>OX388205.1:25304193-25835057 GCA_947578815.1 Epinotia ramella
GAACCTACGGCGCCTTAAGGAACTACTTAGTGGGCAATGGGTCCCAGAGTACCTACTCCCAGTCTCAGCAATCTCAGCATGAGCTGGGCAACGCGGCCCGGCGCTTGTTTTCAGACTGCTCCCTAGCCTAGCTGGACCTCGGTCGGTCACAAAGTAAATACAGTAGTTGGTACTTAGTGAGCCTGTGTTCATTCCCGATAATTGAGTGTGCAAAATATAAGTCTTACACATCATAAATATTTCCGAGTATTGTTACCTAGACTAAACATACAAGAGAGAAAAATAATAACAATAATAATTTATCCAATACGTTTTTTGACTAGGACCAAACATTAATATAAGCCCGTAGTAGGGGCGGTATACGTTGGTATAAGCTGGCTTCTGCACGCAATTTCCATAATAATATTCTGTAAACGCTGCGAGGTCTCTGAATAATCCCGCTTCTCTAACGGTCAGTGGGATGGAAGCTATACGCCGGTTTTTAACCTACTCTATAATGTAGAAAGAGGATTATGCTTGTCGTCTTGTTCCTGTTACTACCGTTCTTCCATAATCTTACAGTAGAGTTTGAAAATATGTGCACGAACTGATCAAACATATGTGAACAGGACTTTATGATAAAGGCCTGCGATTAGCAATGCACTCACGAGAAGTTTCCAAAGTTGCGAAACTTTCCACATGAGAATTTCTCGGTAACTTCTGAGAATGTTCTCGAGAACGAGAATTTATTTATTCATTTGACACCAGTGACACGACACGATCAAAGAGTCCAAAGACACGCATCAAGAAATACAATACAATACAATACAAATACTCTTTATTGCACACCTCACACAAACAAAGCAGTTAAAAAGAGAAACAATACAATAACATGTAGGTAGAGGTAGACAACAGGCGGCCTTATCGCTGAAGAGCGATCTCTTCCAGACAACCTTTGGGTATCGGAGAAAGAGATAAAACTAGATTATGTAGTAGGTGGTGCAGAGATTATAATAAGCCAAAAATCAAAATAATTATATCAATACACGTACATAAATAGCTCTATATATAAACATACATACACAATCATACATATATACAAATAACACAAATAAAAATATATAAATATAATACATAAACAGTCAGCCAATAAAAATAGAAAATAGAAATAGTTCGGTAATTTAGTTTAAAAAGTCAGGGCTAGTAAAGTGTGAAGTCCGAAAGTCGAAATGTTCTCTGAAATACAGTGAGAATTTAAGCAACTTATTGGTAACTTATCACTTATCAACAAAATAGCTAACTGTAATAGACAATAACACGTGCATAATAACATTTAGTTTTGAGTTATGCCTATTTAAACTTTATTTCAAGTAGATTCTCTTGTTTAAACAATAATTTCCATGTTGCAGGAATGTTCTGAGAACATTCTCGAGAACGTTTCCGCTTTTTGGGAATGTTCTGCAATTTGTACATTGCTGCCTGTGCGATGCTTCACTGGGTCTCTGGGTAAGTAAATAAAACGACTATTTGGGCTGTTAGCTTAGGAGTCCGCAGTACATACTCTTGATTTTTCTCGCACTATCCATCTCTCTCTTATTAGAACACTTAGAACAAGAGGTATAGTGCGAGAAAAATCGAGAGTATGTCGCGGCCGTCTCATGATAGACGTGCAGGACATGCTATGGTAATAGTAGAAATAATAGCACGACTGAGCGAGATGGTAGCATACACTCAATAAGTTTGACAGATAGGGATATATCATTCGTTGTCATAGTTCCACTTTTTTATTTTCTGCTGCTGAGTTAGTATGAGGTTGTTTAAGGTAAAGCCGGCAGCCTTTTTAAGATTCTTAATTTAGCTGTATATGAGCCTTTCCGCCTCCTCTGGTGGCACGCGTATAGTTCCTCTGTAGAAATCTATGCTCTGAGGGGCTACCGCGAAGTGAAAACGAACTTCGTTCGAGTATCTCCCTCTCTGTCGCTCAAACCAGCAAGTGCAACAGAGAGGGAGATACACGAACGAAATTCGTTTTCGTTTCGCGGTAGCCGCCCTGACGCTACACGGGCCGATATCGGCCGGACTGTAGAAAAATCTAGTGTGGAGTGACTATGATTTGGTTGGAAGCCGTGCTTCCAACACGTATCCACACGGGCCGAATCACGCGTCGGTCGGCATGCAGTCCGGCTGATGTTGCGCGCATTAGTGGGCGTAAACGTGTTTCCAGAATTACAATGTCCCGTTTCACGAAACTACAAGTTTAGTCAAAACTGGCAACACTGACGCGCTTGATCAATAGGAGATGACGCTACACAAGCCAAAGGTGTGGATACGTGTCGGAAGCACGGTGGCCAGCCAAATCACCATGATTTGGCTGGCCACCATGATGAGGGACACAGGCCGATTCACGCAGCAGTCCTGCCGATATCGGCATCGGTACGGACTGGCCACCAGTGTTGCCAGTTAGCCATGTAAACATTGTACATGTGCATAGGCGAGGGCACAGCCTGTATTAAAATAAAACGTTGTTTAGCTCTGAAACTTGTTGCAAGTCGTTGTTTCGAGTTAGATTTCCTACGGGACGCGCTGTCGCCTTCCTCCGATTGCTGTTACGAGTTTGCTTGCGCTTCGTAAACAAGATGGCTTCCAGCGTTTTAAATCCTGTTTTCTTTCCGCCTTTTCGGACGCTAATAGCTTAGCCCCTTGTCAAATTTGCCCAATAAAATGAGGACTTTGCGATGTAAATCAATAATATAGGTACTTTGAAAAGAAAGTTTTAACCGACTTCAAATCAAGACCCAAATCGCTTTAAAAGTGCTTATAAAATTTGAACAGTTCCCTCGATTTCTCGGATACTCTTTCTAACAAAACAAAATATTTCCAAATCAGTCCAGGCACTTTCGTGTAATCGGGTATCATATAATATAAAAAGATTCCGACGAATTGAGAACCTCCTCCTTTTTTTAGTCGGTTAAAAAGCACGCACGAAATCGTCGAACTGCACGCAACCCGCGGCATTATTTCGGTTCGTGTGAATAGGGTGCCGGGACAGCGTCCTGCTAAATTTTTATCCCTATCTCGCTCTATCTTATATTTAACTTCGTACCGCTCGTGCTGTCTGCCGCGTTCGGACGTTTAGCTCACCTATAGGTTCACCATAGGTTCAAATGTTCGGCCCGGATGCATGCCATGCCTGAGCGTACGAGGGGTTAATACGCGTGGGATTCGGTCTGTGTCTCCCCACCGCTGGGGGTAGATTACAGAAAATATACGTTTCTGTCAAAATAAATATTTTTGGCACAAGCTTTTATTGCCGACTGTACTTTTCTGTATACCATCATCAACTACCTACTCATTGAGACGATTCAAACGAGCCCAAACTCAACGGGGTTACGTCGGTTAAATACTGAATTCCCATGGCTACCTTCTGTCTCCATCATCAGATCAGCTCAATGGTACCATTATATTGAATTGTCATCCAAACTATACTAATACCCAAAATTTCAGCTCAATCGGATAACACAATCGGAAAAATGGAATAAAAATTTTGATGGACAACTTACATACTTATATACATACATGTTGTCACATGATACACTTGTCCATCCCTAGCTCTTAAACTTTCTACATTCCTTTCATCACAATTGATTGTGGCGACTCTAGAAAATCTACCCTCCTCTTTCTAATTTTCGCAGTACGAGTGGGACAGCAGTTGAGTCTCACAGCAAGTTATGCTAAACGTACAGTAGGTTAGCTGTGAAAGGTAACGGACAGACTTTCGCATTTATAATTTTATAGGTGGACCTTTTCCACTCAGGCGGCCTCTATTATCGTCAGGGATCCCCTTCATTGGCATATTTTTTTTTAGACTAATATAGTTTCGCATAATTGATTTGGCATAATTTTTATTGGCATAATAATACTGTCGCATAATAATACTTTGGCCTACTACTCTGTTTGGCATACTACGCTAATAGCATAATTTCAGTTGAACTAATCTGTATTGGCCGAATACATATTACGCATACTATTGTTTGGGCTAATAATTATTTGGTATATCTGTCATTATCTATAATTTCTTATCCATTATTTCAGTTTTCTAAATGACTAAAACTCAATTTCGTTGTTACAATGCATTTATTAATATTGTGAAAACATTTATTATAATATTGACTTATTTTCTTAGAAGAATGATAGTTGCTAAACCACGTTGCTATTGGTTCTGGAAGGACTCGGGGGACGGGGGGGCCCTCCGCAGTAAAACAAAACAAATAATCGTAACAATGGTATCATTAGTAGGTTAGGTTAGGTTCTGCTTGCGTCCCTTAGAGCGGAAATAGGCACCCCGCGAAGCGGGGTGACGTCGACACGCTGGCGCTTAGGTTAGGTTTACATTACTGTTATGCATTTTGATATGATGCCAATTGATTATTATGCCTATTTGTGCTTATGCTTTTTGACATTAGTCTTCATGAAGATTATGCTTTCAGTATTTATGCTTTTTAATATTATGCGTATATAATTATGCGTAATGAGCATTATGCACATCACTATTCCGGCGAAAAGCAATTATGCGTAACAATAATAGTACAAATGACTTTATGCCTTCCAATAGAGAACCTTATCGTCATACCTCTGCAACTGCACGCCGCGCAGGCGAGAACAGCACGGCTAATCACGCGACGCGCGAGCTCTCCCGATTTTTCTCGCACTATCCGTCTCTCTCTTATTAGAACACTTAGAACAAGAGGTATAATAGTGCGAGAAAAATCGAGAGTATGTCGCGGCCGTCCCATGATAGACGTGCTGAGCGACCTATAGTAGATATGGATAGCATATAGACTGCGCCAGTAAAGCAACAACCGTAGGGACCAATTTAAATCTAGCTTTTTGGCCCTGATTCCACGTCTAGTTTCCCCATATCCACAGACAGATGGTATTTCTGCATAATTTACGAGAAATTGTTTTGTATTACTTTTACAAATGCTAACCCAAATTAATACGAAACGATCAGCAGCAAATACCTGTCTCAAACCTTTAAATAAATGCCTTTGAAGAATTCGGATTACTACAATTTAGGTACACGCCGAATTTACAATGGAAATCTACGAAAAGTAAGCCTCCAATTTTTCTCCTCTGCCCACCATCATTCACGAAATTTTGTGCTCAACTCTGACCTCGTCCACCATAATGTGAGCTCACAGGTCGTAACAATCATACGTAATCCGAGGTGTGTCTTACATTAGAGTTGCTAGCCATAGGTACGTCCCGGTAAGCGTTGTGAATAACAATCCCGACCAAATCACAATTTTAACTATGTATTTGGAATTACTGGAGCTGTCTCGTAGAAGTACTTTTAAGTATTTCTTTGGGTTTTCTTTCACTTGAATGTTAATGTCGCGCTATGCGATTGGATCTGAAAGCTACGAGATTGGAAAGCGCAGAGTGGGCTGAGCTCCTGGTGGACTGACGATCTGGCCCCGTATCATGGTTCTGGGTTCGTTTGAGAGAGGTACACAGAGGATTCTCATCACGCTGATGGAGCAGCCCAACTGGCGAGTACCTTCAATATGGGTGTAGACACCAAATAAAAATAATGGTGAAGTTTCCCAAAAAAATATTAAAAATATTGTCAAATGGAGAAAAGAGTAAAGCAGGGGATACAAGGTTAGGTAGGTAGGTAGGTGTCCAAAGTTTTAAGAGGGGGTAAATGCTGTCCCTTTTCCGCAAAGCGCACCTTCATATGAAACGATTGTCATTAAATTTACTATGACGCTCGCAGATCGTGACGTCAATAGCAATATTAAAACGGTTGTAGCTTCGTAATTCTTTGAGATATCTGATTGGGACTTTCGTTACTAGGCATATTTTTTTGCCTTCTTTCTTTTATACATTGCATCGCAGACCGCAGGCGTAATAAAACCGTCAATTGCCTCGCTGGTGCTAGAGCTAGAGCTCACACCATACCTATTGCATTTATCTCTAGCTGTCAGTGTCAGCATAACGTTTCCTCAAATCATAAAAGGTCGGTAACACGGTTATTCTAGAGTCGCAGGCGTCCATATGCTACGCCTGCTTATCATCAGGCAGGCCGTGTGTTTGTTTTCCACAGTAGTGGTAAAAATGCTCCAGAGAAGAACAGGTTACGTTTTATTCCCAAATACACCCTTGGGTAGAGGAAGTTTGTATAGAAGTTCTATGCTGATGAAATCGCGGTTAAAAGCTTAAAATCCATTTTAGTTCGCTGCATATCCGATTCAGAGAAATAGAATCATGTTTTTTCCATATTAAAACTGTATTTTAAAGCAAAAAACATCTGCCTACGCACACACAAATCTAAATTACAATCGAATTAATTTCGCCCGCGTTCGAATCGCTCGATTCGTTGAATTTTTGCTTTCAATTTAACCGAGCGTTCGTTAGCAAATTCCGTTTTAAAAATGGAACAATTTACATTCAGAAGGGTTTATCTAATCTGTGGTATCTAAATATTCTAATTGATGTGGGCGATCGAATCTGCGCCATTTTGACGCCGACGTATGGCACTGACAGCGTATTGACCTCAATAGGCTGTTATTCTTTACGCGCCTGATGCGTCTCATCTCACCCTTCACGCCAAACGGAACTAAACCTCTACCTACGCTCAGTTCCTACGAATTGCGGCATCAAGATATATTTGTGGGTGAGCGTTGAGGGTTGAGGTGAACTTAAAACCAGTTACAGAATAGCGGGGTGGGTAACGAGACCCTACTCCTAACTCAGAACTGAATTGTTTATGCCCAAATAAATTACTATTAGGTACGTACCGTACCTCAACTTGGCAATTTCAGCGTGTGTTTTGAGCGTGTCGATCCCGTATTAGTTAAATAGGGGAGGGAATTCAACGACTGCTAACTAGGAAGCAGCTAATTTTCGACGTACTTCCTTACAGTATTCCTTACCAAATAAACTAGTGCCTCTGTGACTTGTAGAACTCGCGAGCCTACCATAATTTTTTTTAAATTTTGAAAACGTTACTCGACATACAAAATAGTATTTTATGCAACTGTTGGATAAGAAGGGGCTTAAAACGCGACTGTCGTGGGTTGCGATGCGAGCCCTGGCGAGCATCGCAACTAAAGACGCCACGAGCGTTTTTAGACCAGTTATACACTGTTGCCTGTAATAACTTTTTCTACGACATATTATAAATAAATTGCATTATTTAGACTTTTCAGGCAGCAAGTTTTCTATTCGTTCTTTTGCTATTCACGCAATTTCTTCAGAAGTGTAGTTATTAATTTCTTTGACCATTTTAAAATGAACGTCACTTTTGTCTTCACAAACACGAATAAAATCTTAATAGTAGGAGTTATATCTTTCGTCTTTTCATTTTGAACTGTATTTTGGTGGGAAATCAGAAATATGATAGGTACCTCTTATTTTAAATTAAAGGAAAAATTTAAAAATTCAATGCTCCGAGCTGGATTTGAATCGGCGACCACAGGCATTCATGGCCCGTCTCTACTAACCAACTGAGCTATCGGAACAATCTGACTCGGCCACTAAATCTTTCAATCAGTTCCTTCCTACAACGCCTTAGGGAGGCGTGTAGCGACATCTACAAGAAGACTTTGGCTTCTTAACTTAGATGTCGCTACACGCCTGACGAGAGCATAGAGTTTTTCGACGACTTATATTATCGGTGTCATTGTATTTGAGCTTAAGCCTATATATAAATGACAGATAGCGGTACAGAACCAATATTTTCTCAAATTAAACAAATGTGACGTATCGGGGTAAGATTATCTTGTCTGTCGCATTAGGCGAGAGGCGAGAGGTGACAGGTGAGGTGAGAGGTGGGGTAAGTGTGAGGTGATGTTTTGGGACGCCGTCGCGAAATATATCATTATTTTAGTGAATTTGACTCCTGGAGTAGAAAAACTATATAATTAACGAACGGAACGAACGGTTGACGTAGCAATAGTGACCGAAGAGCTGGCGGCTTTCTCGCGTAACGCATCAGCATTGCAATTCAGCGAGGAAATGCCGCCAGCGTCCTCGGCACAATGCCTCGAGGACCTCTGTATTTATTTATTTATTGAGAAATACATTTACGTGACATTACAGTAAAAACCAATGCGTCACGAAACTAAAAACAACAAATAATACTATTTAGGCGACGAAACGGCGTGGCTCCGTTGCATCGTCATCTCCGATGTAGGATTCGGCAGGTTGCCCCGGAACCGTCGAAACACGACACCCTTCGGCCAGAAGTCGGCACATGCGATGGTCTCCTGCAGCGGCCGCGGCACGCGCACCACAAACGAGCTGAAGTGCACATAGTGATTTACTAAGATTAATTTTGTTAATATTAGTTATCATCTTGTATATGCTTTAGAAAATACATAATTTAGCTTTATCGAACACAATATTTCACGAGAATCGGTTGAGAAATACGATGCTTATCCGTCTCGTTCTATTGAACGGTGTCAGCCAGTGACGGACGCTTTATCTTGTCACTTATCGCGTGATAAGGCCGACCATGATACGGGGCCTGTGGAGGCGACCAGAGAGAACGACTTTTGGCGCAAGCTGTAGCATACAGCTTCATTCGCTTCGCTCCCTCGTTCGATAATTTCTAAGTGGTAGGATTTTGAAGAACTAAGTTATCTTTTCGCGTAACACATTTACTGCCAACAGTTTCGTAGCACTATTTCTCGCCCGATGCCGTGGTTTTCCCGCTAAGTAGTGGACATCACCTACGAACAGAGCACTCGCTAGACAGGTTCCTGGCAGTGAAAGTGTTAATTATACCCATCAGAAAGAAAGAAAGAAAGAAAGAAGACATTTATTCACTACACAAAAGACACACAGAGACAAAGGGAGTAGAGATACAATACAATTGACACATAATGTGTGTGTCTTCGCGGCAGTGAATCGGTCGCTGTCTCAGCATTATGCCGAGGTGTCAGACAGACACCTACAGCGCTGATTTTCAGACAGCACCGTACGTGACCCACGGAACGCAACACAACATACTGCCGCTACAAACGTATACACGTAATAAATAAATAATTAATATAATAAATTTCAAATGATGAAGGTACTCTAAATCAAAAGGTTTGTCAAAAAGCCAACTGATTTTTTCAAATGTTATAGCGTCCACTCCCACGTTTATGAGGAATCTAATGACACCTTATAGTATGTCAAAATCCATTAAGCTGGTTAGACTGAAGTCCGTGAAATATAATTTTCTTGTCCACATACATAAGCTTTAAAAACGTAACCCTTCTTCCGAGGCAGTGGGGTAATAATCATCCCATTTTTTCGCGGTGATATAAGCATTAACAGAAATGAGTGATAGCTCTCAACTACTAGACCACTGACACGGCTGAAAACCAAGACTATAGAAAGTTCATTTCCTCTAGAACCATTAGTCATACTCGTAGTATCCGCGAAACTGTTCCCTGCAGTACAATACGACAATAAAACTGAGACGCGAAAAGAAGGAAAGCTGAACCAAGAACATGTTTTTGCTTTTCGTCTACTGTTTATAGACTGTATAGGGTTCGCTGTAGAATTTGTTTCGCTCAACTTTATTCGTCAAACTGGAGAGAGTAATAATAAATAACAATAATAATAAATATATAAATAATTTATTATTATTGTTATTTATTAGGGACTAGTCCCACAGTACCTAAGGTCAATAAGGCTTGTGTTATGGGTACTAGACGACGATATATGTAATAGATAAAAATACTTAAATACATAGAAAACATCCAAGACTCAGAAACAAGCACTGATGCTCATCACACAAATATTTCTCCTTGCCGTTTTTCGAACCCAGGACCTTCTGCATCGTAGGCAGCGTCACTACCCACTAGGCTAATTGGTCGTCATAATAATTTTATACATAGAAAACATCAAAGACTCTTGAACAAATATTCATGCTCATCATAGGTAGTCGTATTAAGTGTGCCTACTGGCTAAAGAGCTGGTTACTGCTTAGTATCATTTTCCGAATTCCACACACGAAAAATATATAGTTCAATTTTAAAATAAGTTAACAATCAAATATCAATTTAACCTATGTATATGTACCTAAAACAACTATTTAACCAAATAAACCGCCCCTTAGCCGTTTCCGATGCAAAGTAACCAAATATCCTGGCAACGGCTGAAAACTATTTACCGAACAGATTTTATAGCCTTTTTTGTCGAAATCGTTCCAATTGACCCTAGTCTCCGTATCCATAATGCTAGCGAAATTTCCACGTTTTGGATAGAAATGGAGAACCTTTGCACCAGAAACGACGTACAGTTTAACAAAGATATGAAATTCATGACTTCTCTTGTATCACCACCTCATATCTATCGATCATTATTTATTTATTATTTATTTATTTAAACTTTATTGCACAAAAGAAAACTTATCGTACAAAAGGCGGACTTAATGCCGTATGGCATTCTCTACCAGTCAAAATAAATAAAAATAAAAATCATTTATTTCAGACTACTATAGACTACTATGTGTTAATAAGACTTAAACCTATCGAAACTTAAGACTACAAATGTTAGTAATAACCAAACATATTATAAATTAAAATACTTGGGTAGGTAGAGCATTGTAGCGAGCGGGGCAAAAATGTACACTATTTTGCCCGGCCCGTCACAATACCAACCCAGTGCCTCAGTATAGGGCAGTCCAGGCGTCCAGCCCACATCCCCAGGATACTGTTGCCACTGCCTCTCACTCGTCTCAGCAATGAGGCAACCCTCTTGCGTGTGATGGCGTGGAAGCCATCTGCGTGCGCCTCGGCGAACATGCCTGACGCACTGCAGTGTCGAGGCAACTTCAACAGCATCCTGAAGATGTTATTATACTGGACTGTGGTTATACACGCGTCTCGTATGCTTCACCCATAGGCTAAAATGAGGTACAATAAGCTTTAAAGAGTGTCAGCTTCACTTCCTTCGTACACCGCGCGAACCTACGGATGAGCATGTCACCCCTTATCGCTAAGGCCCTCCTCTCTCTCGATATCCAGGTCATCGTCCAAGTCCTCCGTAACTATATGACCCAGATATTTAAACTTATTCACGATTCTGAGAGCCACCCCGCCCAACATGACCGAAGGCACACTTTGTGGATTGTACTTACGGGCTTTAAAAACCACCATCTTCATCTTCAAGTACGCTGCCACGCGATGCTGGAACAATCTTCCACCGCCAATAAGAAATTCAAGTTCACTGGCCACTTTTAAAAACAAATTGAAACTGCACCTGCTAAAGGAACAAACGTCTTCTGTCTAGCCGATGAAATATATACCTACTTTTATATATTATGTTCTATACCTCTTACTTATTCATTTTTATTTTTATTTTTTACCATTATGTATTTATCCTGTTTATTAAAATCAAGCTGTATCTATGTACACTGCACTTTCTATTTAGATCTGCCCTTATTCGTGTTGTGTTATTTGTGTTATGTTATATTTGTTATTGGTGTAAAGTGGATTCACTGAAAATCAGCGTCGTGGGTCCCCATGCCCCGACACATGCTGAGTGGACTCCTTTTTGAGACCACCCTCAACATTGTACTTCTTTTTATTTTTTTTCAGTTTTAAGCAGTTTGTATGTAATGTTGTGGTTGTGTTTTTCAAATAAATCATTCATTCATTCATTCATCTCACTTTTACTTGCATTGTACCTAAGACCATGTCGCCCGGCGTAACTCTCACATTTCGCAATCAGTTTTCTTATAGAGTTGATTGAGGGACCGAGCAGCACCATGTCATCAGCATAGCTAATATTATTAAGTCAACCTTAAGGCAAAGCGGAAAAGATTCAGGAATCATTCTCTTTGCATCTCTTTTTCTTCACCATTAAATATTCAGCTACACTACACGAGACGCCGGTTTAAGTATCTGACGCCAATATTAGGTACATACCTACCTAAGCAATCTTCGATCAGCCAATAGCTGCTTATTAAAGCAGAGACCGGAATTTTTGTGGCTTTTATGAGCTGTCTTAGTGGCTTCTCATTCGTCCACTTCGTAATATTGGTACTCACGTAATAAAATCTTAACATTTAAACGAATATTTTTTTATGTGTTACGGATTCTTCAGATTGCCGGGTGCCAAAGCGGACCCCGGGCTATCGTAGGATTCAACCGTTAAAAACGTTGGGAAGATGATGAATGATTCCTCAGTTATTTGTTATCAAAGGTAAATACAAGTTACTGCCTGCACAATAAGCTATACACGATATTTTAAGCACAATAAATTGCTCAATATTTATCTATTTTGAAATTATGGATTTACGTGTATCACACATTAAAAGTCGATACATGAGAAGTCGTTATGTTATGACAGCTCAAAAATGCGACGAAAATTCCGGTGTCTTATAAGCAACACGTACTTTAACAATTTACACACGTTACTTTTTTACTTACTTACAATGTCATATCATTTTGAAATATTACCATATAATATAAAAGACAGACACTTTTGAGGACAGGATAGTAGATTTTGTCTCAAGGGAGCAAAATTATATATTTACAGCGAGGGCGGTATGTTGAAGCGAAAGATTCCCTCCTAAAATCCTAAGCGTAGCGAGGGATTCTTAAGTAGAACCTTGAGCGTAACGAGGGATTCAAGTGTTTACGTCCAAAATGGAAATTATTTTGCTGCCGAGAGTCACATACTGTTTTTCACATAATTAAAATCCTTCATTTGAGGGCAACTTTCTTTCTATTTAATCTAATAGCTAATAACAGGTGAAATATCATTTTTGTTATCCTTCGTCCATTGTTTGTTGTAGCAACCCTAATCAGAGCAGTCACTAAGACACATAATAAATACATAGTTTTGTTTGTTCCGATGGAGACAACTTCGGCTCGTAAAGGTGGGATAAAGTTTCACCCGCATAACGGTTTATGGCTGGGTTAGCACATCCCTAACTAAAATACAGATGCATCTACTCATAGCATTAACGGCATTTAAACTTTGAAGAAACACAAAATCAAACATTTAAGCAAATAGGCTACAAGGCACTTTTACTACTTGAATCCATACTTCCAGAATCAGAATCAAAATCAGAGTCTATTTATTTGTTCCATACTAATAATATAAATGCGAAAGTAACTCTGTCAGTCTGTCTGTCTGTCTGTTACCTTTTCACGCTAAAACCGGTGAACCAATTGAGATGGTTATAGAGATCCCGAAGAATGACAAAGGTATTTTTTATCCCTGTAATCATCCCTTAAGGGGGTAAAATGGGGGTGAAAGTTTGTATGGAGCTACGACATATAAACGAGTGTCACGCGGATGGAGACTCGAGCAGAAGCTAGTAACATAATAATTTCCTATAGGCTTTACTCTCATCACCTGGGTTTACTGAAAAAATGCACGGTTAAGGCGCCGTAGGTCGTGGTCGTGGTCGTGGTCGTGGTCTTCCCTCCTTCTCACTGAGCATAAGCGTGAGCGAGATCGAAGCGCGTGCTCGGAAGCGCGGATATCATGTTTTTTAATTTTTATTTTTTGGCCGTTTAAATAAATAAAAATGTAAACACTGATTTCCCTCAAACATGATATTGCCGATTTTTAGAAGCAATTTTAATATAATATAGCTTTTGTGCATCATTTGTTACGAATATTTTAAGTGTATTTTTGTGTGTTTTAGACCTATGCTCGTGATTTTTTTCTATCGAGCGAAATTTGCTTAATCATGTTTCGAAGCACTGATTTCCCTGCAGAAAAGCCTCAAGGTTGTATTTTTTTGAAACCATATTATTATAAACAGACGCATTATATTGTTTCAAAAACTCTGTTAGCTTAACTTCGCTGAACCTACGGCGCCTTAATCACATCAATTAATTTCTTAGTTGCCAGTGTTAATTGCCACGTAAAGACATGCTCACCGTCGTTGCTCGATACTGAGTATATGTGTGCGTTAATGTATATAAAGCTTGAGTTTTGTTATGGTACGTGATATATATCGAGCAATAACGTCAAACATGTCTCTATATGAGATTGAAAACGGCCTTTAGACACGTAGGTCTACACACAACTTGCTGCTCAGTCGCTTCGCGCGCGATTGAGCGTCTCCTCGCTCACTCGCACCGTGCAAATTAGAAAATGGAGGGTAGATCTTTCTCGACTCGCTTCGCGGCGCGGCGTCAGTTGTGCTAGCCCCTCTAGCCAAATGCAGTGCACTAACTGCACTCACACTCACTGATTAGAGCGAGATGGTTTATCTCCCGTCTCCCAGTTAGCGCTTACACACTACAAAATAAACATATACAAAAAAGTATTGAGTAAACGTTTTGGACATGATATGTGTGATGTCAAAGCGGACCCCGGGCTCTTTTAGGGCACAACCGGGAATAACGCTAGGAGGATAATAATAATAATAATAATAAATTTTATTCATAAACCTTATTGCTAATGTTAACAATGTGCTTGCGTCTTAAGACATAGTACATACAATATTACGTGCGTCTGAACTAGGATGATCCTGTGCCTCAGACAAAGATAATAATTACAAACTAATTGGTGCAATTTGTGCACAAGGAAGGTATATAATAGTATCGTACATTTAGAAACAATTGGAATATAGAACAAAGTAACTTATATCTATTTAAAGTACATCGGAATCAATAAATCGCCTATTAAATTACGTTAGGTATAGATAATTACAGTGTCAGCATCTGCAATTGCGTTAGACTAGGTCAAGCAAGTGAAGCAAGAGGATGATGATGATTTGTTATGATAAATGTTGCTTTTGATAGCGGATCCAGGGCGCTTTTAGGGTACAGATGGAAAAAGCCAGGAAGAGTAAATTTGCTCTTATTCGAGTATATTATAAGAATTACAAATATTACGTTTGGTAGCATGGCCAAACTGCGGCGCTACCGTGAAGATCGAAATCCGCGATGTTAACCCAGGAATATCCAGGATAGACAAACTATAAAACTCCAACACATACTTAAGTGCAATATCTAAACCCCCGGCCGCCTCCGGAAACAATTGAACAACGCATTAAAACTTAACCCGTTTGCCGCTCGTTCCGAAACTTTCTACCAGGTGTTCCGTGTTTAAAATTGTCTGATACATTTTTCATATTGCAGTTGCAAAATCTAGTTGGCTTGTTCTTTTTTCGATTGTAACTGCGAGCAAAGCAAATGTGACTGCGGATAACTTTATTTTTAGTTTCTATCCGTCGGAAATTGCATTTGGAAGTGACAGGGTATGGTGAAATTGTAACCGGTTTTGATCGAATTTTTCAG
The DNA here is from genome assembly GCA_947578815.1 of Epinotia ramella. Taxonomy (NCBI): domain Eukaryota; kingdom Metazoa; phylum Arthropoda; class Insecta; order Lepidoptera; family Tortricidae; genus Epinotia; species Epinotia ramella. Next base: position 25,319,442 of record OX388205.1, read on the forward strand.
CGTTCGAATCTTGAACTTTACGTGATTCGCTTTGCCATGCAACTGGTTGGTTTTTCAAGCTTTTATTTAACTTGCAATGTATGTAACTCAATTTTGAAGCAGATATCTTCAACCGATTGAGGTGAAACTTTGGTTTTAAGTAAAGTTTGGATGACAATTCAATATTATTGTACCATCGAGCTGATCTGATGATAGAGATAGAAGGTGGCCATGGGAATTCAGTACTTAACAGACGTAACCCCGTTGAAATTGGGCTCGTTAGATTCGTCTCAAGCAGTAGTTGATGACGGCATACAGAAAAGTACAGTTGGCAATAAAAGCTTGTACCTAAATTTATTTTTTGACAGGAACTTATTTATACCTACGTCTTAGTTTTTTACTCACTACACTACATAAGTATTTTATGTTCAACTTTGAAACCAGGGCTGGTATTCTGTACGCGCTCATGCGCGTCACCTCACCCGTAACGCCTAACGTAACTCGACCTCTGATTACACTTAGTTACTACGAATCGCGGCGACAAGATATATTAGTTATTGACGGGTGAGGTGAGGTTAAAACATGATACAGAATAGCGGGGCAGTACCAGTAACGGAATCGCCTTTATATCCGACAAAGCATTCTAGCGCGGTCTAGCGCTTACACATATTTATTAGTGAGGGACGAATGTTTTATATCTGACATAAAAGCAATCATGCTAGCTATTCAGAACATGCATGTCACCTTCGATTCTTGCTTAACCCTTAAATGCATGATTTTTTGTATAACTTTTTAATAAATTGAAATAGATGTGTCATGTTGTATAGATTGAGGGAAAAATAAAGAAAAAAATCATAGTATTTAAAAAAACATATACAATATACGATGCATATATACATCATTATGCATTTAAGGGTTAACTAACAGAGGACTGCTGATATTCAATACAAATATAAACAAATACAAAATACAAAATTCTTTATTTGGTAAAAACACTTCAATTACATTACACAAGGGATGGTGCCTCCCTTTAAGCATGATAATTGATAATTCATTGTGGTAAAAAGTAATATAAGAATGAATTCCTATTACTAATAATGTTGTCAGGGTAGTCTCAATTGTCTCTACCTCTACTGGGAGACGTATCCAGACCGAAGGTAATGCGTGAGTTTTGATGACATGATAGGTCATAACCATGACTTGGGACAATAGGCATTGTCGACTATTGTGAGCTAACCTTCAAGGTCTTAAGAATATAGCCGTAAGCCCTCCGTCGTTATTCCCCCGTCACCGTCATAAAACCTTCAATGCATACAAAAAACTTCATTTTCAATATCCCACGGTCGGTCGAACGCCAATATGTCCTTCGGGGTTGGCTCTAAAACATATTTTACGGCGAGGCCCGCGATCGGGTCATGTGTGGTCCAAAGAGGACACACTAAATAGTGACACAGCTCACAGTACCGTGCCCATTGCGAGTCTGGCCGGAACTCTGTCACCGAGTTTTTCACACATTCGCCCGTGACGACACAAACGGTGACACTCGTTGAAGTTGCCGAGGAAACAGAATGACAATAATTAATTGACGAAATATGTGACTGTGACAAACACTTTATTGAGTCGGGTTATATGTGCCGAAGTCGGCCCGAGCACGGAACGGTGTAATGTTTAGAACGGGTCACCGTCCATCATTTTCTTGTTTCCATCATACGTTTTCTGTGTTAGTTATGTAGACTGTGTAGAGTCTGAAAAAACGCAAATTGAACTCACTAATTTAACGCACACGGCCACACTGTCAAAATGTATGCGTAAACGTAAGCCGTTTAGTTTTTTCCGCTACATACGAGAAAAACCACGGGATTGGCTACGAGCGTAGCGCGCAGCGATTCTTGGCAGCGAAAGTGTTAAATCTAGCGAGTTCAATTTGCTTTTACCAGACTCTACTCGTCTAACAAAAGGGTAGACAGAGCTTTTGACAGTAAGTAAGCTCTAGGGGCCCCATGAAGATACTTACATTGTCTACTATTTTCATCTCCTTAAATTCGTTTTCCCGATAGTATTTTCAGCTACTGCTTGAGAGCCGCGGGTCCTCTCACCGATTAGGAAATTTGGGCGGTTTGACAACTTCTTAGAATCAAGTTGCCTTCTCACTAGAGCCAAATTCTAATAAGAAGACAGTTTTCCCACTGGATTGCATAGGTAACGCTTTGTAATAAAGGTAGAAAATTTTCACAGTTACAGTTGAGTTCTCCTAATGTATGCTCGAAAAGTTACGTAATCCTGCGTCAGGTTAAGAAAAATAAGAACTACTTAATTATTGTATATCAAGCGAGCGGTTTCAAATTATTTTGTATTGGAAAACACCGAAAAGTCGATAAGATAAACATGGAAAGCTGACCCCACCACCATGTTGAATTCATAGCTAGGAAGAGAGAGATTATGAAACACTATCATCATGGGAACTGTCACTGCTCTATCGTTCTGACTCCCGGATACATATACAAAGAAAAAAACAGTTCCAAGTAAATGTAAGTCAAAATTTTAAGGAGCAGCGTTTCATTTGTTTTCTTTCGTTTGAACAAGTTAAAATTCTAAACTACTTTCGTTTAAATATTTAAGTATTTTTTTTGCATTTGGTAGCAAGAAGCTGTTTTTTTTAATAATAATTAAAAAAAAACACCATACTAAATAGAACTGCGCGTTTCCAACCACTGCATCGGCTGTCCTCTCTGACCATATCATAGGGTAGTTTACGGGGTGACTATCGCGTCACCATGTCTATGGCCTAATTCGTTCGGGACGAATCGGGTGCGATATTTAGAGGGTTAATAAATGGATCGCATTAAGGGTTGATAAGATTCTGAGGGATAGATTGAACTGTCGATTGGGATGATATACCTATATCTATATGCGAACTCGTATAGAAAAATCATGGTTGTTTTTAGAGAGGGGTTATTTTTTTAGGAAGTATACAAAAAAACAATCTAGAAATTATTATTGTTCTTATTAAAATCACTTTTGAACTATATGTATACCTATTTCCGTAAAGCTTTTGATTATGAACCCTTGAAGTCCCATTAATATCTGCCACAAAATTAATTAAACTGTTAAATGAAAAACTTTCAATAATTTGTTTTACAATTTATTTACTTTGTCTTATGTTAATTGACATTTTAATGAAGTATGTGTGTGTAAATTTAATAATTATGTTGGATTTAAGAGCGTAATTGAGTTTTAAATATTTGCATGCCAAGATAGTGGTGAATTGTGCTGAGCTGTGTTGTCAAATTATATCCGTCATATACATTGTAATGTTTATTGGTAAAGGGTTCGTTTAAAATACATTATAAAAGAATACTACCCTAACTACACATCCATTGTAATTACCATGATTCAGGCAAATAAAAGACCTAGTAATCCGTTTCTAAAAAAAAACATTAGAAATATGCGGCGATAATAATAACGAACGGAGCTAACCACAAAATAAACCAAAAGCTGTTAAAACCACAGACATATTTACCCGCAGACTAATCGCGGTGAAATGTCAAGGACTCCGTAGGCGTTGGTATAGAAAGCATTAAAAGTTACGTTCATAATAAAATTATGGCACTCAACGTGATTGATTGTGCTTTTGGACCTTAATCAATTTGCGCCAGGACAGCCGACCCTACGAATTCGAAAATGAACCTATATAAACAAGTTTGTACGGTCAGATAACGGTATGATACTACTATCCCTTTACAATACGTGAGAATGAATAAAATATCAGTGTAAGGATAACCTTGTAATATAACTGAAATTTTTCGGAATTTATGTCTGTTGTCGGTAAAAGCAGCGATCATGGTCGTGGTTAGATAAAGAAAATATCAAACTGTGCAACTTACGAAATTCTCAGTTTTTTTTTAAATGAAATCTGCGTAAAGAAATATTAAGGTTTTTTTCCATTACACCGAATTAAGCTTTTAAATGATTTGACTAGCTTGATAGAAACAGAGTTCTGACTAGAAATGTTTATTTTTTATTAGGTACGTACCGACAGTGTTGTCTGAGCGAGGATTCTAACGTACTTTACATAATGATGAAGAATTAAGACTAAGTATTTATTAATACCTTGGCTATCCTCAGCAGAATCAAGATAACCGATATAGCTCTCCGAACGAACTTAGTGACAGTAGGCGGGGCACATTGCACGTAGAACCGATGGCCGTTGGAGTTTTCGAGTGGCGACCACGTACCGAAATGCGCAGCGCGGGTAGGCCCCCACAAGGTGGACTGATGACCTGGTAAAGGTCGCGGGAGTCCGTTGGATGCAGGTGGCGCAGGACCGGTCATTGTGGCACTCTTTGGGGGAGACCTATGTCCAGCAGTGGACGTCTTTCGGCTGATATAATGATGATGATGATTTATTTCTTTCTAAGTTAAACACAGGAGCTCATAATCAACCCAGAACAAACCTCCCCTCGCGTCAAACCACTTTAATTTATCTAAGTACACCAACATTTTAATCCAAGTGAAATGTATTTTCACTCATGTACAGTATTTTATGGCGCGGAACCCTCTGGAGTATAATTTTTGCTACAACCTTCTAGGTATATTTATGATGGACCGGCTTAGAAGCTATCGGAACGTTAAAATTTATATTATAAAGCGTGCACCCGAGGATTTTAGCTCTTATGTCTAAGGGTTTAGAGGATCATATATCTTTTATACAATTATTTGTAGCTTGCAAGAATTTTCATCATTTATCCCGTTAATAAGTAATTCATTTTAGTAAAGGAGATCCATTCAAGAAAATCTCATCAGTTCAATACATGGAGCAATAGTAAATACCCATATCGCGATTCACTCATCATCCTCCCAATACCGTTTTTTCCGGTAGTGCCCTAAACGAGCCCGGGGTCCGCTCCATTTGGCGTGTTTATCACTATTCGCTGTTGACCATAAAATATGTTATTGTTCCAGAAATCAGCTAAATCATGGAGAGAAGCGTAATGTCACCTCAAGGCATGGTGGTGACGCCTCATCATCTTGCCACTCAAACCGCAGTATCCATTCTCAGAGAAGGCGGCACAGCTATGGAAGCCATGGTAGCTGCTGCGGCTACCATAGCCGTGGTATATCCACACATGAACAGCATTGGCGGAGATGGTTTCTGGTTGATAATGCCACCACATAGTGATCCAGTGGGTATTGAGGCTTGTGGCGTGGCCGGAAGCTTGGCAAATGCAGGTTTCTTGGCAGGAGAAAAAACCATACCCTATAGAGGTGTTAAAGCCGCCCTCACTGTTCCAGGAACCATAGCCGGCTGGGAGGAAGCTCTAAATTATGTACACGAATGTGGATACCAAAGAATGTCAGTGTCTCGCCTGCTGGCAGACGCCGTTAGGTACGCTGAAGATGGATTCCCGGTTTCAGAATGTTTGCATCTTGCTTTAACAAGGGTTGAAGATAATACAGACACTTTTAATAAGATTTATGATCCTGATGGTAGGGTGCCTAAAGCAGGTGAGAGATTGTGTCAGAAGAAACTTGCTAACACTTTGAAAATGTTATCTGAAGAAGGATTTAATAGTTTTTACCGTGGGAAGTTGGCTGATTTGATCGCAGAGGATATGTCAGCGTTAAACATGGCAGTAACAAAAGCTGATCTTGCCAACCATACTGCTGTTAGGAAGATTCCATTGCGAATGCTACATAAGAAGGGTGACTTGTTCAATCTTCCTCCTCCTACACAGGGCGCAGTGTCTCTAGCTATTCTAGGAATGCTGGACAAGTTAAATGTTGATGGTAAAAACGAGGGACACTTTATACACACAACCGTCGAAGCAACCAAACAAGCTTTCAAAATGAGAGACGAGTACATTACTGATCCAAAATACATGACAGTATCAAACCCGCAGACATTATTGTCCGGCCGAATGTTGGACAATATGGTAAAGAACATCAACCCAGATGTAGCGGCATCTGTTGGGACTGGGACAATTCCAGGCGACACAATTTGGATGGGAGTGATGGACAACAAAGGCTTCTCCGTATCATTCATACAGAGTATTTATCATGTCTTTGGCAGTGGAATAGTTTTGCCCCAAACTGGTATTATTTTGCATAACCGCGGTGCAGCTTTTGTCTTGGATCAAGACCACTTACTATCTCTCAAGCCAGGTAAGAAGCCCTATCATACTTTGAACCCAGCTGCAGCCAAGTTTCAAGATGGAAGGGTGATGGTATACGGAACACGTGGAGGGGATGGCCAGCCTCAAACCCAAGCAGCCATTTTTCATAGATACGCCGTCCAAGGTGTCGGTTTGCAGAAGGCAGTGTCAAGTCCCCGTTGGGTGTATGGAAGGACTGTTGGAAACAAGCACGACAAACTACTTCTTGAAGATAGATTCAGTAATGGGACTGTGGAGTATTTGAGGAATAGAGGTCATCAGATGGGCGTGCTGCCGTCGTTTAGTGAGGATGTGGGCCAAGCTGGTGCGCTGGTGAGGCATCCTAACGGAATGTTCGAGGGGGCCGGGGATCCTAGGTCAGACGGTTTTGCTGCTGGTTTTTAATTTGCAATATTCTTCGATATGATCTGTCTCGGATATTATCAAGCCACGATTGGAATAGGATTGGAGGTGATAATTATGTTTGCCATAAACTTACTTACGTCAAAATGTATATGGCATGTCAGCTATTTCATTACCAAACTAATCGCGATCGAATATTAGATGTCTATCTAATAAATCTAATAATAATGTATGTATAATACAGGGTGAATGCATGTCCCTACATGTTAAATGTCCAAAAGTCAATTTTGAAGTAATAATTTAATCACATGGGTACCAAATATAAAACGCTTTAATGGATTATTTTAGTATTAAGTAGTATGTTCGATGCGTAGTTTGCACCGAGCGGGTTCTGAGCTTAGGTAGCCTCGCGTCGGCCGCTTAATGATGCGGGGGGTGGCGCGAACTACAGAAACGGCGATGCGCGTATACGGGCCGCGGCGCTTCTGCAGCAGTGGAGAGTTGGTGGGAGCGAGACTTCTCTCTGTCTGTCGCGCTCTCACGTAGTGGAATCCGCAGGGCGGAAAGAGAAAACAAATTTATTTCTTCAGGAAGGCTTGATGGTGAGTGAGATGGCTATTTGTTGCTTGCTTGAGTTATAGACGACGAATGGTGGAATTGATTGAAGGAGCAAGCTTTTTATGCCTTATATTAGCCAGTCACTTACCATAAAGTAGACAACTTTTTATTTTCCATAATTACGTAATTCATTACAGTTTTTTCATTATAGATTTAGTGTCCACATTTTGGCACTGATTAAATCTAATTATCTTAAAATGCTATGTTGCACTTTTATGATGCAGAATTACATGTAGATTAATAAAATAATTGTTGTATGTATATAATTCAATCCAGTTTGTCGAAATGTCTATATGAAAACCTAAGTTTTACGGTAATATGGATAATTCAGGTTCAGTTTAACTATGTTGATAGTAGGTAGCGATACAGAATTACAATACAATAAATTCTATTGTCTAAAGTTAATTGTTAATGTTTTATTTAAGTATGAGTGTGATTACATAAGTGAATTTTGTGTTCTAACACAAATTTGGATACAAAACGAATGGTTTGGTAATAGAGAAATGTCTCTCACACATTTCTAACTTAAAATTAAGGTAGGCGCAGTGCCTTTGAAACAGAATTACTGGCAAAGATTGACTTTTAGATTAATACAAAGAGCAAGGTTAATATTTTTACGTTATGAACAATATGGGTCAATCTTAATGAAAATAAATCTGAAAATAAAAAAGTCTGGTTAGGTTTGTGATGATTTGCACGGTATACTATACAAACCGATCACCGATCTTTTCAAGGGGCTCAGCCGTGAGTCATCGTTCGAGTCATCATTTTTGAAAATGGATATTTAGGCTATTCGAATGCACGTCCCTCGGGAACGTGCATGACCTAAGGTCGCAATTCTACGTTTATAGGGATACTAGGTATCGGTGTTTGTGACCTGCGTTATTAGTAACGTCTTTTGTCAAATCCCGTATTGTGAATGGTTAGTAAACTGAACCTATTCGTTATCTAAAGATGTTGTTATTAAATAAAATGGTTCGTCTGACATAAGCAGACTTACGCAGCAGGGAAAGCTATCCTAAGATGGTAACTAAATATGGGATAGAAATAGTCAAGATTGACGGGTGTTCCGAACATAGTATGAAATGAATTTAATTTATATTTCGAGTTAACATGACAAATTAAGCGTGCATTAAATCATCACGAATGTGATTAAACGATTAAAAACTAAATGGTTAAAAGGGTATTTATGTTATGATCATAGACTGCAAGGGTTTAGAATCCCAATCTCGCGAAATTTTCGTTGTGTTACTAGGTTAGCATAATCAGTAAGAAGAAAATAAAAGGCAAGTAGTTGAATTTCGGCGAAAAACATCCGATTGAAAGAGGACAAATATGTATTTTGAGCCTTTGTAATATCTTTATTAGTAGGGAACATTACTGCAATGTTCTGCCGCCAGTTTGCAGCACTAGCACATATACCGTAAACCAGTAGATGCATGCACAATTGATTGTCAAAAGAGTGACAAGGATGCATGCATAGAGAATACCGCAAGTGGGAACGAGATACAATGCTAACTCTGCTAGTGTCGCCCCCTACCGTAAAATGGGGTGAGTAGGGTTCGCGGGGAGAGTTGGGTTGTGAATGGGGAGAGAAGGGATGAAAGGGGGGTGACATGAGATTTTAAGGCTAGTGCTACAAAAATAATGTATTCCAATTTAAAATGAAGCTATAATAATAATCATAATAAAAAAAATCGGTCCAACAATCTTCCAAAATCACCTTTGACGACCGGTTAGCCTAGTGGGTAGTGACGCTGCCTACGAAGCTGAAGGTCCTGGGTTCGAATTCCGGTAAGGGCAAATATTTGTGTGATTATCATGAATATTTGTTTCTGAATAATGGAAGTTTTCTATGTATTTAAAGTATTTATTTACATCTATTATATATATCGTCATCAAGCACCCATAACACAAGCCTTAATGAGCTTACTATGGGACTAGGTCGATTTGTGTAAGATTGTCCCCTAATATTTATTTATTTATTATTTACCATTGTATGAAATCCCTTCTCACCCCAATTACGAGGGACTACGGGGTGAGGTGGGATTTCCTGTTTACGTCAAAGTTATGAAATGGAGGTACCCAAAATTATATAAAAACTAAAATACAAACGTCCGGAACACTTATTATTATATACACCTTTCAGTTTGCATAATATTATGTAAAAATAAAATGTTATCGAGGTTTGCCCTTACTCACCCCATTTTACGGTACGCGTAATGTTCCCTATTTACATTGTTGTGTTATTCACATAGAATACTTAATGATAACGGGCATATTTTATTTGGCCAGCTCATAGACTAAAGTAAAAGTTGAAACTTCTTGTTTGATCTCTACTAGTTGTATTAGCAGTACTTTGTGGTTAATAATGTTGTCTTTAAAGAATATCGTGTCCAAATAAATTATACTGTACAATCTAGAAAGAAAGTGACTCACTTTGTAGTGTGTTCCTTTCTCTTATAGTAATACACTGTCTATCTATGCTTATAAGTACATGTATTTTTAAATTACAATGAGCGGGGAGGGATACACTAAAACCAAAAATAATTAAATTTAAAACCAGCCTAATGACATAGAACATAGAGTTAAATCGTATATATACCAAAGTTTTGGAAGATCTCGGTCAAGACAAATACGAAACGTGTATTGAAACGTTATTGATCGTGTCCGATAGCAAAATTAAATAATAATAACATTAATAACTTAAAGCGGTTAATTACATCACGTATTCACAAAGTGCCTGAACTGCTCCACTATAAACCGATCTGGCAGAGAATAAAAATTAAAACTGTCCGAACGATTTTAAATTAGACAATCTTTTTGATATATAACATCATAGCTTCCTGAGCACTGCCCGCCAATAATTCACCTTTATTGGAAAGATAACGGAACGAACAAAGAACGAACGGTGGTGTAAATCAAACACCGCCATGTTGGAATCATATCACATGGGTGATTATAATGGCCGGTCGACTGTTGAGCCGTCATTTGTTTTAGGGTTCCGTAGCCAACAAGGAACCCTTATAGTTTCGCCATGTCCGTCTGCGGCTTAGCTTATTGACCCTTATTGCTAGAAAACTGTAATTAAGAAAGAAAAAAAAAGAAAGAAGACATTTATTCACTACGCAAAAGACACACAGAGACAAAGGGAGTACAAATACAATACAATTTACACATAATGTGTGTGTCGTCGCGGCAGTGAATCGGTCGCTGTCTCAGCATTATGCCGAGGTGTCAGACAGACACCTACAGCGTAATTAATTCAGCATAGTTCTATAAATCAAACACGCCGACGGAATGGTAGGATACCTCCTCTCTCGTACAAGTAAAGTGGAGATGTAATTTATTGTTATCGTTTGTTTAAAAATATGGGGGGTTTCTTAAAACTATTTTTCAACTCAGTGGTCCGTTTGCGTGATGTGATATTGGGCTTCAAAGCCCTAATTTTTGTTAGAGTCAGTCAAGTGTCCTCCGCCCCAACCAGCTAAATGGTTACTACTCGGTATGTGAAAAAATCATGGCAGTAGAACATACAACTAATTTAAAAGAAAAACTATAACTAGTTCATGAGTAAGAGTCGATCAACTTAAAAATATACTTGGAAGGCCTTTCTTACATATTCGGCTGACGCAATCACACCGTTTAGTTGGCGCGCGCGTGTCGATGTAACAAAGGTCAAAGACAGACCGGCAACTACGGAACCCTGCACTACGCGTGGCCCTACACGCACAAGGCCGGTTTTATTGAATTGAGAGCACTGGCTGTTTAATTATATAAGTCATTTTGGAGACTAGTGTTTGTGGGTCACTTTGGGGCCATGATCTAGGTGTGGCAAAAAGTGAAGTACATGATCATACTGAACAACTTTTCCTATGGAACCAACCATGAAATCGCGAAAAAAATATTAAGAACAATTAACTTTCTGTGCGGTAATTAAGTGTTAATTGTGAGTTAATTGAGATTTAATGTAGGTACATATGGAATTTATAAATTTTTGAGCTATTCAGTGGTTGGTCTAATGGGATCATGATCCCGACAAATCAACTCCACTGTAGTTATATTTACCATAAATAATAAAGCAAGCTTCTAGCGATGCAATATTTGGCCGCAAACTAAAAGCCATTCTATTGGAAATGGCTTGCTATACGATTGACGAGTTTTTCGATGACCACAGGACATTGGCTCAGTCGCGCACGTAATTTAAAATTAAAATTATTAAAATGTTATTATGTATTTAAATTATTAACACATGAATTAATTGAATAATAGTATGAAATCGACATGTAATGTGAAACCTTTTTTTAAATGTTTAATGATTTGTGTACGACAATATTTACCAATAAAATAAAAATACAATACAATACAACACCATACTAAAAACGACGTTAAGGTCTAAGCCAACTACCTGTTCATTACCAAGTTATATAGGTACGTAATAACGAACCTACATAACGTTAAGTTGAGTTGAGAAAACTTTCACTACCAGCAGGCAGAGTTGGGCACTCAAGAATAAAATCATTATTTGAATAAGAATACGCATGAATAAAATCATGTTGATTTTATTCCCGTCAAAGTTATTCAAATAATTTCGCCGTGAATAATTCTTATGTTAGAAAATTGAATGAAGTTAACTTATTCTTATTCAAATAAATCTAATCATGATTTTTTATTTTAACTAATATACCATGAATAACATATGAATGTAGTTCGATCGGATACTCGCGGGTAAACAAGACGCATTAGGTAATTTTGGTATCGGTATAGAGGCACTAGTAGACTCTTGAATGTAGTGTAATTTATACCTATTGTATATGTCTGTGGATAGTGGAACTCCTCAATGGCTACTTGTATAGCCCTCGAGTTTGGGCTCATTTGGTTTGTTTTGACGAGTTCTATGCATTATACTTGGTGATAATGGTCTGATGATGGAGTGAGGAGGTGGATAGTGGACCTCCTCAATGGCTACTTGTATAGCCCTCGAGTTTGGGCTCATTTGGTTTGTTTTGACGAGTTATATGCATTATACTTGGTGATGATGGTCTGATGATGGAGTGAGGAGGTGGATAGTGGAACTCCTCAATGGCTACTTGTATAGCCCTCGTGTTTGGGCTCATTTGGTTTGTTTTGACGAGTTATATGCATTATACTTGGTGATGATGGTCTGATGATGGAGTGAGGAGGTGGATAGTGGAACTCCTCAATGGCTACTTGTATAGCCCTCGAGTTTGGGCTCATTTGGTTTGTTTTGACGAGTTCTATGCATTATACTTGGTGATGATGGTCTGATGATGGAGTGAGGAGGTGGATAGTGGAACTCCTCAATGGCTACTTGTATAGCCCTCGAGTTTGGGCTCATTTGGTTTGTTTTGACGAGTTCTATGCATTATACTTGGTGATGATGGTCTGATGATGGAGTGAGGAGGTGGATAGTGGAACTCCTCAATGGCTACTTGTATAGCCCTCGAGTTTGGGCTCATTTGGTTTGTTTCGACGAGTTCTATGCATTATACTTGGTGATGATGGTCTGATGATGGAGTGAAGAGGTGGATAGTGGAATTCCTCAATGGCTACTTGTATAGCCCTCGAGTTTGGGCTCATTTGGTTTGTTTTGACGAGTTCTATGCATCATACTTGGTGAGGATGGTCTGATGACAGAGTCAGAAGTAGGGCTCTGGATATCCGTGGATCACGCCGACCCGTAGCTACGTGTTCTTAACCCCGGCGGTACTAAGATCACGAATTTCACGAACACGGCCGGTACGTAGCCCGTACCTGCGTTCGCGTCCGGATTCACGTGACACGCTAAGATGCGTAGCCCGTACCTGCGTTCGTGTGCACCGGTTAGAACGATACACCCGGGCCTCCGCCAGTTGGAGTTAAAATTAAAACAAATTAGGACTACTAATGAATTACTTATTATTACTTAGTACGGGACGAACGGGTTTTTTTCTATTTGGATTTTTGTTTAAATTATATTTTTTGCGTCGTTTCAGTTATAATGGTTAGGTATATTTAAGTAATTAACGGCGTTATTCTTTTTTCTGTATAACCAGCTATTGTGATTTTAGTCAAAGCTAGCGATGATGCAAAATTCTCTAGTTCCATTAGTTATATTTGTATTAATTATACAATTTCGAGACTGCGACGTATAGCGTTATAGTACATAATTATCGTTAAATAAAGAGTAGTAAAAAAAATCTGCTATTCGTGAAATGAATTAATATAAAAGTTTACTATCTAAGGATGCAATCCTAATCTAAAGAAACAAAAGAGCAAATTTCTGCGAATCTTCGGTACGTATGATGACGGTAAACCCAGGCAAACAACACGTGCATGGACACAAACAAAGAAAACAACAAACAAAAACGTACACAGCTGCAGTTCTTATCGGTTTCGGCACATTACAAAGTAGATAGTGACATATTTTTGTTCGACTAAAAGTAAAAAAAGATTTTCATTAAATGGATTGTGGCTATATAGAATATAGAGTGTAATTACACTTCACCTAAATATATTCATTGATGAAAGTAAAAAACAAAAGCCGCAGACTTGATGACATTTTATTTTGCATCTATATATAAATATTTTATTCAATAATTTGAGTTCTCTCAAAGTTTAAAAATTATTGAGTCGTTCATTGTAATTTACCTACCAGGGTGGTATTTTTGTAGATAACTGGAGTTGCACGTGCAGAATTGCAGATAACAATGGACTCGTAATAAAGGTTTGCGAACGACGTAATTAAACAAACAATACTCATAAGTAGCTTTCGGCTTTACCTAGTATACCACCGTTTTGTTCATGTAGTTCAAAGAAGTGACCGCGTTTTGTTTATTTTCGAATCTGGAAGGGGGACAGTTTAGAATATTGAACTCGTAGTGATTATCCATTAGTCACCACTACACACACTTCTGTTATTTTAGCCCCCGTTTAATTACTGTATTACCTATTTATTATATTTAATGTTGGTTTCCTTTTATTTACTACTCACTAAATATTTAAAAGTCCATGTTCTTAAAAATAAAAGAATGAAACGGAATAACGAGCTACGAATAAGAACTAACGATATATTTTTATTCGTCGCCTTTAGAGACACTGCATCTTATCTTCACTCAACGTCGCTGGCGGACCGGATCCGCGTGTACTTAAGGTACGTGAACCCGTGACACGGATCTACACGGGTACACTTGACTTAATTACACGTAGCCGAATTTCACGTGCCGAACAGGCCATAAAACCGTTGCCGTGTTACACGAAAACGGGCGCACGGCTACTTGTACACGAAACACGGACACGACCGCGATCCCTAAGTATAAATACGGATGAACCCAAACTCGAGGGGTATACAAGTAGCCATTGAGGAGTTCCTCTATCCACCTCTTGACTCCATCATCAGACCATCGTCACCAAGTGTAATGTATAGAACTCGTCAAAACAAACCAAATGAGCCCAAACTCGTGGGGTATACAAGTAGCGATTGAGGAGTTCCTCTACCCATCTCCACACTCCATCATCAGACCATCATCACCAAGTATAATGTATAGAACTCGCCAAAACAAACCAAATGAGCCCAAACTCGAAGGATTTACAAGTAGCCATTGAGGAGTTCCACTATCCACCTCCTGACTCCATCATCAGACCATCGTCACCAAGTATAATGTATAGAACTCGACAAAACAAACCGAATGAGCCCAAACTCGATGGGTATACAAGTAGCCATTGAGGAGTTCCTCTATCCACCTCCCGACTCCATCATCAGACCATCGTCACCAAGTATAATGTATAGAACTGGCCAAAACAAACCAAATGAGCCCAAACTCGAAGGATATACAAGTAGCCATTGAGGAGTTCCACTATCCACCTCCTGACTCCATCATCAGACCATCGTCACCAAGTATAATGTATAGAACTCGACAAAACAAACCGAATGAGCCCAAACTCGATGGGTATACAAGTAGACATTGAGGAGTTCCTCTATCCACCTCCTCACTCCATCATCAGACCATCATCACCAAGTATAATGTATAGAACTGGCCAAAACAAACCAAATGAGCCCAAACTCGAAGGATATACAAGTAGCCATTGAGGAGTTCCACTATCCACCTCCTGACTCCATCATCAGACCATCGTCACCAAGTATAATGTATAGAACTCGACAAAACAAACCGAATGAGCCCAAACTCGAGGGGTACACAAGTAGCCATTGAGGAGTTCCACTATCCACCTCCTGACTCCATCATCAGACCATTGTCACCAAGTATAATGTATAGAACTCGACAAAACAAACCGAATGAGCCCAAACTCGAAGGATATACAAGTAGCCATTGAGGAGTTCCTCTATCCACCTCCTCACTCCATCATCAGACCATCATCACCAAGTATAATGTATAGAACTGGCCAAAACAAACCAAATGAGCCCAAACTCGAAGGATATACAAGTAGCCATTGAGGAGTTCCACTATCCACCTCCTGACTCCATCATCAGACCATCGTCACCAAGTATAATGTATAGAACTCGACAAAACAAACCGAATGAGCCCAAACTCGATGGGTATACAAGTAGCCATTGAGGAGTTCCTCTATCCACCTCCTCACTCCATCATCAGACCATCATCACCAAGTATAATGTATAGAACTGGCCAAAACAAACCAAATGAGCCCAAACTCGAAGGATATACAAGTAGCCATTGAGGAGTTCCACTATCCACCTCCTGACTCCATCATCAGACCATCGTCACCAAGTATAATGTATAGAACTCGACAAAACAAACCGAAGGAGCCCAAACTCGAGGGGTACACAAGTAGCCATTGAGGAGTTCCACTATCCACCTCCTGACTCCATCATCAGACCATCGTCACCAAGTATAATGTATAGAACTCGACAAAACAAACCGAATGAGACCAAACTCGATGGGTATACAAGTAGCCATTGAGGAGTTCCTCTATCCACCTCCTCACTCCATCATCAGACCATCATCACCAAGTATAATCTATAGAACTCGCCAAAACAAACCAAATGAGCCCAAACTCGAAGGATATACAAGTAGCCATTGAGGAGTTCCACTATCCACCTCCTGACTCCATCATCAGACCATCGTCACCAAGTATAATGTATTGTATATAACTCGTCAAAACAAACCAAGTAAACCCAAACTTTTCATAAAATCCATTGTGTATAAATCAACTTACAAAATTTTACCGACGATACCAACAAATTAACTTTATTTGAATAACGTTTTATTTAAATAAAATGTTAGTTAGAATAACCCTATTTGTGGAATAATTAGTCCGTATTTTATTCTTATTTAAAATAAAAGTAGCATGATTTATTCACCTTCATGTTATTCTAAATAACGGGCGCAAGAATTATTCTTATTCAAATCAATTTGAATAAGAATAAAAATTCTGTTCTTATTCTTATTCTTATTCAAATAAAAATTTGCCCAACTCTGAGCAGGAACCCGCCGCGTAGTCGCTTTCCGCTTTATACGAGGATAACCACGGGATCGGCTACGAGCGTTGCGCGTAGCGATTCTTGGCAATAGTCTATCCGAAACTCAGAGTAAATTCTGTCAAAAAAACGCAAGCAAACAACGACTTTGTGCTGTCCTGATAAAGTCGCATTCTGCTTGCGTTTTTTGACAGGATTTTATCTTAAAATTTTGGACGTACTAACCATAGATAACTTGGTAGTAAAAAGGTATAAGTAGTTCTTAACGAGAATTTGTACTTTTGTCCTATTTTGGTTATTTATGAGCCGTTATACAGCGTGAAATAATATTGACCGTTAAAATTTTCAGTGGATTCTTTTGCGAAAAATAATAAATACGTATGTTTTCTTTCAGGATCTCTTAGTACTAAAATATTGAGACACAACAGCTGAAAGATTTCCTAAAAAAACATGCGTTCGTGGACACCACGGTAGCGCGTTGTGCGGGAGGGAGGTGGCAAGCACGCCCCTACCCCCGCACCGCTAACCCCGAGCGTCACTCAGCTCCCGATTAGGGCCCCCCCACATTACGGCGTGTTGCGAACGTTTTTCATACAAAATCGTGCGTTGCGTCGACGCAACGCACGATTTTGTATGAGAACGTTCGCAAGACGCCGGTAGTGTGGGGGGGCCCTTAACCACACGTTACTAATTATTTATTCGGACACCACATTTTATTGTGAAGATTTTAGCTGTTTTTTTCCAGAAATGGCATATTTTATTGATGGTTCCTTCCTAATGCCTGGGAAACTTATGAACGGTCAATAATATTTCACTCTGTATTTAATCTCACGGAACTCCGCCACTAAGCAAAAAATGACAACCTTCTTCAAAGAATCATCTGTATTTCGATCTACATCCCGGGAACTAATGCGAATACGACAATGTTCCAATAAGGCACGCGCCTATCCCCACTATTTGCCATAACGACATTAGCGCCCTCTGTCGCTTCTAAAAGAGCTAGAGAAAGTCTAAGTCTTCGTATTGCGTGCGTTACGATTAGACGAGCTAGATGGCATTGCTAACTCGAAAACGTCATCTTTTGCGTAGTGACACTATGGTTTTCAAGGAGCGATATACAAAATTGCTGTGATGGACTGATTTCCTGTTTTTATATTGAAACATTTCATTGAATAAATATAATAATGACATGGCCATTTATATTTGAACATAGCTGAATAACTGGGATCCGTTTAAGATACGAGATTAGGTTAGTCTTTGAACGCGTGGAAACAAGTGCATACGACCAATACAAAGCTGTTTTCAATTCAATACGCTCCTAGTATAACCTCCTGCCTAGCTAAAATTAGCCCATTTAACTCAGTCTTCGCCTGCGCAGCGCGCGGGTGTAGGGGTATGACGATAACGGGGTGCGGGCTACAAAGACCCGTTATCATCGTCATACCCCTGCACCCGCGCCGTGAAAGCGAGCACTGAGTTAAATGGTCTACCTATAGCATGATAGCGGTTATGTCGCGTATATAAAGCATTCGTCCCTGTCGCACTTAACTATATATTTGCCGGTACGGGACGAATACTTTATGTCCAACACAAACTCGATAAAGCTAGCTGGGGTGCCCCACATGCAAAAAAAAGTAAATAGTAAAAGAGTAAAATTTAATTACAACCTGGTAAATACTTACAGAGTAAAAAGCATAAATTCCTGAAACCGCCACCGTAATGAGCCATCTGTTGCATTTTAAATAATGTGCTCATTAAATTAATAATTTTTAATTCCGAGCACTGTTACCTTCCACTCCAATTATGCGATATATCCGTCGGCACACGTGATACCCAGGTTACGTTTCACTAGATATGACGCTGTATAAATTATTTTACTCGAATCTAAAGCTGCGTCCAAACTTGTAACATTTCACCAAACAATGTAAGGTAAAGTTCAAATACTCGACGCTGTACTAGTATATGGCATAGGAAGTGAGGTGAAGAAAAATCCTCTTAGTTCGAATTTAACCCATATTGCTTTGACATAGAGTAGGGTCATTACGCTGGTTACGCGACCACCCTAAGGAGAAGGTTTTTTCTATTGAAGATAACATCAATTCTACAGACCCTATTGAGACAATTAGTTGTACATGTTTTTTTTTGGTTTTTTAGAATAGAAATCTAAACCGGTTTTCTCGGTTTTTTAAAAAACCGAGAAAATATCCCTTCAGTTCACCAACTCAGCTAGGTGGTCGCCAACCGGCGAAATGATGCCTACCCATGCCATATACTAGAACAGCGTCGAGCACTCTGACCATACTCTGCCACAGCATTGATAAAATGATGCTGTCAGTTTGCACTTGCTGCCATGTTGCGTCACGAGCGACCCCCGTCTCACTAGCACTGTGCAAATTAAAAAGAGGAGGTTAGATTTTTCTCGTCTCGCTCTCGTGTCACGTCGCAGCGTCAGTTGTGCTAGCCCCTGCACAGTTAGCATGAGACGGCGCGCGACCTGTCTCGCACGTCGGTACTTCGTCGTCACCAATTTTTTAATTTTTTAATTAGCTTAAATTGTGTCCCACTGCTGGCCAAAAGCCTCCCCTTTTTTCCGCCACTCGTCTCGGTCCAGGGCTATCCGTACAAAACGTATCAAGGTCGTCCCGCCATCTCCTTTTCGGTCTGCCTCTACCTCGGAAGCCATCTTGTGGAAGCCATTCGGTGGCTAGTTTGGCCCATCGTTCCGCGTGCATCCGGTAGCCATGTCCAGCCCAGTCACACTTTAGCTTCGCGGTCTTAGCACCCACATCTACGATGCCAGTTTTGGCACGCAGCTCGGTGTTCCTGATCCGATCGATCCTACGAACTCCGAGTATGCTGCGTTCCATTGCTCGCTGGCAAATCTTGAGTCAGGAAGGCTCAGGAAAAAAACGACGAACCTAATGCCACAAGGCATTCTCGACTCGAAGAGAAGCTTATGCAGCAGTGGGCGATTACAGGCTGATAAAGATGATGATGCTACGGTAGCCTAGCGGTTCAGGCATGCGGCTGTCAAACGGTGGTCGTGGGTTCGAATCCCGGCTCGTACCAATGAGTTTTTCGGAACTTATGTACGCAATATCATTTGATATTTACCGTTAGCTTTTCGGTGAAGGAAGAACATCGTGAAGAAACCTGCATACATCCACGAATAAATTCAAAGGTGTATGTGAAGCCCCAACCCGCACTGGGCCATCGTGGGGACTACTGCCCGTTCCCTCTCATCCATGAGAGGAGGCCTGTGCCCAGCAGTGGGACGAATATAAATAAATAAAATAAAAATAAAAATAAAAAGCCTTTTTATTTCTCACGCATTACAAAAAAAAATACATTACTTTTTTCTTATTTCATCTTAAAGTATTATTTCAATATAATTATTTTACATGCAGTGATAATTTGATTTAGGTACATAAAATACATTACTTAATATCTCATTATTTCTAATATTTACCTAGTAACATTCAATGCAATAATAATTTAATCTATGTATGTATGTCCTAAATTTAGTACAAAATATTCTTAATTAATTAAATACATTTTACAGAAATTCATTGTTTTGAATTACTTAATTTTTAATTTCAGTCAAGTTTCTGTGAGAACCCCTCCTGTGAAGGTAAAGGCCTCCTCCAGTGATGACCATTTCTCTCTATGTTTTGCAGTTTTTATCCAGTCTTTTCCTCCTATTTGGGTGATGTCGTCGGCCCATCTTGTTACAGGTCTGCCTCGCTTTCTAGTCCCTGCAGGTCCCGGCCATGAAGTTATCCGTGCTGTCCAGCGATCGTCGGTCAATCGGGCTACGTGGCCTGCCCATCGCCATTTTAACTTTTGAGCATAAGATAATGCATCGGTGACATTTGTTTTCTTGCGTATGGTGGTGTGCCGTATTTTATGAATTTTTCTTATTTTCAAAATGCTTCTCTCCATACTTCTTTGGCAAGTTGTTATTTTGTTTCTCAACCGTTTAGTGAATTTCCAGGTTTGGCAGGCGTATGTTAGAGATGGTAAGAGGCATGAATCCCTAACTTCTTTCTTTAGGTGTAGTGGTAGTTTGCCTTTCATCTTCTGTTTGAGCCCAGTACTTTTTCCATACACCAGCTATTCTTCTGTCTATTTGTGGGACGTATACAGTGTGTGTCTACGACCCGGGCTTTTATAAAGACTGATGATAATATGCTTCGTTAACAATTGTTTGCACGTATTAGTAAATCATAATTATGTAAATTAACTGCGCAATTAATTTTTCAAAATACAAACCTTCAATGGACTAGGTGTATGACGCCGTACTAAACAAATTATGACGAGCTGTCACTTACACTTACTTGTCAATTTACTTTGCTGTACATTGCTGGCAATTAAACGTTTGTTAGAAAGTTAACGAAGTCTGAGATCTAGTTTATTAATTAAATTAATGTCATGGTTACATTATAAATATACGTTATATTAACCTCCTTTAAGAAAAGCCAGGGTTGTAGACACACACTGTATAAGCTGATTTATTTATTATAAAGACGGTGATGACGATTAGGCAACCATAAGGCCCAAATATAAACTTAATCATCACTTGGTCCGCGTGAAAGTGTAGACGTAGCCTTACGGTTGCGATATTGGACCGGGAATCTGTGTTGTATTTTTAGGCATCTAACTAAACAAACCAAAGTTACGTATCATGTGGAGCCGGTAGTTAGGTGAATTTAATTAAAACAGAATTTTGATTGACGGCTACTCGGAGCCCGTTGTACGAAGCTACGAGTTACAATTGTACAAAACTAAACTAGCAACACTGAGGTGATCAACTAGCAACACTGAGGTGATCAACTAGCAACACTGAGGTGATCAACTAGCAACACTGAGGTGATCAACTAGCAACACTGAGGTGATCAACTAGCAACACTGAGGTGATCAACTAGCAACACTGAGGTGATCAACTAATAGCGACTGCCCATTTGACCAGTGTCGCCTGTTTAATGTTTGATGGCTAAAGTCCCGACTTAGTTTAATAAGTTACTGTCAAAAACACATTTTCGGTAGGTACAAGCTTTTACTGCCAACCTTACTTTTCTGTAAACCGTCATCAACTACTCATTGAGACGAGTCTAGCATTTCTAGCCGCCGTACGTACCGTAACGTACTGAATTCCCATGGCCACCTTCTGTCTCCATCATCAGAACAGCTAGATGGAACCATAAAGCTGGTTTTCCACCGGACGGGCGAGACGAGACGAGACCATGCGAGAATTGAAATCACCGAGCGCGCGCGCGCGCGGTGGTAATAGGTAGTAAGTCCCATACGATTTCAATTCTCGCATCGTCTCGTCTCGTCTCGCCCTTCCGGTGGAAAACCAGCTTAATATTGAATTGTCATCCAAACTATACATTTACGCTTCAGCTCAATGGATAACGGCAAGTGACTGAAAGGATTGCAAATGACGGACAACTTACTTACATACATACGAACAGTGCAAGTTAAGGCGCCGTAGGTTCATGGTCTTCTCTCCCTCTCACTGAGCATAAGCGTGAGCGAGATGGAAGTGCGTGCTCGGAAGCGCGGATATCATGTTTTTTAATTTTAATTTTTTGGCCGTTTAAATAAATACAAATGTAAACACTGATTTCCCTCAAACATGATATTGCCGATTTTTAGAAGCAATTTCAATATTTATAGCTTTCGTGCATAATTTGTTACGAATATTTTAAGTGTATTTTTGTGTGTTGTAGACCTATGTTCGTGATTTTTTTCTATCGATCGTTGCTTAATAGAAAGAAAGAAAGAAAGAAAGATACATTTATTCACAAACACACAGGACACACATTTTAAACAATAAAATAATCAAAGAACAGATAAAACATGAAACAAGTGTGTGTGTGTGTGTGTTAATCATGTTTCGAAGCACTGATTTCCCTGCAGAAAAGTCTCAAGATTACTATTCGTATTTTTTTGAAACCATATTATTATAAACAGACGCATTATATTGTTTCATAAACTCTGTTCGCTTAATTTCGTTGAACCTACGGCGCCTTAATAAATAAATAAAATCTTGTTAAAACTGGTTAAATCATAACAATATCGTTTCTAGCATAAGCAGGGAGTGTCTATAATGATTTTGTGAGTTTAAAGATAGATACAAAAACCGGCCAAGTGCGTGTCGGGTCACGCGCAGTGTAAGGTTCCGTAGTTGCTTGTCTTAGTTACATCTACGTGCGGTGCGGTTGCGTCGGCCGAATTTGTACAATTGGCCTTTCCATGTACAATTAAGTTCGTCGACTATTACTCGGTAACTAATTATGCCTTCTTGTCTGTGATAGTTTTGCTTTTAAATTCATTATATGTACTACTACCACGATTTTTTTCAAATCCCCAGTAGTAGCCATTTAGCCGGCAGGGGGGACACACACACATGACTCGAACAAAAATTAGGGCTTTAAAGCCCAATATCTCGCAAACGAATCACTGGTTTGAATGGTTTTAGGAAACCCATAATAATTACCCCATTAGATACCCCCACCATGGGTATACCGAGAAAAAAAAATACATCCCCGCTTTAGGTGTAGGGAAGGTACCCTAAAAAAAAAAATTTTTTTCAAGATTTTATTCTACTGTTTTGTCGGCGTGATTAATTTATATAACCATGCCGAATTACAGATTTTTAGTATTAATG
Organism: Epinotia ramella; assembly: GCA_947578815.1. Classification (NCBI taxonomy): domain Eukaryota; kingdom Metazoa; phylum Arthropoda; class Insecta; order Lepidoptera; family Tortricidae; genus Epinotia; species Epinotia ramella. The sequence continues at coordinate 25,342,681 of OX388205.1, forward strand.
GTTACTAAGCGAAGCCGAAGACGGACAGACAGACAGACGGACGGACATGGCTTGACTACGGAACCCAAAAAATACAAAATACAAAAATATTTTATTGATTTAGAGACAAAGTGGTTAACAGACAGGGCAAGGTTGAGCCCTCTCATTCGGTATATATGTACCTGTGTAGATAAGTCTCGCTCTTCCAAACATTGTAATGATCCACAATTTAGAAAAATAGACGTTTTTAAGTATATTACGTACACTAACTTAATCTAAGTGTATTGCATTAAGTATATTGCTTTTCCTTACAGGATGCATTAAGCTAATTATGTATGTGTGTGTATTCATTATACTTAGTTACAATACTACAATTTGTAGACAGTTTCATAGGTGCTGTATTACTATCTCTACGTGCCTAAAAACAACAGTTCCTCAGTCTCACTATAACCGAGTTTATTTATCAGTTCATAAAGTGCTTCCTTACATCTATGTCGTAAACTATAGGGGTAGTTCTACCGCTTCATTTCAACCGCTTCTAGTTTCCTGGTCCCATTATAAAACACTCACATTACCAATTTCTCTCTGCACCTGCACCCAGCTTATCCTCAGTTTCTTTGGTCACCTGGTCAGGTCAGGTCTGGATTGGAGAGCCTGGAAAAGCTTTTAATCACTGGTCACCTACTGGGGACGAGGATTAGAGGACAGGGTTTTTTAATCTTCTTCATGGCACGACAGGGAACACAGAAGCATTCCGGAGAGTCATTGATCCAAAACTATAATTACACCGAAATTACAAAATTATGAATTGCCATTTTCCTCGATGCGAAAGGACGTAGATGATTATAGTGGAATATATAAATAGGTTAGGTTAGTCAGCGGAACCAGATACTGCATCTATTGGTTTAACTACGGAAATAAAGTCTACAGAATTGCCAACATTAGGACAGCACGCTTTTGTTCTATGAGATTGGGTATCTAAGTATTCTATACTAGTATTCTTTGATCTGTGGCGGAACATAGTTTTCGATGCTTTCGGACCAATTAGGCCTACATCACACTGGCGGGGCCTGCGGTGGCGGTCAATAGTAAATTTGACAGCTAATGACAAGTTTATTATTGTCCGCCGCGGCCTGGTCGCGCCAGTGTGATGCAGGCCTTAATCTTCGGAATTATGTAGTCCCCGCTACATACGTCGCGACCCACAGTTTCAAAACACGGTAACATCAGCGACGAGAGCCCTACTACGCCCAGAACAAGCAGCTTGGAGAGTGGTGGTGGATGGCGAGAGACTATTGACCACAGCCATCTCGTCTCTCAGCCATGATCGAAGATACGGTAAAGAATAATATTACCAATGTAAGTTAAGACCGCCTGTTATCTACCAATGTATATGTTTATTTTACCTCTATTTTTCTATTATCTACTACGTCTGGTGAGCAATAAAGAATATTTGTATTGTATTGTATGGTATTGTAAGAAAAAAAAATGCTTTTGAAACGCCTACATGTGAATCATTCCTTTCGTAAAGCACATCTTAAGAGATTTCTAACTCGAATATGTAAAATATAAGAGGTAGGTACGTAAGTCATGCCCTTCGATATACCAGCCCGAATATTTAACTCACTAAAACCGATTCGGGAACTGTCAAACAATTCGAAACTAACGGAGCCGTCCCCAAACTTTCCGAACAACTTAATACGTATCTAATATACAGAGTTTTATCCACAAATTGAGACAAATGCCGCCACTTCATTACCCGGTTTAATTTCGCGGAGTCGACTTGTTTGGACCATTCGTTTGCATTAGTGTGACCAAAGACAAATTAGACGATTTATAGCTTTTTATACGGGAGCTCAAACGGTTTCAGTTGACACGGATGGCTGTTGCGAGTTTAATGAAGACTGGGAAATATGGCTGTTGGAATTAAGTTTTTTCCCCGTTAAGCGTTTGCTTGGGATATACGAGTAGGCAGGTAAGTCCAAGTCTCGGCATTATTTCACTGCGTTTTATACTAATTATCAGTTGGGATTCGTATCAAACTTAGAGGGCTTACATACGGCGACTTTTTGCAGCGCTACAAACACAATACAGTATCGATATAGCTGATTTTGACAGATGATCTATGGCTAGTGTCGTGCGACCGTCGCGCTTTCGTGAGACGAGCCTGTGTATCGGTGCAAAAAAGTTGCCGTCTGTATTCCCTCTAAGTTGGATACCAATTCCAACTGCAAAACTGTCATAGGCCAGCCCGCGTGCTGTGCCGAGTGCGAGATTAGACTATCCGTCTCTTTCTAGTTAGAACGCTTAGACAGAGACGGCTAGTCTATGTCGCCGCGACACAGCTCGCGGGCTTTCCGGTGATAGCCGTACTGATAATAAGGCATTTGTCGGAGCGGTATCCGTAAGTTGCCAGCTGTCAGTGTCAACTCTCAGTCAAGTCAGTACCTACCGATTCTTTACTGCACGCCTACATTTAAAGGAGTGCTTCCTGATTGGCGCGGATTGCGTGGAAGCGGGGCGGCTCGATCAAAATAATACAACTGCGCAAATGTAATCGTTATTTGTGTCACAAGGGAGAAAAATAGTATATTTACGGCAAGTGCGGTGTAATGAATCCTGAGCGTAGCGAGGGATTCTAACGTAGGATCCTGAGCGTAGTGAGGAATACAAATGTTAACGCCCGAGACGATGATAATTTTGCTACCAAGTGACATACTATTTTTCACACCGACTATGAAATTAAAAAAGATGCTGTTAAAATTCCTTGTCAAGTTATAACAAATTTTCTTAATTTTTATTAATAATTTTTAAATAAATATAATCAAACGTTACAACAAGTTACATTTCTATTATTGGTTAATTACTTACAAAATATTTTTTAACTGACTTGTTTAGCCTAAACAATTAGATATCAGTAATAATGTTGTTAATCGATATCACGTCCACACATATATAATTACATACATAATATTAAATGTCAGAGATATCGGGAGTTATATTCGTAAGGAAATTCGTATCGTGTGTAGAGTTGAGCGAAATTAAATGTCTTTCAACCCATCCTAAGTTATAACAGTGTATTAACAAGTAAGGAAATCTACACATTAGTAAGCTCGCGGTAAATTAAAAATACCGCATATCGATTTCGCCCAACCAAATGCGGAAGCAGCCCCTTTATGGATTTTTACTAGAGATGTACCGACTAGTCGGGAAAGCCGACTATCCGGCCTCATTTGTAGTCGGCGACTAGTCGGCAAAATGTGCCGATTAGTCGGCACTTTATTGATCACAGGAAAACGACATATAAAATAAGTAAACTGCAATTTTTTGCCATTCGTTTTACATTTTACTCAAATACATATTGAATATCACATTTGGTACTTTGAACGCATGCAGACAGCGCGACGGCTAAGCGAAACGAAATTTCCCGATTGCACCCGAACTCAGCTGAAGTCCACGATACTCCTAGCCGCCCAGGAGGGTTATGTTTTTCGAGCGTCAGTATGTATGTCTTATTCTTTGGCACGCCCTGCAGCCTAAACCGTTTGACGGATTTCGACATATAAGGTCGATTCCTTCTTCTTGGCTTAATCGTAGGAGTGACAATATAGGCTATATTTGTTAAATAGCAGTTGGGTTCGAAAAATCTTTAGATTTCACTTGTTTAGTAACAAAAGTCTCTAGATAAATTACCTGTACGTAACATTGCTAAACCTTTTTAATCCCCCGCCGTGCCTTAATTACGGCTAAAACACAAAGGAGCCGGTTTTTCTAAAAAGGGGAAAGTAAGATTAGCCATCACTTATTCACACTGTGGCTGGAAACCGCACCCTAATCAGTCTAGAGTGGGATAAAGGCTGGGGAAAATAAGGGGATTTAGTTGCACGTTACTGAGAATGCACGTGAAGTTTGAAATTATTGTATACTAGCAGCCCGCACGGCTTTGCAAAGATCGCAGGCAAACCGCCGGAGTTAAATTATAGTCTAAAACCGTCCGGAAAGTTTTTAAATGCCAGTGAAATAATTTTTGTCATCGGATAAGCGGTTTCAGAATTTACCCATTACATACAAACTTACAATCTCGCAGGCCTTTCTATATAATATTACTATAGCGACCCGCCCGGCTTCGCACGGGTACCATATTGAATCACTCTCTATTAAAACAAACCGCATCAAAATCCTTTGCGTAGTTTTAAAGATCTATGCATACATAGAGCGGGAAGCGACTTTGTTTTATAGCTACTATGTAGTGATTTACATATTTGTATTTGCTTGTTGTGCATATATTAAGATTAATTTACTGTACCTTATAGGCGTATGTCTCTGTACCTGCGTAAGTTCATCTTGTTCCTGATCTCCACTCAATTGCTCAAAGATTAACTGGATACAGGGATAAGTTCGCCTTCTGTATACCTGTGTCTCGTGAACAATAAAGTGTGTACATACTTACATTACATACTATTTTAAAGGGTATAGGGATACGTTTTCCTGTATGTGGCCTACATAATATAATAATATATCAGCAGACTATCGAGGGTCAGCGGAAGGTTAAATACCTGTATAAGAGGATCGCTTTATAAGCATACCCGCTTATATCTAAGGCACTTGTCTCACGAGCGAGCGAAGAAAAGAAAGCGAACGATTGGAAATACCTAAATAAATAAATAAACGAGCTCATTCAACCAGAAATCTCAGACCCTGAGTGATGGGTCACTCAGGGTCAGAGATTTCTGGTTGAATGAGTTCTTTATTTATTTATTTAACCGGACAGGCCACTTAGTTTTTTTTACAAGCTTTATATTAACTTGACCTGTTCGTATGTAAGTATATAAGTTGTCCGTCAAAATTTGCAATCCATTTTTCAGTCACTTGCCGTTATTTTAGTTTGGATGAAACTTCAATATTATGGTACCATCGAGCTGATCTGATGATGGAGACAGAAGGTGGCCATGGGAATTAAGTATTTAACCGACGTAACCCCGTTAAGTTTGGGCTCGTTTGAATCGTCTCAAAAAAGTGCAGTCGGCAATAAAAGCTTGTACCAAAAATTATTTTTTTGATGGAAACTTATTAATCTGGCTGTTGCTTTTTTATCACGAATCCTATAATGCGATGGGAATGCGTAGTTAAAAGTAGTCTGGGGAAAAGCCGGGGGAAACCTTCGGTACTACACGGGGGTTTTTTTTAACATTGGAATACTGTGTTAGAGATTGCGCTCCAGTGAGTTTAATCACTGGTTCTCTAAACCTGGCCTGAGAAGATTTAAGCAAGAAACTCGACTAGGCCCGACCTGTGTCGGACTGACTCTACCCGGTATCACAGTAGATATAACACAAATCGCTATAGGTAAAAAAGTTAAGTAAAGCCCTCCTTGTACGCGTAGTCGTGACGTATGCGAATATAGACATTACACATTTAAATTGTCTAACATAAACAACAAATGCCTATTCAAACACGTCACCCCTACATGCAAGAGGGCCTTTACTCAAGTTGTTTACCTATACAAACGTCCGACGCCACACACTCACACAGCCACTCGCCAAAACTTGAGGGCAAGTCGGGGTAGCCGGTGGTACATCAGTCCGCGTGCCGCCAGTGCGCCTCATAGAACTAGTTACTTAGTTGTAGAAGGCTTAAAATTTAAGCGACGACGCTAAGTTGAGATACCGCGACGACGGTAAGTTGAGATACCGCTGTTCCAGGACGAGTAGGGGTTGGAAAATATCCAGTGTCTAGCCCCCAGTGAGACATTCTCCTAATAACTAACAATCCTTCCGCCACCTTGTTACTTCCAATTTTCCTGCTTCCCCACGTGACAGCTGAAGCATTATTATAACGAGGTCGCTTATTGGAGTAAAACGTTTTGTGACGTGACATACATTATTTACGGATTTAGGAATGTTTTATAAGTGCTTGTTAGGTGGTGGCGATGTTTTTGAAAAGGGTTTAAAGGGTGACTCATAGTACTGACACATGCCCACCAAGATGCACGATATAGAAGGCTATGTTTCCCCACATAGACCCGTAAAAACATCACTTGTAGTAAAAGGTAGTAGCAGATTTCAAGTCCAAAACCCGTCATTCAAGATTTTTTTGTCGTATTTAATGTTCTACAAGTAATTCAAACATTCTGAATTCACTTGCTTATTTTTAACTAATTAAAAAAAAGGAGGAGGTTCTTAATTAGGTTGTATTTTTTTTGTGTTTGTTATCTCAGAAATCCGTAATATCATAAATGAACCAATTCGCACATTTTTTTTTGTTTGTAACTATAGTATATTATGTTTCCTGATTGGTCCCATTCATTTCAAAAATTTAACAAATTGATTGATTGTTAGGATTCCTGAGGAATTGAGGAAACTCCTCAAATACAATTATATTAGGCACGCATGTAGTAATTTTGGTATTTTCTATTATAACTCGTGTATTTACCCGGAGATCACAAATGTGGTGAAGTGGAACTGATGATGAAGACCACAAATGTCTCCTGGAACTCCCCAATTATGTAATGGAAACTATAAAATTACGTCACAGATTCTGATATGATTCCGTAGAAATAGCAACTACTTAGTGAAGTGCCAAAGGTCTCAGATTCAACTTTCTTGATGAATCGACGGAACTCCCCAAATATTATCGACTCACTTACAGCTTGATAATGTTCATGTGGTAAAGTGGAAAGGATGTGAACATGTTTATTTATTTATTTAATCTTTATTGCACAAAAGAATCCTTTGGTACCGTTTGGTAACTAAAAGTTCGTAACCTACTTCGAAACGGGAAAAAAATCCCATTCGGTAACTGGCTTCAAAACGGGACTTTTCTCCCTAGTAGCATTTTGCGTTGGCCAACCGTAGCTAACGGTTGGGAAAAAGTTGGGAAATCGTTAGTAGCAATCTAACGAATTGCCAACAATGGCCCTAATGCTATTTATGGTTCATTTTCCAACTGCAAAACCATACAAACTTCTAACATAGGCCCTACCACAGTTATCAGTTGGGTTACCAACAAATAATCCATACGAACAAACGACGTAGGCCCTACTACCGTTTTTGGTTAGATTTCCTACAAAAAATCCATACGAACAGCCAACATAGGCCCTACTGTGGTTTTGGTCGGATTTCCAACAGAAAATCCCATACGAGCAGCCAACATAGGCCCTACTGCAGTTTTGCGCAGCGTTCCCAACAAAAAAACCATACGACCATACAACATAGGCCCTACCGCCGACTTAGTTGGCTTCCCTACCAAAAAATCCCTACGAGCAGCCAACATAGGCCCTACTGCGGTTTTGTACGGCGTTATGAACAAAAAATCCATACGATCATGCAACATAGGCCCTACCGCGGTTTTGGTCGGATTTCCAACCGAAAATCCCATACGAGCAGCCAACATACGCCCTACTGCAGTTTTGCGCAGCGTTCCCAACAAAAAATCCATACGACTATACAACGTAGGCCCTACCGCCGACTGAGTTGGCTTTCCAACTGAAAATCCCATACGAGCAGCCAACATAGGCCCTACTGCAGTTTTGCGCAGCGTTCCCAACAAAAAAACCATACGACCATACAACATAGGCCCTACCGCCGACTGAGTTGGCTTTCCTACCAAAAAATCCCTACTAGCAGCCAACATAGGCCCTACTGAGGTTTTGTACGGCGTTCCGAACAAAAAATCCATACGATCATGTAACATACAACCTACCGCGGTTTTAGTCGGATTTCCAACAGAAAATCCCATACGAGCAGCCAACATAGGCCCTACCGCCGACTTAGTTGGCTTTCCTACCAAAAAATTGGAATTTAGCGCTATTTCGTGTCGAGTAGAGGCATTGCTCATCTGTCACGGGCCTGGACATAGGCTAAACAAGTACTTTTTACGCTATTCATCACCAGAGAGCACATAGCATTAGTACTATTGCATATTGAAAACAGCATAGGGCCAACAGTGGGCCACATATGAATCCAATGGCAGCGGGAGGAGAGGGGAATTCGGAAACAAAGTGCGGTGCGGGGGGCGGTGGACATGAGCACGCGCGGCGCGCGAATTCGATCGGCCATTTTGTTATCGATCTCCATCGTGAATAGTGCGTGTAAACGTATAAGTATATACTTAGTGGTTATATTTTCTTTTGAGTGCGTGCGTGCATGGTATAAAGTATTACTTGTTTTTGAAAGGGTTGCATATTTACTTAGCAAATATATATAAAAAATAGTGTGCAAGTTAATACTTACATGTTATATTCAATAATCAAATAACAATATATCGTGTTTATTAAGCAATCCTTTCAAAATCACGTTCAGTATGATCAAAGTGGTGGAATTTAATGATTCTGATGGTGACGGCGTGGTCTTAGTGTAATACTTATGTAACAGAAGAGTGGATCACGCCTCGCAAGAAGGAGTGCCTTTGGCCTCCTCATAAAATCGTCAGTATGCCTCACAACTAAAATATTACCGGACGAGAATTGACATGTGTATCCCATTAAACGCATATTGTACGAGACAGGTGAGTTAATATTAGTTAATTTAATTTTTAAATCACAAGGTCAATTTAGTTTTGTAACGTCGTGTGTTCATTTTGATTTAATATTTGTTTAAAACTGATGCTGGCAAAAGTTTCGAGCTGCCATTTCTCTATAAGTACATAGGTAATAATAAATAGTTATAGCTATTTGTCGTTTTTATGAAAAGGTTAGTTTTAGCTATTTCATCACAGTCCTCTTTGTCTGTGTCATTTAAATGTATGTTCATCTCTCTTCTAACAGATGGCTGCGTCCTTGTCAATTGGCTGACGAAACTGGCCAGTGTGGACGCCACATTAAAGTTGCTGAATAATCCGGCGTCTAATTAACTTATTTGGACCTTGCGCGATGAGCGGACCATTGGATTTTTGACACCTGAACCCACTGAAATGACGGAGTGCAACTGCTTGGAATCGGAGGTCAAAATATGTTAGTCCAGTCATGACGTTGACAAATTTGGGCTAGTATGATGCCTTTTATGGCCCGCCATAAAGAATGTGTCCCTTTCTCACTTTCATACTTGCTAGAAAGTGATGAATGCTTTAAAGCCGGTCAAAAAGCATCGTGCTACAGGGCCATCATTCAAATACAATTAATTATAATAGAAACATATCGATTATAAATCGAGGTTGTCTTTTTTTTCCTTACAATAAAATTAAAACGTATTATGTGAAGTTTTATTTTACGGTCTAGCTGTACAAAATGATGGTAACGCAAGTAAATGTGAAAAGTCTCAGAAGGCATTTAAATCTCCGTTAACAGTTAATGTGCAGTTGTAAATTCGGTTATTTAAAGACGTTTACTTTGTATGTTACAGATGTTTATTCTCACGAAGGCGGTTTGTGAGTATTATGCACATGCACATTGTTGTGTGCTCGGCCAATATAGAATCTCTCTCGAGATTACGCACCTAGAAACCATGGACATGTGCACTAAATAGATACCACCCCACAACAAATGTACGATCCCTACCGACCACGAGCGACGCCGGGGCGCACATTGTAAGTGCCAAAGGAAATTGAAGCTTCTCTGCTGTAGTTAAATTCCACTACTCGCGCGCGCAGGTGGCAAGCTGCGTAAATTCCGTGCAAATATGGAATTTAACTACAGCAGAGAAGCTTCAATTTCCTTTGGCACTCACAATGTGCGCCCCGGCGTCACCCGGTCAGTGGAGATCGTGCATAAGTAAGACCAACCCGCCTTCGTGAGATAAACAACTGTACCTAACCCTACTAACTGCCAACGGCTATTCTACAGTTGGTACAGAGTGCTTTTATTTTGTAGGCCCTTCTTACGCAATGTTGCCTTAGGTCCAACAGTCGGAAACTGTGGTTGGCCCAACATAGTTGTCGTAGTAATATTGCTGTAGGCCCTACGTTGTAAATGTAAATTGGCCCTACAGCCGGAAACGGTGGTTGGCCCAACATAGTCATCATAGTAGGCCCAATGTTGGGAGACATCGTTGGCTTTACCGAAAACAGGTGTTTCACTCGCAACGGTTGACCAACCATTCGGTGATCAATGGCCCTACGAAATGCCAATTTAAAATGCTACTAGGGCTATTACCGATTCGTAACCGCGGTTACGAACCAGCTTCGAAAGAGGAAAAAAAAAAACCCGTATTGTAACTGGTTACAATACAGGAATTTTAAATTACCGATTCATAACCGCAGTTACAAACCAGCTTCGAAACGGGAAGAAAATCCCATTCGGTAACTGGCTTCAAAACATTACTTTTCTATTACCGATTCGTAACCGCGGTTACGAACCAGCTTCGAAAGAGGAAAAAAAACCCGTATTGTAACTGGTTACAATACAGGGAATTTTTAAATTCCCTTTAAATTCCCTTTCTGTTGCCAGTTACAAAACTTGGCTACAAAACGGAACTATGCAGGCCCATCCGGTAGCCAGCTACAAAATGGGAATCAGAAATTCTCTGTTCGTAGCCAGTTACAAAACTTGGTTACCAAACGGAACTACGCAGACCCATTAAGTAACTGGCTATGGACAGGGAATTTCGGATTCCCATTTTGTAGCCAGTTACAAAACATGGCTACCAAACGGTAGCCAGCTACAAAATGGGAATCCGAAAATCCCTGTTCGTAGCCAGTTACGTAACTTGGCTACTAAACGGTACCAAAGGAACGTAGATCTTATGGTACAAAAGGCGGACTTAATGCTATGAAGCATTCTCTACCAGTCATGTTCATGTGGCTTGTCGGAGTACTGAATTGAAGTCGATTAAAACTTTGTTTTTAAAGTAAATTAAAGCATTTGCTTCAAAAAATCCCCTGTTTGGTGTCGGATTAGAATAACACCACCCCCCCTTCTTCCTGTGGATGTCGTATTAAGGGAACAGGGTTGAAATGTGTTGTGGGCGATTGGCTAGCAACCTATCACTGCGATATCACATTTTGTCGATGTTTCATATCCACATTTATGTTAAAAGTGGGACTGGAACATAAGTTTTATGTGCTTTTGGGAATGAAGGCGTGAAACTATATATGAATAGATGTTTCAAAAAATATCATCTGGTGTAGTTACTTCACTTAACAGCTCATGAAATACATTGGAATCAAGTTGGTTTTACCCTCAGATTGACCCCCATACACAGGTTGTGGCCTGGAATAGGAGCAAAAAATTATACGGTAGATTAATGAGTTTGTGAGCAATTATTTCCAGGTGGTTTTAATTGAAAAAAAAAAGACTTTTTTATATCTTTTTTCCTAAAATAAGTTTATGTGTCTTTTTTTCTCTTCTGGGGTGACACAAGTAGTTTTATTATATTTTAAAATTAACAAAAAAAAATAAAAAATCAACGTAATAACTTTTAAAAACAAAAATGCAAAAACTATAAATTAGTCATTAGCATTACATGATGTTACCTCAAAATCTGCATTGACTGCTGTGCTATCTGCTATCTCTAAGTGCCAATATAAGTACATTACTTGAAGATCATAACTTTATATCAAAATATCACCGAATGAAAAAAAAAAATAATGGCCAAGGGGTTACTGCAGATGCTCTAAGGAAGCGTCCTTTTAAATATTTGCTCCTGTTACAGGCCACAGACTGTATATCACCCATATTATTCAATTTATAGTGAAATGCAAACTTGCCGAATCCTAAGAAGTGAAAAGCACCAGCATTTTCAACTTAATTCAATACAGAAGTTTCATAAGAAAACACAATTTACATCCATACGAATTTACATTACGTCACTTTTTACTAATAACTACACGAACTTTCACAACCTCGTAAGTAATTCATTCTTGATTTCGTAAACTCAACCTTTTACCATGGAAATAAAGTAGAGAATGAACTTGGTTAATGAGCGAGGGATGTGGATTGGGGAGGGTTGCTCACTTAATAATTCCCTTCCAAGTTTGCTGTCGGCGTCGCAGTGAAATTGTCCTGTCGGATATTTTAGACGCTAATTTGGAGTGGACGCAACTCAGGCCCCACAAACGGGCGAAAATGGACGGGCCATACTTATTCCCTTATTCATAAAACTGAACAAACCTGAGTAATTTATAATGTAATTTTCCATTTTTCTTAATCACACTATCACACATCTCAATTCACAAACATTTATTCGTGACAGCAAATAAATTAATACAAAGTAACATATAAAGATAAATTATTTTAAACGGCATTTTAACTAAAATAGGTTTGATTGATGTTTTTGAATAGGACTATAATAGAGTTTTGGTTGCTCGGTATTTTAAGGGAGTGTTCTACTGGTCGATTGCGTAACGCTTTACAGAGGCGCCTGTAGCCCAGTCCATGTAGCCCAGATGAGGCCCTGCGAGAAGCGCTTGGCGCCCTCTATCACCGTGCGCCCGGGTGCAACGCACCCCCTGCACAATAGGTAAAACCACCACTGACGCTTCATTCGTACGTTGGGTCGATCTAAACTCGATATTGTTCGATATTGTTTATTGTGTGATATGTGGTCGATATTGTTGACTAGGAAAATGACAGTTGAATTGTCTTAACGCTCGTTCAAAAGTTACGCAATTTCTCTGATGCATACTCGTTCAATCTGTCATGGGTGTAGCCAAGTAATTTAGTTCATGTAGTGCAGCAATATAAGTCTCAGTGTTGCTTAGTGTTCGTTCTGGGGTTGTCAATGATGTTTCAATTCGCTCGTTTGCTTCTCGAATCTTATTGAACTAAAACCGCGACAAGTGTAAGTCTGCATTCTAAATAAATTTTATCAGGTTTGATAATTTTGTGCAGTTAGTCTGCAGGTAGCTATTCCTATAGTATTTTTTTTTCCAAATTTATTATTGACAAGCTTTTACCACTATCATACTACGTTAGTAATATCTTGGAAGTAAAATATCGGACTACACAATATTGAGCGTTTTTAAAACCGCCCGTTTGTGTGATTTTATTATGTCAGCAGGTGCGTCTGACACGCCCGCTTGACGCGAACGGCGATCGGGCTCTTCGTTAATATTCGTTTATGTTCTCGTGAATATCTTCAGGGTTTTAACGGTTTCATTGTTTTACTCCTCGTTTCTTCTGCAATAGTAGATTGCGTCTCAACGGAGCAAAATAACATGTTTACGGCGGCGGTAGAGTGAAGCGAAACATTCTACAATAGAATGCTAAGCGTAGCGAGAAGAAGTCCTTAAAAACTGTTCGCCATGAATTTATTTTGAATAAATAATGTTGAGTTTGACTTTGTATCTTGAGCGGAACGAAGGATTCAAGTGTTTACAACCAAGCTGCTTTTCACACCTTTTATGAGGAAAACCGATATCCCTCATTTAAGGGCAACAGTTACTCTTTTCTGAAAAGCACGTGTGAAAGATTAGAATCGACTCTTTTCGGTAAAATGTGGATCATTTCGATAATGGTGACTATTTATATACCAGAGAAGTGTTTTAACTTATTTGATACCTAACCGTCTACAGACACACTTGAATGGGTTAGCACTTTCACTGCCACGAACCTGCCTAGCGCCTTTGGCGTAGTGGCTTTTTCCGCTACATACGAGCAAAACCACGGGAACGGCTACGAGCGTAGCATGTGTGGGAGTCACTCGTATGACACTCGTGTTCCCGTTCGAGGCCAAAATGAACTCATTGAAAGGCTCAGTAACACCAATGTCGGATGTTCTATTGATTATAAGATAGTAAATAATATCAGCTATGCGGATGATATGGTGTCGCTGGTTCCCTCAGTCAGCGCAGTAAACAAGCTCCTCACGATATGTGAAGGTTACGCTGCAGCTCATGGGCTCAAGTACAACGTCAATCGCGGAGTAACGCGCACAAGGTTGACGTGGTACCGCCACTGCGTCGCTTTGAACAGTGTGGCGCGTTTCAAGTACCTGGGCCACTGGGTTTCACATGATCTATCTGACGGCGATAACATTAAGAGGGAACGTGGGGCGTTGGCGGTCCGAAGCAATATGTTGGCCCTTAGATTTGCACGCTGCAGTAAGGAGGGTTAACTCTTTTCAAAGCCTACTGCCAATCTTTTTATACATTATTTTTACTAAACGGGACTTAATCGCGCGTATAATTAACTTATTTATTTACCTCACTGAGGTCTCCCGACGTTTCGGACGTGTGTGTTCAGTGGGGTAAATAAATAAGTTAGACGCGATTAAGTACCGTTTGGTAAAAATAATGTGTGAGGATCGTGAAAGTTTAAATCAATATAAACTTTTTATACATGCAAGCTATGGGTGAACTAGTGAACTTTACGCAGAAGACAATCAACGCCCTACGTGTGCAGTATACTCGTAATAACGCATTCAGGATGCTGGTGCAGCGAGTCGGGTATGTTCGTGGAAGGTCCATTCAGAATGCTGATGGGACTACCGCGGTGTAATAGCTCGGACAGATGGTTTTCACGCTATTATGAAGATGAAGGAGGCTTCGATGTTGCGCCGTATACGCGAGAGTCCCAATAGCATTCTTGCCGTGATTGCCAATCGGATTGACTGCCCCATACTTCAGCACTCGAGAGGACTGCATTTTTTAGATATAATTTACTTTAAAAACAAAGTTTTAACCGACTTCAATTTAGTACTCCGCCAAGCTACGAGAACATTTCCACATTTATTTTTCAATTTACCACATGAACTGATTTCCGAGCGCAAATGCGTTTATTATTAGAGAAAAAACCCAATCGCTGTATGTGGACCGATAATGTTTGAGGACTTCTGTCGATTCCAAGGACACCAGGACACCAGGATTGACAAGAATCATCTTTGGCACTTCATTAGCTGTTATTAACGGAATCTTATCAGAATCTGTGACGTACTTTTGTACTTTTAATTTAAGTACATAATTGAGGAATTCCATAAGTCATATGTGGTCTTCATCATCAATTCCACTCCACCAAATTTATGATTTTCGGGTGTAAAAACACGAGATATAATAGAAAATACCAAAATCACTACATGCGTGCCTAATATAAAAAACCTTGCATGCTTAGTAAAGCAGAATGTACTGGACTTGATATGTTTATACCACCTTGTTTTGTAAACTACATTCTTGCAATGAATAAATGATTTATGATTTATGATTTATAATTGAGGAGTTCCCTCAATTCCTCATGGATCCCATCATCTAACTGAATTAAAAAAAAAATGGGACCCACCTGGGAGCATATACTTACAAACAAAAATTTTTTTTTACGAATCAGCTCATCAACGACGGAGTTCTGAGACAACAAACATTGAAAAAAATAAAATAAAATAAATTAAAAAAATACAACCGAATTGAGAACCTCCTCCTTTTTTTTGAAGTCGGCTTTGCTCAAAATTGGTGCTTTTTTTTTTGATGGCACTCTAACGCCACCATGTTAGATGTGTAAAGTACTTCCATACAAACAATAGTTACTATGGCAGCTCAACTCTACCGTCCACGGTAAAAGGTTCAAATTCCAACGACAATCTATATGCACCCGAAATTAAGTGCATTTCTTACCAGTTAACTAGTTATGTCTACTTAACTGTGATAGTTTTCCTTTTAAATTCATTATATGTACTACTGCCTCTAATCGGGGGGGGACACATGACTCGAACAAAAATTAGGGCTTTAAATCCCATTCTCTCGCAAACGCATAACTGAGTTGAAAAATAGTTGTAGAAAACCTATAATATTTTTGAACAAGGTATCCAACGATACCCCACACTACAGGTTTAACGAGAAAAATACATCACCAATTAAATGTAGGAGGTACCCTTAAAAAAAATTTTTGTAAGGATTTTATTCTACTGTTTTGTCGGCGTGATTGGTTTATATACCCACGCCAAATTGCAGTTTTCTAGTTGTAAGGGTTACTGACCTAAGCCGAAGACGGACAGACAGACAGACAGACGGACGGACATGGCGAAACTATAAGGGTTCCTTGTTGACTACGGAACCCTAAAAACTGAGAATATGAGTTACTTTTAATGGTCGAATACTATCAATCAATCAATCAATCAATCATATATTTATAGATTAGGACGCGTATCTCAAGACGGATGTACTTTAGAGCTGAGCTGCCATTAGTAACTATTGTTTGTATGGAAGTTCTCCACACATCTAACAAGGTGGCGTTAGTGTGCCATCAAAAAAAAAGGCACCATCTGCCCATTCATTTCCAGCAAAGCCCTGTAGGATAAGTATTTTAAATTAATGAATTGATTATTTATTGTGATCGAGTAGTATAAATTTGAAATTATGTAATTTTATGAAATTATTTAATTGTAGTGTTTAAGTGCAGCAATCGCTTAAATAAAGATTATATTATTATTATAAGCAACGCCAGTCTACTTAACTTACGCTACTTTTTTCCGTTTTGTAGCAGAAATCGTATGTAAACGAGTCTTGCATCTACAAGCGACTTCGTCATTGGCCTTGAATAGGTTAAATTTGAACGCTTTTATTGACTATGGTAACCTGCACTTACCATCAGAGATACCTTATACAACGTAGCTACTAAAACAACCGTTCTCAAAAGTCCAATTATCCTTTAAAACACAAAGGACACTCCACAGACTGCAGAGCTGTAAAACAATAAATGTATCTAGAGAGCTTGTTCCTTATTCAAATAAGACTACGATTTAGACATCAGACATGGGTAGTGGGTTCACTCCCGAGGGTACCGGAAAGAGTTGAATTACCGCGACTACTTGGACGAGTTATTTTAGGACCCGTACTAAGGAATTATTGTAGCGGGTGACATAATGTCACAGAATACATAATAGTAAAACATAATAGTACATTGTGATACAAGTGAGGTATGTTGATAATTACGGTTCTCTATTGGATCGCATAAAATCATTTGGAATAATATATTATAATAACGCATAATTTTTTATAGCCGAATTAGCGTTAAGCCTAACCCTAGTAGCATTTTAAGTTGGCATTTCGTAGGGCCATTGATCACCGAATGGTTGGTCAACCGTTGCGAGTGAAACACCTGTTTTCGGTAAAGCCAACAATGTCTCCCAACATTGGGCCTACTATGATGACTATGTTGGGCCAACCACCGTTTTCGGTTGTAGGGCCAATTTACATTTACAACGTAGGGCCTACAGCAATATTACTACGACAACTACGTTGGGCCAACCACCGTTTCTGGTTGTAGGGCCAATTTACATTTGCAAAGTAGGGCCTACAGCAACATTACTACGAGAACTATGTTGGGCCAACCACAGTTTCCGACTGTTGGACCTAAAGCAACATTGCGTAAGAAGGCCCTACAAAATAAAAGCACTCTGTACCAACTGTAGAATAGCCGTTGGCAGTTAGTAGGGTTAGGTACAGTTGTTTATCTCACGAAGGCAGGTTGGTCTTACTTATGCACGATCTCCACCGACCGGGTGACGCCGGGGCGCACATTGTGAGTGCCAAAGGAAATTGAAGCTTCTCTGCTGTAGTTAAATTCTACTACTAGCGCGCGCAGGTGGCAAGCTGCGTAAATTCCGTGCAAATATGGAATTTAACTACAGCAGAGAAGCTTCAATTTCCTTTGGCACTTACAATGTGCGCCCCGGCGTCGCTCGCGGTCGGTAGGGATCGTACATTTGTTGTGGGGTGGTACCTATTTAGTGCACATGTCCATGGTTTCTAGGTGCGTAATCTCGAGAGAGATTCTATATTGGCCGAGTACACAACAATGTGCATGTGCATAATACTCACAAACCGCCTTCGTGAGAATAAACATCTGTAACATACAAAGTAAACGTCTTTTAATAACCGAATTTACAAACGTAACTGCACATTAACTGTTAACGGAGATTTAATTAAATGCCTGCTGAGACTTTTCACATTTACTTGCCTCACCATCATTTTGTACAGCTAGACCGTAAAATAAAACTTCACATAATACGTTTATAATTTTATTGTAAGTTTTGACCGGCTTTAAAGCATTCATCACTTTCTAGCAAGTATGTAAGTGAGAAAGGGACACATTCTTTATGGCGGGCCATAAAAGGCATCATACTAGCCCAAATTTGTCAACGTCATGACTGGACTAACATATTTTGACCTCCGATTCCGAGCAGTTGGACTCCGTCATTTCAGTGGGTTCAGGTGTCAAAAATCCAATGGTCCGCTCATCGCGTAAGGTCCAAATAAGTAAATTAGACGCCGGATTATTCAGCAACTTTAATGTGGCATCCACACTGGCCAGTTTCGTCAGCCAACTGACAAGGACGCAGCCATCTGTTAGAAGAGAGATGAACACACATTTAAATGACACAAACAAAGAGGACTGTGAAGAAATAGCTAAAACTAACATTTTCATAAAAACGACAAATAGATAAAACTATTTATTATTACCTATTGTACTTATAGAGAAATGGCAGCTCGAGACTTTTGCCAGCATCAGTTTTAAACAAATATTAAATCAAAATGAACACACCACGTTACAAAACTAAATTGACCTTGTGATTTAAAAATTAAATTAACTAATATTAACTCACCTGTCTCGTACAATATGTGTTTAATGGGATACACATGTCAATTCTCGTCCGGTAATATTTTAGTTGTGAGGCATACTGTACTGACGATTTTATGAGGAGGCCAAAGGCACTCCTTCTTGCGAGGCGTGATCCACTCTTCTCTTAAGTATTACACTAAGACCACGCCGTCACCATCAGAATCATTAAATTCCACCACTTTGATAAATTCTGAACGTGATTTTGAAAGGATTGCTTAATAAACACGATATATTGTTATTTGATTATTGAATATAACATGTAAGTATTAACTTGCACACTATTTTTATATATATTTGCTAAGTAAATATGCAACCCTTTCAAAAACAAGTAATACTTGATAAGCACGCACGCACTCAAAAGAAAATTTAACCACTACGAACTACGCACTATTCACGATGGAGATCGATAACAAAATGGCCGATCGAATTCGCGCGCCACGCGTGCTCCTGTCCACCGCCCCCCGCACCGCACTTTGTTTCCGAATTCCCCTATCTCGTCCCGCTGCCATTGGATTCCTATGTGGCCCACTGTTGGCCCTATGCTGTTTTCAATATGCAATAGTACTAATGCTATGTGCTCTCTGGTGATGAATAGCGTAAAAAGTATTTGTTTATGTCCAGGCCCGTGACAGATGAACAATGCCTCTACTCGACACGAGATAGCGCTAAATTCCAATTTTTTGGTAGGAAAGCCAACTAAGTCGGCGGTAGGGCCTATGTTGGCTGCTCGTATGGGATTTTCTGTTGGAAATCCGACCAAAACCGCGGTAGGGCCTATGTTACATGATCGTATGGATTTTTTGTTCGGAACGCCGTACAAAAACCTCAGTAGGGCCTATGTTGGCTGCTCGTATGGGATTTTCAGTTGGAAAGTCAACTCAATCGGCGGTAGGGCCTCCGTTGTATGGTCGTATGGTTTTTTTGTTGGGAACGCTGCGCAAAACTGCAGTAGGGCCTATGTTGGCTGCTCGTATGGGATTTTCGGTTGGAAATCCGACCAAAACCGCGGTAGGGCCTATGTTGCATGATCGTATGGATTTTTTGTTCGGAACGCCGTACAAAACCTCAGTAGGGCCTATGTTGGCTGCTCGTAGGGATTTTTTGGTAGAGAAGCCAACTAAGTCGGCGGTAGGGCCTATGTTGTATGGTCGTATGGTTTTTTTGTTGGGAACGCTGCACAAAACTGCACTAGGGCCTATGTTGGCTGCTCGTATGGGATTTTCTGTTGGAAATCCGACCAAAACCACAGTAGGGCCTATGTTGGCTGTTCGTATGGATTTTTTGTAGGAAATCTAACCAAAAACGGTAGTAGGGCCTACGTCGATTGTTCGTATGGATTATTTGTTGGTAACCCAACCGATAACTGTGGTAGGGCCTATGTTAGATGTTTGTATGGTTTTGCAGTTGGAAAATGAACCATAAATAGCATTAGGGCCATTGTTGGCAATTCGTTAGATTGCTACTAACGATTTCCCAACTTTTTCCCAACCGTTAGCTACGGTTGGCCAACGCAAAATGCTACTAGGGAATCATGTTATGGCATAAATTTTTAGGCATAAAATGAAAAAGAATATACGAAAATAGCATAATCATCACAAAGACTAACATCAGATAGCATAAATACAAAAAGACATAATAATTACTTGGCATCATTACAAAACGCATAAAAATTGTGTCCTAAAAAATAAAATCATGCATTACACAAAGCAATAAAAGCATAATGCACGGCCGAATAATGTACAGCCTGATAATCCATGTACATTGGGACGGTCATCTGTGCGGACTAATAATCTCCAGCGAGTCGACGCCACCCCGCTGCGCGGGGTGTCTATTTCTGGTCTGAGGAACACAAGTGAACCCTAACCTAATCGACCTAAGACAGAGTTCGCTTATGACAAGCCATTTTTATCCGCCCTGATAATGCACGACCCAATAATCCGCGTCCACGAAAAGTGTAAATGCATGCTAACAACGAAACTGTGTTTTATTTATTTAGAAAACAGAAATTATGCTTCAAAACATATATGATAAATAATTATTAGCCCATACAATAGTATGCATAATGAGTATTAGTCGAATACAAATTAGTCCAAGTAAAATTATTCTAAAACCATAGTATGCCAAACAAAGTAGTAGGCCAAAGTATTATTATGCGACAGTATTATTATGCCAATAGAAATTATGCCAAATAAATTATGCGAAACTATATTAGTCTAAAAAAAATTATGCCAATGAAGGGGATCCCGATAATTACATCAGAGGCGGAATTATCACGCGAGCCACAGGTGAGCGTGATAAGAGAGCCGAGGATGTAATTATCAAAGCTCACGCGTTTCATACGACGTTTTTCAACACATTTTGCGAGGAAAAAAATATTTTCATAAGATGAAAATTTTATAGACCTGCCAAATTATTTTCTTTACTATGGTAACAGGTTTTTACTCACACGTTGTATATATTATTATATCGCCAAGAATTTCCAGTGGCGTCCATTCTTTTTATCACTTTTCTAGTCACCGAGTCAACGTTTTTGTTAATACTTAACCAAACACGCATTAACAATGTTTACAAATATCTGTGAAATAACCTATAATGGCGCGCAACAGTTTTTTTCGTGGAGTTTGCGCTGCGCGCGCATTAGATGAAATCTCTAAACAGCCAATACAAAATAAAATAAATATTTTCGTTTTAAAATGTTATCTTTATTAATTAATGTAAAATATTATCAAAAGTGAAAAGTTTTACTAAATTAAACGTTTCTATATCATATCCAAAAAGAAATAGTCATTTAATTAACAAAAAGGATTTAATTTGTTTAGTCGAGTAAGAATCCATTTGCCGAGAATTAAAAAAAAAGCTGTACATTCTGTACAACCCGGTTCATTTAAGAATGCACCGTGTGCATGCATACATCTTGCTGCAAGGTGCCAACTTGACTTGATCGGGATATAATCATAACACTCAAGTGTCGTAATGTTATAAAACACGCGTGTTTAATATCCAGGATTATGAGCCTAAAAGCGACACAATAAGAGGTACGTTACGAGCAATTGTGTTGAAAACGATTTAAGAGCATACGCGGGTTAGTGCGCGGCCCATACAAAAACATGAATTTCGGGCCGCCGTACCGCCGTAGCGCTATTTTCCCCGCCAAATCAAAATCTACGCAAATTATTTAAGTAGCATAGCTTAAATAGTTGTTCCACTATACAATACAATACAATACAAATACTCTTTATTGCACACCTCACAACAAAGCAGTTAAAAAGAGAAACAATACAATAACATGTAGGTACACTATATTCCTATGTTTTTTTTTTTGATAACTGAACTAGAGCTGCTTGTAAAACGTTAAAAATACACTAACTTTACCATCGCCGACAGACGTCATAATGTAGGGTATTCGTTAATCAATAAAATATTTACATAGCTTTAGATGGAGAAATTACTGGAAATTAAAGTTTTTGTATGGGTCGCACGTCAGCCCGCATTACACCTTAAGTGTCTTGAAGATGAAAAAATAACTGGACACATAACACTCGACAAAAAAAACATTATCACCGGTTAATAATGCTACTTTTTGAAGCGTTACAAACGCGATACATTATCGATATGGGTGATTTAAGACAGAATAATCTATGGCTGTCGCGATGCCGTTCCGCGTTAACCTGTTTGTATCGCTGCGAAAAGTCAACTTGTGTAACCGCTCTTACAATGACCAAAGGAATCACAGTATCGAATCATGTCATTATATTATTGATAGTGTGATATAAACATGTCGGAGAGAATAAGTTGCATTCTGCTGCCTCTATTTTTATATTGTCTACATACACGGTCTAAATTAAATCAATCCTGAGTAAATTCCATTTTGTTTAGATTCAAATTGTTAAACTCGTCACATTGTCACCTACGAGAACCCACAGTACCTAACCAGGTGAGTAAGGAACACTAAGGCGAGAATTTCAAACCCGTGAACGCGCAGCAATGACCATAAAGTATTTCACGGCATCGCTGCCGGCGCGGGCAGATTGAACCGGTTAAAACCGCTTTCGAGCGGATACAGTTTTTAAATCGACCGGAAAACGCTTGCGGGGTTTACGTAGTATTGGATTTTTGAGGTGAGGCATGAGCGCTGTCGGTGAGTATTGTACCGATTTATAAAGCGAGGGAGTAACAGGGTGAAACACTATTTGTCCCTCCGTCCGTAATATTTAGTAATATCGTCATTATCATATCACTCGAAAGACGTCCACGCTGGACATAGGCCTCCCCCAAAGAGTGCCACAATGACCGGTCCTGCGCCACCCGCATCCAGCGGACTCCCGTGACCTTTACCAGGTCATCAGTCCACCTTGTAGTCTACCCACGCTGCGCCTACCGGTGCGTTGTCGCCACTCGAGAACCATTCAGCTTCAACGGCCATCGGTTCTTCTTGCAATGTGCCTCGTCCACTGCCACTAAGCTTAGCGATCCATAATATTAATCGGTATATTAAATAACCCTACCGCCATTTAAGTCGGGCCTAAGGCGTGGGCAAATTGATTATAGCGGTACACAAAACATTATATCAACACAGTAAAAACGCCTACCCAGACCGCCTTCAACCTACAATAAACATTAATTCCAACAAACAATGTGAAATCAGATTGCCTAACAATTGCCGGTTCCTTTTCAACTGTTAAAAAAAGCATTTGAAGCGTAAATCATTCATCATCCACCCACTTAACTTTCCGGTGACTTCACAACGCCATAACTCAGAGGTTTGCACTATCAAGAGATCATGCTGTCACAAAACCGGAAAAAACTGGGAAAAACCGGAATATACTGATGCTGAGTCGGCGGTTTAAAGGATGGTTCCGCAGAGAATTGGCTACTTTATCCTATTTCTCATGCCATTCGTATGACAATGATATGCACTCTAACCTCAGAGCATATAATACTATAGAGCGGACAAGCCTCCGGCGGCAGTGTCGCACATGTTAGCTCATTGGGCATACTTCGCCGCCAGTTCACCGTCCGTTGTCCAAGAAAGTTTAGTTTTTTCCAAAATGCCGAGTTGTGCAATATTACTTGCAAACATCGCAGTGATTTGATTAACTTCCACAAAAATGGGAACACTTTTCACAGGTAAATACTTAAATACTAATTATTTCAAATAAAACCACGAATTCAAGAACTTGCGACAGGCATATTCAATACAAATCGCCCGGCATGTCTGATAGTTATTTAAGTGCAACATGTCCTACTGTTTATACAGCATGCAAAACGAGTGGACTGACTATATATTTACTATATATACGAGTATATATCAATTCATGATATAAATAATCATGATAGGAATAATTCACCTAATGAGTAAAAACGTTTCATAAGCATTTTCATTTTTTGTTTAGTATTTTCTTAAATTGGTTGATATTTAAGTCTGTACAGATTAGGTAGCTTATTATACATTTTAATGCAAATTCGCGGTTTATTTTTATTGAAGATATTGGAATTGCCTTTTGGAACTATCAGTTGTTTTCTTCTCCGTTAGGACTTAACTGCAGGTGCATATTTTCTCTCCCAAAAAATACATACTTCGCGGATATACATGCAAAGCAAAGGGAGGATTTTATCGCTTTTAAAAAGATTAATGGGTCAATCAACTTTTTAATGTTGTTTTTCCTTCCCGGCAAGCCAAGAGACCACGAGTGACAGAGTTCCATAGAAAAAATAGCTCATAGCTCACTTGATTTCGAATTTTAAAAAAGGTAGCATAAATTGCTTTGTTTTTTTTTTATCCAGGCAGCCTATACTTCACTTGGCAACCACAGTTGCCACAATCAGTTTAGTGGTGCGCGAAATTGGCAATTGTGGTTGCCGAAAGCAAGTGAGTGGGTAGATTGGACCCCTATCATGCAAAGGAGATGCCCGACCATGAAATGGGTTTACCAAATTAACAAAAACACGTGCTTAGTGGATTTAAACCCATAACATCTTAGTTTTAAAGAGTGACCCGGGAGACGTAACCATGTCAACGAGCAACAAAAAATATTTATTAAGTATAGACCCTTCCCTAGTAGCATTTTAAGTGGGCATTTCGTAGGGCCATTGATCACCGAATGGTTGGTCAACCGTTGCGAGTGAAACACCTGTTTTCGGTAAAGCCAACAATGTCTCCCAACATTGGGCCTACTATGATGACTATGTTGGGCCAGCCACCGTTTTCGGTTGTAGGGCCAATTTACATTTACAACGTAGGGCCTACAGCAATATTACTACGACAACTACGTTGGGCCAACCACCGTTTCTGGTTGTAGGGCCAATTTACATTTGCAAAGTAGGGCCTACAGCAATATTACTACGAGAACTATGTTGGGCCAACCACAGTTTCCGACTGTTGGACCTAAAGCAACATTGCGTAAGAAGGCCCTACAAAATAAAAGCACTCTGTACCAACTGTAGAATAGCCGTTGGCAGTTAGTAGGGTTAGGTACAGTTGTTTATCTCACGAAGGCGGGTTGGTCTTACTTATGCACGATCTCCACCGACCGGGTGACGCCGGGGCGCACATTGTGAGTGCCAAAGGAAATTGAAGCTTCTCTGCTGTAGTTAAATTCTACTACTCGCGCGCGCAGGTGGCGAGCTGCGTAAATTCCGTGCAAATATGGAATTTAACTACAGCAGAGAAGCTTCAATTTCCTTTGGCACTTACAATGTGCGCCCCGGCGTCGCTCGCGGTCGGTAGGGATCGTACATTTGTTGTGGGGTGGTACCTATTTAGAGCACATGTCCATGGTTTCTAGGTGCGTAATCTCGAGAGAGATTCTATATTGGCCGAGTACACAACAATGTGCATGTGCATAATACTCACAAACCGCCTTCGTGAGAATAAACATCTGTAACATACAAAGTAAACGTCTTTAAATAACCGAATTTACAAACGTAACTGCACATTAACTGTTAACGGAGATTTAATTAAATGCCTTCTGAGACTTTTCACATTTACTTGCCTCACCATCATTTTGTACAGCTAGACCGTAAAATAAAACTTCACATAATACGTTTATAATTTTATTGTAAGTTTTGACCGGCCTTAAAGCATTCATCACTTTCTAGCAAGTATGTAAGTGAGAACGGGACACATTGTTTATGGCGGGCCATAAAAGGCATCATACTAGCCCAAATTTGTCAACGTCATGACTGGACTAACATATTTTGACCTCCGATTCCGAGCAGTTGCACCCCGTCGGTTTAGGTGTCAAAAATCCAATGGTCCGCTCATCGCGTAAGGTCCAAATAAGTAAATTAGACGCCGGATTATTCAGCAACTTTAATGTGGCATCCACACTGGCCAGTTTCGTCAGCCAACTGACAAGGACGCAGCCATCTGTTAGAAGAGAGATGAACACACATTTAAATGACACAAACAAAGAGGACTGTGAAGAAATAGCTAAAATTAACCTTTTCATAAAAACTACAAATAGATAAAACTATTTATTATTACCTATTGTACTTATAGAGAAATGGCAGCTCGAGACTTTTGCCAGCATCAGTTTTAAACAAATATTTAATCAAAATGAACACACGACGTTACAAAACTAAATTGACCTTGTGATTTAAAAATTAAATTAACTAATATTAACTCACCTGTCTCGTACAATATGCGTTTAATGGGATACACATGTCAATTCTCGTCCGGTAATATTTTAGTTGTGAGGCATACTGTACTGACGATTTTATGAGGAGGCCAAAGGCACTCCTTCTTGCGAGGCGTGATCCACTCTTCTCTTAAGTATTACACTAAGACCACGCCTTCACCATCAGAATCATTAAATTCCACCACTTTGATAATTCTGAACGTGATTTTGAAAGGATTGCTTAATAAACACGATATATTGTTATTTGATTAGTGAATATAACATGTCAGTATTAACTTGCACACTATTTTTATATATTTTTGCTAAGTAAATATGCAACCCTTTCAAAAACAAGTAATACTTGATACCATGCACGCACGCACTCAAAAGAAAATTTAACCACTACGCACTACGCACTATTCACGATGGAGATCGATAACAAAATGGCCGATCGAATTCGCGCGCCACGCGTGCTCCTGTCGACCGCCCCCCGCACCGCACTTTGTTTCCGAATTCCCCTATCTCGTCCCGCTGCCATTGGATTCCTATGTGGCCCACTGTTGGCCCTATTCTGTTTTCAATATGCAATAGTACTAATGCTATGTGCTCTCTGGTGATGTATTAAAAAAGTACTTGTTTATGTCCAGGCCCGTGACAGATGAACAATGCCTCTACTCGACACGAGATAGCGCTAAATTCCAATTTTTTGGTAGGAAAGCCAACTAAGTCGGCGGTAGGGCCTATGTTGGCCGCTCGTATGGGATTTTCTGTTGGAAATCCGACCAAAACCGCGGTAGGGCCTATGTTACATGATCGTATGGATTTTTTGTTTTTTGGTTTGGTTGATTTTTTGGTAGGAAAGCCAACTCAGTCGGCGGTAGGGCCTATGTTGTATGGTCGTATGGTTTTTTTGTTGGGAACGCTGCGCAAAACTGCAGTAGGGCCTATGTTGGCTGCTCGTATGGGATTTTCAGTTGGAAAGCCAACTCAATCGGCGGTAGGGCCTCCGTTGTATGGTCGTATGGTTTTTTTGTTGGGAACGCTGCGCAAAACTGCAGTAGGGCCTATGTTGGCTGCTCGTATGGGATTTTCGGTTGGAAATCCGACCAAAACCGCGGTAGGGCCTATGTTGCATGATCGTATGAATTTATTGTTCGGAACGCCGTACAAAACCTCAGTAGGGCCTATGTTGGCTGCTCGTAGGGATTTTTTGGTAGAGAAGCCAACTAAGTCGGCGGTAGGGCCTATGTTCAATTCAATTCAATTCAATTCAATTCAATTTATTAATGTTGTATGGTTATCTATGTTGTATGGTCGTATGGTTTTTTTGTTGGGAACGCTGCACAAAACTGCACTAGGGCCTATGTTGGCTGCTCGTATGGGATTTTCTGTTGGAAATCCGACCAAAACCACAGTAGGGCCTATGTTGGCTGTTCGTATGGATTTTTTGTAGGAAATCTAACCAAAAACGGTAGTAGGGCCTACGTCGTTTGTTCGTATGGATTATTTGTCGGTAACCCAACCGATAACTGTGGTAGGGCCTATGTTAAATGTTTGTATGGTTTTGCAGTTGGAAAATGAACCATAAATAGCATTAGGGCCATTGTTGGCAATTCGTTAGATTGCTACTAACGATTTCCCAACTTTTTCCCAACCGTTAGCTACGGTTGGCCAACGCAAAATGCTACTAGGGTTATAACGTCATAATGGATACCGCTATACAACGCGTAAAATATCGTTTATTGTGAAAAATAACGTTGTAAAAATAGCGGTATTTAAAGGTCTGGGCATTCGAACTACTTTTTCATTAGGATCAAATTTCTGTATGTTATTAAGGTGGTTATTTTTCGATACAAAACGTTATTCGACATTCGCAGGGTAACGGCGTGATATTTTAAGAAACTTATGTAACAAACTTTCATACATTGGCTTTCCATTTGCGCGAAATCCCCCCTTTCCTAAAATAAACTTGTTTAAACTAGAATAATTTGAGGAAGATAATTTTCCCAAAGTCCCAAACTAATTTCTCAAATTATTGTAGTTTATACAAGTTTATTCTAGGAAAGAGGGATTTTTATTTCATACAAAAGATAGCCTACTTCATCCGGAGCATTTATTTTTTATTTTTTATTACGATAACGCAATTGACCATGCACTATCTCGCCTGATGGTAAGTGATGATGAGGTCGAGGGTGTTATGCATACCTAGATAGGCCCTATCTATAAGTAGGTATGCATAACACCTCTTTTCTATTACGAATCGATTCACTCTCCATTACGAATCGATTGATAGGTACTTCATTTATGAGCGCCCTGTAGCCCGGGCTTTAGAATACGGTTACGATATTCCCTGCCTGTCGTACAAGGCGACTAAAAGGGGTCCTCGGGGTGGTACACGGTTCAGCTGGGGGCTGCAATCGTTACAAAAAAAAAGGTGGGGCCCACAGAGGCATGACGCTAGGGCGGCTCTGGTGCGTTCCGTAGGAGATCCCAGCGCCGCCCAAAATGCGTCGAGGAAGACCATCGGGGGGTTTTTAGTCGGTGCGAGTCCGACATAACCTCCGCGCTATCCCCGTGGCGCGGAGGTATCCATAAAAGATTTTCTTCCACTAAAAAAAAAAAAAAGGTACTTCATTTATCAAAGTCGGCTCAGTATCTCAAACGTATGTTCCATGTATGTATATCCCTTGCTCTGCCGTAGTAGGGATATAGTAGCTGAATTTACTATCTGCAAAATATCTTGTTGAATCGCTTTTTAACGTAAAGCATTTTTTTTTCTCAAAAAATGTGTCGAATATTATGTGCTTTTTACGGGACCCAAATATTCATAAAAGACGCAAAATTCGGACCAAATGGTAACAGAAGACACAATCGCCTTTTCAATGTTCATTTTACAAGCGAGACATAAAAGACGAATTTTATCAAAGAAATGTAAACTCTTTTTCTCAGCATTACTGTTTAAGAGTCCCTTGCACGCTCCACTCAAGTTGACTGTTCACTCTCTATTCAAACGTGGTTGGGTTCTCATTTTAATTCTCCATACAAACAAGGTTTGCTTCTCATTGTAAAACTGCAAACTGGAATAACATGAACCTTTTTATTCACAATGCGATTCGCCATTCTAGGTCGGAATCTAGTTTCTGTAGATATCCTACTAATATTATAAATGCGAAAGTTTAGATGTTTGGATGTTTGTTACTCAATCACGCTTAAACGGCTTAACCGATTTAGATGAAATTTAGCACGAAGATAGTTTATAGTCTGGATGAAAATATAGAATAGTTTTTATCCCGGGTCCACGCAGACGAAGTCACGGGCGGAAGCTGGTAAATTATAATGGAAAAAATAAACGATTAGAGACTGTTTGAAAAACATTTTACTCGCTTTATTTATTTTCTAGCAATAAAAACTAATTTTCGACCTAGATATAGCGGATCCCATTGTGTTTACAAAATATCATGTTATTCTAGCATGTCATTTTAAAATGAGAACCGAACTACGTTTGTATGGAGAGTTATTATTATTATTATAAAAGAGAAATGGCAGCCTCGAGGGCGTTTGCCAGAGTCAGTAAGTGTATAAATTAACTACGAATAACGAATTAAACCATTATAAAATCAAATAGACGTGACTCTCGCCAAGATGGCGACCAATCTCCGTATGGAGAGGTGATCGTGCTGGCGACCCTTAATGAAAATTTTACATCCGTCACCTGACAATGTTTTGTCGTTTATCGTACAACTATAATGATGCCAGGAGATCTATCTGATATTCGCCTTCGTCGTAGATCCGAGCGTCTTGGCGATCCTTAACTAAAAAAAAACAAATTTAAAAAGAAATTTGAAAAGTAAGCTACTAGCTAGCTACCCCTTAAATCGTGGGAAAATGTCAAGTGTCAGTCTAAATGAAAATAAAATATTTGACTGTACTGTGAATGTCCATTTAATTTTACTCGTTGATAAGATTTTATTAATAAAACTTTGAATACTTACATTTCATTTGCGAATTGAAATCGTCTTGGTCGAATGAAAAGTGGATTTAATGATAATATCTTTACAAAATATTTGCGTTTAATTTTAAGAGGTCCTTGGCAGTTTAGGAAGGTAAATTGCAATCAACTTCGTCAATTCAGGGAACGATTTTTGACCTTCGAGCGCCTGAAAATTAAATACTATTGTAGTCAAAATTGCAGGCACTTTTTTCTGGTCAATATCAATCGTTTTTCAATTTTCTATCGCGGTCTCAAAATAGCATTTCATAATTTTGAACAGTTATCGAGTGTCTTTCGAGCGCTCGAAAGTCACAAATCGATACCATGTACAGTCGCCATCAGATATATCGGAGCGGCGTAAGTGCTCACAAATATCTGAACACGTCTCTAATGCCTCGACAAAAGATTCCGACGAATTGAGAACCTCCTTTTTTGAAGTCGGTTAATTACAAATCCGCGATGGTTTGTTTGAATAGTCCCGTGCGAAATTAGTTCCGATAATGATATTTTGAATTATGGTGGTTTTACAATTCCATCTCTCAAATTCATATTCAAAATCAAACATTTATTCGTGAATAACAATACAGAAAATAAACGAAATAAATGAAAATAAGTATAACAATAATTTTCAACTTATTCGTTCATTACAAAGTTATAAAAAAGAGGTAGAAAGATTATAAGCTTTCCAAAAGTGGCACACTAGAACTAAGTCAATTGCACCAACATGCCTCAGTTTTGCGTCGCCAATGGAAACGTATAAACGTGTATCAGCTGTCTGATTTGGTGGCCATTTTTAAACACTGAATTTCGTTAGGCAACGTGTTTACCTCTTTTTTATATTACATCATTGATGTTGACGTATTTCCGCTGCCATCTTAACTTTTTAAATCAATAGCTTGAAATTCCATTTCATTTGAAATGGTTTTCCGGCGCAAAATGTGATTTAAGCTGGGTTGGTTCACAACGTTCTCTTCTAAGCCTCTGTAAGACCATTTTACTCTGACCTCCGTTTACGCCTCGTTTATATGTACCACATCGGTGGCAAACAAGGAAACGGGCAGCCCGATGGTAAGCAGACACCGCAGGCAACTCTTGCCTAGCTATCGCGTTTATGTAGGACATACAGCATTCATCCCTTACTAGCAAGTATGTAAGTGCGAGTGGGACGGATACTTTATACTTGACATATTCCTGATCATGCTAACTATGGAGAAAAATTCTCGCGCGTTACCGACCTTTTTATGGTTCCGTACCTCAAAAGGAAAAAATGGTAATACCCTTATAGGATCACTTTGTTGTCCGTCTGTTTGTCTGTGTGTCAAGACCCTTTACCTCAGGATCGCGTTAAGTTATCGAGTTGAAATTAAAACCATATACCTATTTAAGTCTACAGTCCCTTGAAGCTGTGAAAAAATACAACTTCTAAGTTAACGTTAAAAAAAGATACTGCCGTTTAAATATACCGCAAACAACGTATATTTCGACACTCTCGAGGGAATCAAATTTTATAGGGTGCTTTCCGTTGTCCTAGAAATATGAAAGGACAATGTATGGAGCTTGGTCCAAGAAGCTCCATGATTGAAACATGTGCCAAACTAAAGGCTTTTATGCTTACTTCAAAGTGACAGCAGAGCATCAAAATTGGTCCTGGTGATTTTGAGAAAAAAAATACTTTATATTCGATTCTATAATACTAGGTTAAAGACTGCAGCTGTGCTCTAAAGTAGTTTTATACAAAACTAGCGACCCGCCCCGGCTTCGCACGGGTACTATATTATTCATATAAACCTTCCTCGTGAATCACTCTGTAACGGAATGGGCATACTCGTCGGTGTGTATTTGTATTTCTTACCCAAAGATGGGAAATTTACTTAATAGTTAAAAGGAAGGTAGGAATCAATTAAGCTAGCATTCAAACGTGTAAATATTCAGTATCGGAAACTTATTTCATTTAAGAATATTGTATGAGTTTATTTCATGATAATGGGTACAAGGGTTTGTAATAGTGCGATATGAGCTAGGCTTATAACAATCCTTTACAAAATGGATACCAAAGTAATATTTCTACCCTGGCAATCGCGTCATGACAGGAGGCGTAGGGCGACCATACGAATTTCCATCTTAATAGCTAGAGCATTGGGAGCTTAATTAAATGGGCGATACGACCAGTGGCGGGGGAAGGTGCGAATAATATCACGTGTTTATTGCATACCAGAGTTGACGCGTGAATACGTACAATGGATTTTCAACCTTATTACCAGATAGGTTAGGTGTTTCAAAGCTAATGATGATACTATTGTAAATCAATCAATAGAGCAATTAATTATTCTACGAATGGGTCGCAGGGGCAATTTTGCATGTCAAATGATAAAATTAATTAATATCATGATAATCTTGCAAAATAATTTAAGTTTTCAGATAAGGACCGATATAAACGGATAATAGGAACGGTGGTGTCTCGGAACGGCGGGGATAGGAAGATGTCGGAGTAGTATGAGGGGTTTAAAAGGAGAAAACGGGGATGGCTGCGGCATTCAATTCTCGGCACCCGGACTGGCATAGCGTCCCTGACTGTTAGGTTGTGAAATTATTGGTGTGTTATCTTGATTATGGTGGATGGCTTGTCGTTATGGGGAAACTCTCCTCGTAATTATGAGTCATTTACTATTTTACGATTTTATAGTCATTTGTGAATTTAAAGTGGGAATTAGGGCCAAGTTATATTTAACTTATTGAATATATTCTATAAGGTTTATATGGCTAAATCAAACATACCTTATTTGCCAGAGCTACTCTCTGGAATGCGGTATGTTTGGTTAGTGTTTCGAAATACAGTCTAGACCATATTTGTCACTACGGACATCCGGGGGCTTTTATGGTTAATCAAACATAGCTGATTATCTAGGATTCCGAGAGATCGGTTATGTTTGAGTGATTGGTTTTGGGACTAAGTTAGGGTTAGTGTTTCGAAATACAGTCTAGACCATATTTGTCACTACGGACATCCGGGGGCTTTTATGGTTAATCAAACATAGCTGATTATCTAGGATTCCGAGAGATCGGTTATGTTTGAGTGATTGGTTTTGGGACTAAGTTAGGGTTAGTGTTTCGAAATACAGTCTAGACCATATTTGTCACTACGGACATCCGGGGGCTTTTATGGTTAATCAAACATAGCTGATTATCTAGGATTCCGAGAGATCGGTTATGTTTGAGTGATTGGTTTTGGGACTAAGTTAGGGTTAGTGTTTCGAAATACAGTCTAGACCATATTTGTCACTACGGACATCCGGGGGCTTTTATGGTTAATCAAACATAGCTGATTATCTAGGATTCCGAGAGATCGGTTATGTTTGAGTGATTGGTTTTGGGACTAAGTCAGGGTTAGTGTTTCGAAATACAGTCTAGACCATATTTGTCACTACGGACATCCGGGGGCTTTTATGGTTAATCAAACATAGCTGATTATCTAGGATACCGAGAGATCGGTTATGTTTGAGTGATTGTTTTGGGACTAAGTCAGGGTTAGTGTTTCGAAATACAGTCTAGACCATATTTGTCACTACGGACATCCGGGGGCTTTTATGGTTAATCAAACATAGCTGATTATCTAGGATACCGAGAGATCGGTTATGTTTGAGTGATTGGTTTTGGGACTAAGCGAGGGTTTAATGATTTCGGAAAACAGTCGGGATTATATTAGTCACTACGGACATCCGGGGGCTTTTATGGTTAATCAAATATAGCTAATAAGCCTGGGCTACTCCTAGGTATTAGTTATGTTTGAGCGATTGCTTCCGAAATATAGTTGGGTTTCATTCTAATCGCCTAAATCAGTCAGATCGCGGCCAAGATCAGTATATCTGCGGAGTCATCGCCACCTACCGGTGCCAACCCGGGATGACTCCGTGTCCTTAGTTACCAGATTTGAGGTGTGGTCTGGCGTCTACCTTTTTACCAACACAGGAGACGAAACCCCTAATTTGGGGCCCTCACGTCTCTCAGAACATCTGACGACGTAGACGTGGCTTGGTCATTCATGTGATAAGCACAGGAGGATACTCCGCTCGTTGAAATCGATCGGATGCCTGAGGGGTCGTTCAGCATTATATATATGTAAATATACTAGACTTATTTCCAGACAGGTCGCCCTACTCGCTGTAACCCTTTAGCTCGACAAGAGCCAGCGGGGGGGGGCAAATACACAGGCCGTTAGGTTTTGATACCTCAGTTTTGCCGACTGAACTACTTACAGTTTACCTAGGGATACATTCTTGCCTCTAAACTAAGGTATGGTTCTAGAGGTGAGCAGAATAGGGACTGGGGTAGATGTAGGGCTAAATTCACGCGTTATGGGGTGATAGGCTTATAACTATGTCTCCTGTAATTAAAAATATTTCTAGAACTTGTTTGACTTAAGGTTACTATTCCAATAGGGTCAAAAAAGGGTATATTTTATAAATGAAACTGAGATTAAGTTAAGTGTATTAAGTGGTCAAAGGAGTGTCAAGTTGCCGTGGGATACATGTGAAATATCATACGGTGTGACAATTAATAGACATCAAAGAAAGGTAACTATTCTATTTATGACGATGAGATATCAGAATAGTTCCAGAAAGATGGAATAAGTCTGGGAATTGATGACAGGCGGAGCAGTTCATCAAATCCACCTAAAGTATCTTATTGTTATGAATGGATATCCTTCATTCTAGGCATTATACTATCAGGACTAGTTATTCTCCATTTAAGGCAAATTACTGTCTTGAGTGGACATTATTCATTCAAAGTACGATTTAGGAAGAATATTTCACATGTAGGGTACGGTTTACATTGACACTACACCAATGACATCGGTAAAGAATGGTCTTAGGTATATATTGGCCACATAAGTTGTAAATACAACACTTATTAACGTTAAAAGATGTCTGTTGAGATAGTTTCGGTGTTTCTCTCTAGACAGACCGTTAGGTTGGAAACGCTGGTAGATTCGTTCTTTGGGTCTTAAACTCTTAGGTAACCAGGCAGGTAAATTGTTAGGCCGTCCAGTCCTCATCCAAACGAGTGAGTAGCTATGTGTGAGTAAAAGAATTACCACACAAACCGTCGTTTAGAACTTTGGTTTAAAATACAATTACTTAGGGTAGACAACTAGCTCGTAATAGGTTTAAATAAATAATCTACTTGCTATGAATTCTAAAAAGCTGCTCTCTCGTTCAACCGGACGGATAATAGGAGGTAGGGGATTTTCTACCCAAAAATAAAAATATTTATACTAATAAATATAATGAGTGACATAGAATTATCATCCATAATGTAATTACCAATAATGAACGACAAACAGAATGATTTTACAATAATTCTTCATTGAATGAACTTATACTTTCGTACTTAGGACTTTATTGTAATTAGAAGATTAGTGGTTGAAGCTAGGGTATAGTTAAGTCAATTTATGTACTAATAGGCTAGCCTTAATTATGTTAATGAAGAGTCCAAAACCTACCTAGCTTTCATAAAAGGACCTGGATTATTACGGTACACAACATTTTATGGGGTCCTACCACTATTCGATCACGTACTGGCCAAACTACAGGTATTAGTAATAAAACACGCATTAAAAGTAGGTTTAATAAATAGGTCGATAGAATGCAAATTACAGTAGTCGTGTTAGAGCTTATGACAATTTATCCCGCGTTCTCAAGCGTGGGTGAGTAGCTGTTTAGTTCTAGGTAGTTTTATTTATGGGGGAGAAGCTGTTCGTGGGGCGGGAATCGTTACATTTTGGTGAAGCCGTGACTCAGGATTGGTGAATTTGGGCTTAAATTCAACTTCTTATTCACAGCTTGCTCTGTAATATCTTCAGTGGCCATTAGGCCACATTTTGTTCTCGTGAAGTTGGAGGTTAGCTTGGCAGGAATTGGACTCTTCATTATTTTCTTTAAATCATCAGGTAGGGACTTCGCTAGGT
Organism: Epinotia ramella; assembly: GCA_947578815.1. Taxonomy (NCBI): domain Eukaryota; kingdom Metazoa; phylum Arthropoda; class Insecta; order Lepidoptera; family Tortricidae; genus Epinotia; species Epinotia ramella. The sequence continues at coordinate 25,378,716 of OX388205.1, forward strand.
CAGCTTCTAATTCAGTACTCACCTGAAAAGAAAAAATATTTCGGTATATCACACGTTTTCGGTATTTTTTAAGATATAATAGCATAATCAGTAGGGCGAGAATGTATAAATAATTAAAATCATAGACTCTGGGGGGCGTCTTTAAATGTAAACAATTAAAATTATGTATACGCGGGGGCGTATTCAGTATTCCTAACGATAAAAATAGTAGTAGCCCAAGCTGTAGGTCGTAAGACTAGATATTAAGTTTATGAAGCCTATATAAGCTAAGATTGTTATTGTGAGCTTGAGATGCCAAGTAGAAAGGAATGGAGGCTTTAGTATAATTAAGAGAAGAATTGCATTTTGCAATAAGTAAACAATGTACTAGGAACGCCGGCAATAATTATGAATTTTTCTTATTTGGGGGCGAGGCCTCATCAATAATACGTAAAAACAAAACAAAGTTTATTCGCGCCTTCGCGGCTGCGTGCATAATTGCGTTGATAATAGGGAAAGATTAGTGCCTACGTAAATTGTATGAAGCCAAGGAGTAGGTGCGATTAATCCGTACACGGACGGTAGGCCGCACCGCGCTCGCTCCGTCGCGCCGGCGCCAGCGTGCGTTTTTACAATTGTGGGTAGGCATAGTTTGTTTGCATTGAACAAATAATATTTTTAACGTTGCGCTTAACATTCAGTCAATTTATTTGTTTCGTTCAAAGAATGCAAGGCGTTTACCATTTGAATCAGGGGTCCTCAACATTTTCGTTAAGGACCAGTCTTATTGTTCGGAATTTAGTAATAGGTATCATAAACCTTAAGATATTTTATCTAGAATCTATTTTAATCTTAATTTAGGATCAGAGTTTTTGAACTAACGCTATGTTTCACATGTTTATACACTACGTTCCTCTATGTCGAAATTTTAGGAAATTGGGACAGTAATCTAGACTATGGTCTAATACACTAGGTATTAATTAGTTAAGGTAAGGACGATCATAATGTAAGAATATTATTGAATAAACGATATGATACATAAGATACGATACGAGATAATATCTAGGTCTTAGGTAAATGGATAGGAGGTATTTTTCTTAGAATTGTGCTAATTACTAGATTTTAGAGATCGTATGAAACAAACATATAACAATTTGTCGTAATGTTTAGTAGGACTCGCCTCCGTCTACATAGTAAAGATAACGATTCACATATAAAATATGGAATTAGGGAGTCATCATTAACGTTAAAAACGATTAAAAAACATCAATATTTTTATAAATAAACACTTGACTATCGCGCGACATGATTCATGAACGAAGGTTGCGTACCCCTGCCTTAAACGTTAACCTACATTCATATTTCCGTTCAAATTCACGGTCGTCACTGATTCATAAACGAAGGTTGCGTACCCCTGCCTTAAACGTTGACCTACATTCATATTTCCGTTCAAAACAAGTGTCTGTTTTCGTTTCGTTTTCTTAAATCATAAAAATAAATTATAAAAAAATTTTGAAAAGATGGAAAATTCCCCGACATTTGAAGTCTCTCAAAAGGCGGCTAAACAGATTTTCGTGGAACATGGCAGGGAATGTTCGGAATAAAGTTATCAATGACCCAAAAGAAAAAATTAAACGGAAATTCGGTTCATCGGTTTGGGAGCTGCGATGCCTCAGACAGATGCACGGACAGACATGTAGACTTATAATATAACATTTCTTTGCATTGAATGTCTAAAAAGGAGATTTAGGTGCGATTTTATTCTGTTGAATAAGATTTTATGTGAAAATATCTACGGTATTTCGGTGTGTCGCTAAGTAAAACTAGTTTTTCCTCGTAAAATCAGGTTTAAGCGTTATTACAAATGATAGGCATTATACATATTAGGTTAACTGTTTGAGTAGTAGATATTGACACAAAATACTGCTAGTATATAAAATACATATTGAAACATACCTTGATATGTTTGAAAAATTTGTGAGTGCTTCTTCGGGTGAAGACGGATACAGAAAATTAAATTTCTTAATTATTGATTATTTTCAATGATGGAACAGTACATCTTTTGGTTTTCCGGAGTGGTATTCACAGATAGGTTTACTCATTGGTGGTTCTTGTGTCACCTGAAATAAAAATCATTAATATGAAATAATTTTGCATTTGTACAAACCATGATACTATGATACATAATATAGGGACGATATATATCCTCAATTGGTTCTATTTAAATCAATAAACCTCCGAGCAGCTTATAAGTATGACCAGTGGGTAGGCAGGGAAGTTAAGATTAACAATGTTTCGTTGCCAAAACTTTCTGAGTTTTAAGTTCTAGGATGAGAGTTTAGCAAGTATACTAAGATAATATGGCAAAGGCAATCGGATGCTTGATTTTCTAGTCATTGTAAGTAGGGAATGTTAGCATAACTAGAGGTGTTTTTCATGCATAATAAAAACAAAAGTTTTCCTCACCGGAGTAGTCAATCAAAGTCGGCAGGTAGGAGATTCCTAAAAAAAGGAACGGGCGTATGTTTTGTGTAGACACAAACAGGCACCTTTTAATATGAATTTCCTGTTATATTTGTAGTAATTATAGGAATTCCAGATTTCTTCCATAGGTAGCCGATCCTGATGCGTCATTTATAAGGCGTTGTAAACACAAATTGTAGGAATGCACATACATTAATAAGCCGTGAATGTAAAATATAAATGACTATGTTCGTTCACTGTCTCAATTTATAGAAATTATATTCTTAAAAGTCTTGTTATGGAAATCGCGGTAGTACAACAAACTTCAAAACACGAACTGGTTTTCTTTTCCGTCAATCGAGTCTCCGTTAGTGTCATTAGGTCATTACGTTTTGATACTACACATCACGGGGTACTTACATAAAACAGATGTGCACAGATAATATCAATTATCTTAATATTTATTAATTTTACGCAACGCGATGTTTTTCCCTAGTGTTAGTTTATAGTTTGAGTAAAACGACGTAGCTTTAAAATCATTTAGGTATGACAAGTTGTATACGATATTACAAATCCTAAACGCTGCGCAAAATTTCGTGGATATAGACAATTTGTCGCGACAATTTGTTTCATATCACACCCGGGGCAGGGAAACAGACGTCAGACATCTGACAACTTTTTGCAGTGATATGTTGTATATAAAAATAAGATATCCAAATTACATCTCTGTCTAGCATGGCATGTTGATATAACGAGACAGAGCGCGCGTTAGTACGTTTTCCTTGACTATGGGTAACAGCGGCGCTGCCACAAGAATCGAATCTCGAGGTTCGTGTACAGGCATCCCTGTCACTCGGGTATCATGAGCGATAGAGATGGGTATACCTGGATTTCGATTTTCAAAGTTCGTGGTTATAATTTAGGACTTAAATGAAACAGGGACGTAATAATATCTTATTGAATTTAAGTTATTACACTAACGTGGGAGAATAATTGGATTTCTACGGTATCGGTAGCTAATAGCAATGCCTATGGTAACTCTGTAGGAATTATTGATTTATAGATCGGATGCAAAGATTATTCGAATAATGACTTGATTAGAAACGAGTGTCGGTAGTTAAGTATGTATGTGTGTTCGATATTCATACTCGTAATTTTGAAGTTTTAGGTAACTACGTAGATATGGTAGAATTATTTCGAGTGGTCGGATGTTGTAGAACTGTTACATGATTTTGAATCTTGTGATTTGGGGGATAAAGTTGCTTTTGAATAGCAAATTATGATTTAATCCGGACGACGTAAATAAATTCAAAAAACGAATTATACTCGTAGTGGTGGTTAGCGATGGTGACGTGATTGAACCCAGACAGGGTGGCGCCAAGTACAGATGTATAAACTTGGTAGGTTAATATCTGTTTATTTATGTAGGTAGGTATTCGCTATTTTCGTGCCATTGTCGTGCAATAATTATGGATGAAAGGACTTATTGCGTATTTTAATGTATTGAAAACGGTTTAGGTAAGTAATGTGTTTAGTTGAGGCGTATGGAAGTCGCGTCATTCCAGGTTTCCAGCATAGTTATTTGCGTTGCTTTTCCGCATTTTAGACCAAATTTCACATCAATGGTTTTAAACATAGGGTGTACTATTGTAAACATACAGCTTGTAGGGCACATGTAAATACCGGTAGTTATCTAAGCGTTGACACAGTCAATAACACTTGTTAGTAAATGACGGCCTAGGCAGGCCGATTGGTTGTTTGCCACCATTGTGGTAAAGTTGGGTTGCATATAAGTTTAAGAAGTTGGATCAATGAACATTTTGGTTCAGGTAGGTTTATACTTTAAACAAATCGGCCAAGTGCGTGTCGGGCCACGCGCAGTAGCCTATTTTAGATTTAGTTTAGTGTATGTAGAATATATAATACGAGGAGCGGATGAACAAACGAGCGGAGCGAAAGAAGTTCTCTGACTTGGCTTGGCCAAAGATAATATCACATATCCGATTGTCTGTCTGCCCGACCGAGTTGAACAAACGAGCGGAGCGAACGAAGTTCTCTGACTTGGCTTAACCAAGGATTATATTGTATAAACGTCCGTCCGTCCGACTGATTAGACAAACGAGCGGAGCGAACGAAGTTCTCTGACTTTGGCTTAACCAAGGATTATATTGTATATCCGTCTGTCCGCCCAACTGATTAGACAAACGAGCGGAGCGAACGAAGTTCTCTGACTTAGCTTAGCTAAAGATTATATCGTGTATCCGTCCGTCCGTCCTTACAACCAAATTGAACAAAAGAGCGGAGCGAACGAAGTTCTCTGACTTAGCTTAGCTAAAGATTATATCGTGTATCCGTCCGTCCGTCCTTACAACCAAATTGAACAAACAAACGAGCGAAGCGAACGAAGCTCTCCGGCTTGACTTGGTCAAAGATTATATCGTGTGTTCAGATACTTTGGGTATCCGCCCGTCCAGCTGTTGTCCTCTGCAGGGCGCGTTTCTTAATCATGAAATTTTGTGAGAAGATTTTAGATGTTTTAATAATGTAGGAGATAGTTAGTTAACGACACTAATTTTAGTCAAGAAAGGAACAGACTTATTTATGCGAGGCAATATTATATGTCCTGGTTCGAGCCCAGACAGAGCCAGGAACATGCAGCAAGTCAAGGGCTCCGTATTTTATATTATCATACAGTAATGAGGCGACGTGCGTAGTGTATAGGTACGTTTACTTTACATGCTCATTTTTATTGGAGAAAATAAACATAAGCAGACACTTACTCAGACTCAAAAAAAAAAAAAATATTGCACTCATTATGTTACAAATAAAACAGAATGGATCCTGTAAGGGCGTAGGAAAGAGGCATAACTATGTTACATCTAGGCTACAGGTGCTATCTGGATACTACTGGTACTACCTTGAACTAGATCTGCTATCAAGTACTAATAAATTTGATAGACAGTTAGGTACAGTCGAGACAATTAGGCACGTCACCTAAAGTTCATTGACGTTAGTCAAACCGAAACTATTGTATGTATATACAGAAATTGTAAAAATAATGCGTGAAACAAAACGTGGTGATTTATTGTATATTTTTATACACATCATATTATCATATGGCCCGGAGGTATATATTTATAGGCTAGATATAGGCAAGGCTAGTTTATTATTATGGCGGAGATTTAGTGTTTTTACATGACGGATTTTAGCAAGAAAAAATAATAATATTGTGGTATATTTTAACTTAGTAGGAAGTTATCGATATAAATAATTAAGAAGCGGTTAGGAATAAATAAATTAAACAACCACACATGTGCGATTCAGGTTTAAGATATGCAGCCATGGGAAATTGTATGGTTCAATTAATCGTAATGTTTGCTCGAACCTGCGCCTTTAGGCGATTTGTCGCAACAATTAGTCAAAAATAGCGAAAAACATTAGGCAGAGTTTCAAAGGCATGAAGTAATTTTTACATGACCGATAACATGTTGCAGTGACGGGTTGTGATCAAATGAGTGATACCGGACACGTATTTATCAATTTATTGGTATGGCAAATAGGTAGATTGGACATACCGATTGAAGCACAGGTTACATGATTTGTAGGTACGCCGATTTAGAAACAGAGTTTAAATAATACGTAGAAGCATTAGATTTTATGTAAGGTGGCTGGTTATTCTATGGTCAATGAATTTTAAGCCATAAGTCATTCAGTAGCGACACCTATAGCGACGTATCGAAAACTTCATTGATTTGCGAATCAGGATTCGGATAGCAATCAAGGGTTCTTTTGGGGCGCTTCTATACTTACGATGATGCACCATGAATGTCTGGATCAAGTTGTTAGTTAGATTTCGGTTCATAGAGGCTATGACACCAATGTCGTTTAACTTCGATATGTTATAATGACGTACAACGGTCGGCACTGATGAGAAGGGAGCAAAGCGTTACCCGGGAGAAGGTTTTAGTTATGTCAGGAAGGGTTAAAGAGGGAATGAAATAATGAATAGATTTAGTTATACAGAGCATTGTGTAATCTGGATTAAACCTGGGCAAAATAAGGCTCAGAGATGACAGGATGAGAAAATACAAAAGTCAAACGGCAAGCATAGAACATAGTTTTGTCTACAGACTCTAATCTTATTGAAATCACTGAGCATATACAAACGACACATCCATTCATTGTTTATTTATTTATTTATTCATAAGGATACCATACAAGCTTACAGTATAAACACCAAATCGCTTACGCGCTAGAATAACAAAAAAGGAAGGACATATAACAATAGGAAAGATGCCACAAGTCGTACTTAAAATGTGCACTATTTTATTATTTGCATTACAAACTTTAATTGGGTAATGACAGCTAGTACAAAATATTGCTTGGTTGAAGAAAATAAACAATTACTGCATACGAGCGCGCCATACAAAATAATGACAGAAAGCTGAACATAAAGATCAAAACGGGAAAGAATGATTTCTTTTACATAATCGGTTTAACATATAAATTCAAGTTCCCCTGGAAAACAAAATGGAATGGAATTATTATTATTTTGGAGTCAAAATAATAATTTTATTAAGCAAAATCATAAAAAAAATCGGTTGGAATTAAAGATACATCGAACATCATTTTAGGACATCGCTAAGGTCATTGTCCGCCTTTTTGTTTTATTGACAGTTCCAACCATTAATTAGCCAAGCAATTCGACTTTCCGTCATCGGTCTGCTTGGAGCTTAAGTACAAGTATGACAAAATATTAGATGAAGTCATAAAAGATTTAACATCGCTTCGCAGAGGAAAAGGGAAGGAAGATAAACCATGCACCAGGAGGTAGGGGTTTTCTTGGAAGATGCCGTAGGGGTAGGTGACCATTGTCTCATTGGTTCAGGAATAGATGTTTTCTTGTACTGTTCCGGGGACTTCACGGGCATAGGATCAGATTCTGTCGCGGCATTGTGTAGGCAGACCTGTAATTATAAATCATAAATGTGAAAATCACGTTCATGTAATAGGATAAACTCCATAAGAGAAAAACGAGCATTTGCTAAAGGGGTGGACAGGGCACGTGAAATTTGAGTTCCGGTGCCAATATGGGCACATCAATGTATAATAAGAATGGGTAGTTTTTTTTAAATATAGTTTTAATTATGTACCTTAAAAGGGGAAATAAAGTAAACAGGAAAACAATATCATTATAATGTCTAACAAAGATTTCCTGATTAAGCGCCGTGGCATTTTCATCCTGATTACGCCCAATTAAATTTTATTCTTATGTACTTAATGTTTGTAATATTTGTTCTAATAGTAGTGAAATGACATGGACTGAAAGGGTTCGAAATAAGTGAATATTTAATTATTCAGAGCGGGGGTTAAATTAACTTGCTAAGTCTGTGGCAATTATTGGTATAATTTATTAAAAGAAACATATTTATATTTCGGTTTCTGAATTAATTACAGAATTATGATAACCCGGAATTTGATAGACATATGAGAAACCACGGATTTGGAAATATCCTAATGGAAACAAACAAAAATTTTCAGATATTATGTAAAGAATGACAGGCGGACGCAGGTTCTTGTTCATGTTGCCAAGCGCACACAGGGCTGTGTAAATGTATCATTGATAGGAATACGGAAGATAATATAATAAAATATTGAATATAGTTACCTTTTAGATGAAATCACCACAGGAGGATGGCATGGTGGAGGGGGTGTTCTGACAAGCCGTGGAGGTGAGGACTCGCGAGGGATCAAATCGCTGTAAGTGAGCAAATTAATATTTTATATCAGCAGGGACATCACAAATGTTAGTACTCATTTATGATCAGTGATGTAAGATGTTATTTTTGTAAATAGAAGTGAAATGGGAAGATATTCTGACAACCAATTGTACACACAGAAATAGAGGTGAAATTATGCAATGGTTACAGGGATATATACATTTATAGGAGAATTGTATGTACTTACAAATTAAGAGCGCTCCGATATTCTGATAGAACCGTGAGAAATCAGTTTACGATGGGGCCGCTGGTGCAATTTTGATTGGGATCGCTTGTTGCATTGGCAAACTAACGTATGTGGAAGCGGGGGGCGCCTTTGTATTTCTGGAAACACCGTGGCAAGAAATTATAAGATTAACATAATAACAGAAAAATGGACATTTAGTTACTTTGAGAGGCGGATTGCATCAAGAAGCAGTTAGGTGATATGTGGTTCTAAACCTAGGCTAAGTATATATTGAAAGAAAACTAGGCCATCTAATAATAACGAGAATATTTTTCGATCATACACAGATCGATGCACATTTGTAAACACTGATGAGTTATTGTTGGCCGGAACATTGCCGAGTATTACGGGCTCCATGGCGCCGTGTACCGTTGAGGTACTTAATGTGGCGTTTCGAACAAAAGATATATACCAGGCGATGGGAAATTAGTCGATAAGGCGGAATTAAAGGGGATACATATATAAGGCAATACATACCTTCGAATGCACATCCATATAATATGCAAGTGACGTCGCATATGCTTATATTTCGGTAGATTAGAGTTTTCGTATTGATTCAATCGGAAATCGAAAACAAGATCAAGGCGCGTGGGTCTCAATTTGACACTTGACGCAGCAGAGAGATTTAGTGATACGCCGCTTCGATTAAACTACTGACTCTTTTAGTCGATTATTATGATCTATCGACTAAGCCGATTAATTCGAAAATCATCCAAAACTAATGAACCAACCTAATTAATGTGCTCAGATCTAGTAGCGACACTGTCAAGAGACAGTAGTATTAAGTATTGCTATTTAATTGTCGTCAAAACATGGGTGTTCAAATAAATTCTAAGTCAAAAACGGACATCGCCGATTAATCGAATAGGCGAGTCGCGCGTTTTATTTTTGTACGCTTCACTAAAGTGCGACAGGGAAAAAAGATCATAGAATAAAAATCCGCGTGTGTTGTCAGTGTGGAATACTACTTTTACATTATTCAGTAATTATTGTATGTTTATATTTATTAGATACACAAACGTAAAAATATGACGGCGGCATTATGATCAAAAATAGCTCGTTACTGAAGTTGACAACGCTATGTGCAAGGAAGCTCAATATTATCGAACCGTGGGGTGTCCCCTTAACAGCAAGCTGTGCTATGAACAGAAATACTTCGTTCGGATGGCGGAGTAATGTAGTATTTATTTAGTAGGTAGTTATGACAGACGGTATAGATTTTGTATTCCGAAGATAGGAATAGCGATCCTAAAGAATTAATTATTTAAATTAATATTTGTGAGTGCTGCGGCTCGAACGACCGTGTGGATACTGATTAATAAAATTACTGCAGCCAGGGAAGGTTATGATTTCTGAACAAGTTGTTACTGACTTGTGTCAAAATAAAAAAAAAATTTTGGGATGACTGACAGTTGATTTTCACAATTGGTTTGAAAAAAAATGAAGTTTGTTTAAAACAAGGAATAAGTAATTAGAGTTAAGTGTATTCATTGAATCAGTGCGTGAAAAGTTTCCGGTAACTACGGTAATAACAAACGATTCTTACTAATATTATACATGCGCGAGTGTGTGTGTTTTGTTGCTTTTCTTTCGCGGCACAGCGGAGTGTCGTATGGATGTGATTTTACGTATGGAAATGGTTTGGAGACTGGAGAGTGGAAAGGGCTGAATTTCCAGCGCAGAAGACACCTTGGTCCCTACTGGGGAATGTGAAGCATTGTTCCTGTAGTCACGTGGGCGGAATCACGGGCATCGGCTGGAAGTAAATATGGTATATTTATGCGCGATTATTCAAGACACGGGGTGAGTGCTGTAATTAGATTTGAGTGAAGAAGTTACGTATTTATGCCAAACGATTAAGGTCATCGAGTTAACCTAATTCGAACGCCTAACTTTGTCTATAGCTAGTGGAGGCGTTTTCTTTTCGTGTCGTGGGCTCGTAAACATAGTAATATCAATACATATTTGGCATTTTTATTTTAACTAACGAATGCGGTGCATAATTTTGGGCAACATTCGTAATAACATAGTGGCGCGGGCGGAGAACGCTGGCTCTCCAAGACGTGGGGCTGGGTTCGATTCCCGGCAGTGAAACTTTTATTTTTATATTTTTTCCTTTTTATGTGCATGATAATTTAAGTTTGTTTGAGTGTTTTAAAATTCACGTGCAGCGATGAAATACGGTTACAAGATAGATTGTAATTGTTGTTGCAAAGGTGCTCTAAACATGAAACTTGCGTCATATACTGGCTGTTGTGTAGCGTAGCTTAAAAACATTTGAGTCTAGGCTCTTAATGTAAAACTTTTATATACCTGAAAGGACTTCATTAACAAAGTACATAGCTATGGGAACATATTAAGAGTTATTACGCCCACATAAGCGGAAGCGGTAGCGTGTATTGAGGGATGCTTCCTTTTTGATTCGGGATTACGACATAACTATCGGTGTTTGTTCGAGATCCGATAGGGTAGTTGGTAATGATTTCTTAATCTCTTAATATTCTTTCTAAATAAAAAATTGCGACGCGCTGTGCAGCGTGATTTATACGTCTCTTGCAAAAACAAAATATATACATTTACGGCGTCGTAAGTCCTATAGTTATGTTTATTTATTTTATGGGATAACTTAAAGTTATAATTTGATATCATATTCATTTTACAGTAAAATAAAAGTACAATTTACAGAAGAAAAATAGAATGTAATCCTGTTTTCACAAAAGGAATTTTAAGAAAACTGAAGGTGTTTTCTCAGTTTTTAAAATAAATCTTTGACTTTCAGTCATGTCAGCCTCGTAGAAGGTTTGGTGATATGAAGTGTAATCATTCATGTATCTAATGATTCTTGTTTACTGCAAAATTGAGAACCGAAGCGACACTTCTCTCTGTCAAGTTTGAATAGGACTCCCAACAGAACTTATTTATTTTAGGTCAAGAAATAAAAGGGGAAGGTTAGAACCATGTTATGATGTTAGCCTAAATTTAAGAGCTGATTATTTGAGTGCGTTGTTGGTTTTGAATAGATACTAATGGTGGTGTCATGGTCTTGGATGGGAGAGCGGATGTTTTAATAATGGAAATAATAAATAAATTTTATTTCAGATTATTACAATATTCATAGCGTGTGCATAGACACGTACTTATATCTACTTGACTCTAAATTGAGCGACATAGCAGCAGTGCAGTTTTGCAGGGTTCGCTCGGATTGGGCGTAAGAACCTTTAAGGCGGTGCATTGGAAATTATCACGTGCTGTTGAGGCGCCGTTCTGCTTAGACTAGGAAACAATGGGGTCTGATTTTCGGATGTACCATACATCTCGACGGTATGATTGTTCGACTGATTTTATAGATACATTGTTTAAGGTTCCCTCGATAGAAAGAAGGCAAACTTGGGTCTGTATTTCCTGTTTGCTCAGCCTACTCAAGCGATGCATAGTTTTGCGACACAGTCAAGGGGATGCTGTAGTGTTATGTTTCACCTGGAATCTCATTTTATGAACCTTTTAATAAACCGTCATTGGGATGGGTATTTGTCGAAGTTGCCCAGGGCAGCGGTTCCCGAAGAGTGTTATATCTCGTATTTCCTCGTGTGCGGAGGGCATCAGCGTGTCCCTGTCTGGGGGGCGTGTGCGACACAAGTCAGGGCATCTCTTTTAAAGTACCCTAAAAATTACTGCACGAGGGTATCACAATTAGTTGATCTCCATCTGAGTATTGACATAGGGAGCTTAGGAGTCTGGTTATTTTTATGGAGTAGGGTTGTTTTTCAGTTGAAACACCATGGCCGCCTTGGTACCTTGTTTACACGTCGCGAGGTTGGGCCTCTGCCTGCGTTTGGTTGCTATGCATCGCGGGGTCAAGATGCATTTTTGTGTGGGCGGTGGGGTGAGCAAGAAGTGGGTTGCGGAATAGCCGGATAATGGGAAAATGATGTATTGCGTGGTAATACAAATTTTAGTAGATTCGAATTGGCGGGAAATATTGAATTTCGCTTTTAGTATCTTCCCTATATATTCAGGAAAATAGAAGTCGGATATGTATATCAAATTCAACTAATTTGTTAATGCTAATTTCAAATTTTGGGTTGGATTTTAAATTCAAAATGAAACTTACCTGACTTTTTTGGAAAAGTCGATATGTATATCAAATTTAACTAATTTACGGTTGCTAATTCCAAATTTTGGGTTAATTTTGGAATTCCAGATGGCAGACCATGACCTTTTGGAGAAAGCCGAGATGGGTATGAAATTTAACTAATTTACGGTTGCTAATTTCAAATTTTGGGTTATTCTTGGAATTTAAGATGGCGGACCTGACTTATTAGAAAAGGTCGTTATGTATATCGAATTCAACTAATTTACGGTTACTACAATTGAAGTTTTAGCTCAATATTGAGATTAGAGATGACGGAACTGACTTACGGTAAAGTCATGTATAATGGTTATGATATATCTATTACGGAAGATGAGGTTAAGAGGGGTAGTTATTTATTTTATCTTATTTTTACTTGTAGTAGATGAATCGCTGGCGAGTATGAACATCCATATGGGGTAATAATATATTGAACAAATTAAAGTTCAGTAAGTTTTTTAATCTGTTTATCAAGTGATTACACATCGTAAGCTTTGGCTACCTGTAGCAATCGAGTGAGCAGGCGAATGAGGAAGGAATGAAATGATGTGACGTTTGGACATATTAATGGGGGTTTTTGGAAGGCGATGGATGGAAATATATTATGTGGGGAAGGGGGAAGCATGTTTGAGGTTTTCTGTAAACGTGGGTTGCTACAGTTAGACAATAGCTGGAGTGTGATCAAATAACCTAGATTTGTTGGTTTTGTTGGGGAACAAAAAAAAAAAAAAAAAAAAAAAGGAACAATAAGTCCCTAGACTCTTATCATTAGGTTAAAATCGAGGAATCGATTCGACTCTTAGCATCTGGAGTATTGTTTGGGGACTTATACTATACACGATGTATTTTGCGAAGGTATACACATCACGTGTCGGTTAAAATAAGTCAAAATTTGCGAGGCAATCGCCATTGAATCAATAGAACTACGCAAGAGGGTATAATAAATCATAACGAACGTACAATTTTAGTTGACTGGTTCAAATTTTAATTAAGGAATAGTGGATATCTGGATCCCTACACAGGGGTTTCTCTGGTTTGCGCGGGAAGTTTTTGTGGTATCATTCATATCCGGACAATGTGGATAAGAATTGGAGGATGCCCAGCCAGATCCAAAGATTCAGTTTGATACTGCAAACTCGGAACCACAGGTTCTATCAGCCTCACAACCTGGTATCTCGTGCAAATGGGAGAAATGGGTGAAGGATATTCATGAGTTTTATTTAAGAACAAGTCATAATGGGAATTGGCTTATTTTATAAGACATGTGACACACTCCATGAAAACTTGACTGGAAAAGTGATGACGTAATGAGATTTGGTTCGAATTTCAATTAATGAGTAGTGAGCATCTGAGTCTTACATAAAGGGTTTTTCCAGTTTGCGTGGAAAGTTTTTGGGGTATCATTCATATCCGGACAATGTGGATCAGAATTGGAGGATGCCCAGCCAGATCCAAAGATTCAGTTTGATACTGCAAACTCGGAACATTAGGTTCTATCAGCCTCACAACCTGGTATTTCATGCAAATGGGGAAGTACTGGGTAAGGGTATTCATGGCTCATTATTGAATTTCAAAGGACTGAGTTTCTGTGCCAAGTCACTAACAGTCAATTAGTAATGGTTAAAAACACACCACGAGTTTAATCAAGGGAGGATTGTCACTGACAAATCTAGGGATAAGAGATGAAGATACTACATGTATAACCTCTTAGGTCATGCATTGCGTATCGTTCACCGGGGCGACTGTAACGGAATGGGCATACTCGTCGGTGTGTATTTGTATTTCTTACCCAAAGATGGGAAATTTACTTAATAGTTAAAAGGAAGGTAGGAATCAATTAAGCTAGCATTCAAACGTGTAAATATTCAGTATCGGAAACTTATTTCATTTAAGAATATTGTATGAGTTTATTTCATGATAATGGGTACAAGGGTTTGTAATAGTGCGATATGAGCTAGGCTTATAACAATCCTTTACAAAATGGATACCAAAGTAATATTTCTACCCTGGCAATCGCGTCATGACAGGAGGCGTAGGGCGACCATACGAATTTCCATCTTAATAGCTAGAGCATTGGGAGCTTAATTAAATGGGCGATACGACCAGTGGCGGGGGAAGGTGCGAATAATATCACGTGTTTATTGCATACCAGAGTTGACGCGTGAATACGTACAATGGATTTTCAACCTTATTACCAGATAGGTTAGGTGTTTCAAAGCTAATGATGATACTATTGTAAATCAATCAATAGAGCAATTAATTATTCTACGAATGGGTCGCAGGGGCAATTTTGCATGTCAAATGATAAAATTAATTAATATCATGATAATCTTGCAAAATAATTTAAGTTTTCAGATAAGGACCGATATAAACGGATAATAGGAACGGTGGTGTCTCGGAACGGCGGGGATAGGAAGATGTCGGAGTAGTATGAGGGGTTTAAAAGGAGAAAACGGGGATGGCTGCGGCATTCAATTCTCGGCACCCGGACTGGCATAGCGTCCCTGACTGTTAGGTTGTGAAATTATTGGTGTGTTATCTTGATTATGGTGGATGGCTTGTCGTTATGGGGAAACTCTCCTCGTAATTATGAGTCATTTACTATTTTACGATTTTATAGTCATTTGTGAATTTAAAGTGGGAATTAGGGCCAAGTTATATTTAACTTATTGAATATATTCTATAAGGTTTATATGGCTAAATCAAACATACCTTATTTGCCAGAGCTACTCTCTGGAATGCGGTATGTTTGGTTAGTGTTTCGAAATACAGTCTAGACCATATTTGTCACTACGGACATCCGGGGGCTTTTATGGTTAATCAAACATAGCTGATTATCTAGGATTCCGAGAGATCGGTTATGTTTGAGTGATTGGTTTTGGGACTAAGTTAGGGTTAGTGTTTCGAAATACAGTCTAGACCATATTTGTCACTACGGACATCCGGGGGCTTTTATGGTTAATCAAACATAGCTGATTATCTAGGATTCCGAGAGATCGGTTATGTTTGAGTGATTGGTTTTGGGACTAAGTTAGGGTTAGTGTTTCGAAATACAGTCTAGACCATATTTGTCACTACGGACATCCGGGGGCTTTTATGGTTAATCAAACATAGCTGATTATCTAGGATTCCGAGAGATCGGTTATGTTTGAGTGATTGGTT
The DNA here is from genome assembly GCA_947578815.1 of Epinotia ramella. Lineage (NCBI taxonomy): Eukaryota > Metazoa > Arthropoda > Insecta > Lepidoptera > Tortricidae > Epinotia > Epinotia ramella. The sequence goes on from OX388205.1 coordinate 25,394,455, forward strand.
TTGGGACTAAGTTAGGGTTAGTGTTTCGAAATACAGTCTAGACCATATTTGTCACTACGGACATCCGGGGGCTTTTATGGTTAATCAAACATAGCTGATTATCTAGGATTCCGAGAGATCGGTTATGTTTGAGTGATTGGTTTTGGGACTAAGTCAGGGTTAGTGTTTCGAAATACAGTCTAGACCATATTTGTCACTACGGACATCCGGGGGCTTTTATGGTTAATCAAACATAGCTGATTATCTAGGATACCGAGAGATCGGTTATGTTTGAGTGATTGTTTTGGGACTAAGTCAGGGTTAGTGTTTCGAAATACAGTCTAGACCATATTTGTCACTACGGACATCCGGGGGCTTTTATGGTTAATCAAACATAGCTGATTATCTAGGATACCGAGAGATCGGTTATGTTTGAGTGATTGGTTTTGGGACTAAGCGAGGGTTTAATGATTTCGGAAAACAGTCGGGATTATATTAGTCACTACGGACATCCGGGGGCTTTTATGGTTAATCAAATATAGCTAATAAGCCTGGGCTACTCCTAGGTATTAGTTATGTTTGAGCGATTGCTTCCGAAATATAGTTGGGTTTCATTCTAATCGCCTAAATCAGTCAGATCGCGGCCAAGATCAGTATATCTGCGGAGTCATCGCCACCTACCGGTGCCAACCCGGGATGACTCCGTGTCCTTAGTTACCAGATTTGAGGTGTGGTCTGGCGTCTACCTTTTTACCAACACAGGAGACGAAACCCCTAATTTGGGGCCCTCACGTCTCTCAGAACATCTGACGACGTAGACGTGGCTTGGTCATTCATGTGATAAGCACAGGAGGATACTCCGCTCGTTGAAATCGATCGGATGCCTGAGGGGTCGTTCAGCATTATATATATGTAAATATACTAGACTTATTTCCAGACAGGTCGCCCTACTCGCTGTAACCCTTTAGCTCGACAAGAGCCAGCGGGGGGGGGCAAATACACAGGCCGTTAGGTTTTGATACCTCAGTTTTGCCGACTGAACTACTTACAGTTTACCTAGGGATACATTCTTGCCTCTAAACTAAGGTATGGTTCTAGAGGTGAGCAGAATAGGGACTGGGGTAGATGTAGGGCTAAATTCACGCGTTATGGGGTGATAGGCTTATAACTATGTCTCCTGTAATTAAAAATATTTCTAGAACTTGTTTGACTTAAGGTTACTATTCCAATAGGGTCAAAAAAGGGTATATTTTATAAATGAAACTGAGATTAAGTTAAGTGTATTAAGTGGTCAAAGGAGTGTCAAGTTGCCGTGGGATACATGTGAAATATCATACGGTGTGACAATTAATAGACATCAAAGAAAGGTAACTATTCTATTTATGACGATGAGATATCAGAATAGTTCCAGAAAGATGGAATAAGTCTGGGAATTGATGACAGGCGGAGCAGTTCATCAAATCCACCTAAAGTATCTTATTGTTATGAATGGATATCCTTCATTCTAGGCATTATACTATCAGGACTAGTTATTCTCCATTTAAGGCAAATTACTGTCTTGAGTGGACATTATTCATTCAAAGTACGATTTAGGAAGAATATTTCACATGTAGGGTACGGTTTACATTGACACTACACCAATGACATCGGTAAAGAATGGTCTTAGGTATATATTGGCCACATAAGTTGTAAATACAACACTTATTAACGTTAAAAGATGTCTGTTGAGATAGTTTCGGTGTTTCTCTCTAGACAGACCGTTAGGTTGGAAACGCTGGTAGATTCGTTCTTTGGGTCTTAAACTCTTAGGTAACCAGGCAGGTAAATTGTTAGGCCGTCCAGTCCTCATCCAAACGAGTGAGTAGCTATGTGTGAGTAAAAGAATTACCACACAAACCGTCGTTTAGAACTTTGGTTTAAAATACAATTACTTAGGGTAGACAACTAGCTCGTAATAGGTTTAAATAAATAATCTACTTGCTATGAATTCTAAAAAGCTGCTCTCTCGTTCAACCGGACGGATAATAGGAGGTAGGGGATTTTCTACCCAAAAATAAAAATATTTATACTAATAAATATAATGAGTGACATAGAATTATCATCCATAATGTAATTACCAATAATGAACGACAAACAGAATGATTTTACAATAATTCTTCATTGAATGAACTTATACTTTCGTACTTAGGACTTTATTGTAATTAGAAGATTAGTGGTTGAAGCTAGGGTATAGTTAAGTCAATTTATGTACTAATAGGCTAGCCTTAATTATGTTAATGAAGAGTCCAAAACCTACCTAGCTTTCATAAAAGGACCTGGATTATTACGGTACACAACATTTTATGGGGTCCTACCACTATTCGATCACGTACTGGCCAAACTACAGGTATTAGTAATAAAACACGCATTAAAAGTAGGTTTAATAAATAGGTCGATAGAATGCAAATTACAGTAGTCGTGTTAGAGCTTATGACAATTTATCCCGCGTTCTCAAGCGTGGGTGAGTAGCTGTTTAGTTCTAGGTAGTTTTATTTATGGGGGAGAAGCTGTTCGTGGGGCGGGAATCGTTACAACTCTATCTATTAAAAAAAACCGCATCAAAATCCGTTGCGTAGTTTTAAAGATCTAAGCATACATAGGGACAGACAGCGGGAAGGATGGGTTTTTTTTTTAATACTGAATGAAAGCAATTCGCATGTTTTCACTTCTGCCAGCACTCCCGGAGTGCAACCCGGTCTTTTTTTTTTTTCTTTTGGCCCCCGGATTCACAACATTTCAGGGGCTGCACCCCTGACTTACTCCGAGTCCGAATGATGACCATGTAAAATGAGTAATATGTGGTGAACGGTGTTGGTCACACATGTTGTATTTATTTACAAGGCTATTAATATTAAGACTCCCTTGTAGTAACTATTTGTTTACCGAAAAAAAAAAAAAGAGATTACAGCACACGAACAACACGGCGAACTCGGTGAGATTCGGTCTATCTCGTCCGCGCGCGCCTCTTGATTAGGGATTGCAAACCGGACTGATTTTGAATACGGCCGGACCCGGCCGGATTTTGGCCGTAATCCGGCGGATCCGGCCGGATCCGGCCAGATTACGCTGGCTGGTTTTAAATAATTAAATGTCACGTGTTGTATTATTTTTTTATCATAATTTGAGAAACGACGGATATTTTATCCTAATGGATTATTAAAACTGCAGTTTTAAGTTTCAATTATTTTTAATAATCACAATCTGAGTAAGCCTAGGAAATATTATGTTATTTATAGTCATCAATTGAGATCTTTTCTTAAATATCTACTGAAGGAGTAACAAAAAATAAATCTAAGGTTATCTTTACCAACTTAACATAAAATTAACATTTTTAAGTAATCATATCACAAATATCACAATAAAATAGTATTTCAAAAATTTCCAAACTATAAACTTTTCTTTAAACTGTAAACCATATAACCAGTCTTTTTTTAGTTATCTGTAGTAATATAATTTTAAATTATTTATTATAGTTGAGTCATAGAGTATAGTCAGTCTCACTCACAAACAAAAACATAATTCTAATAAATTATAATCCAATCAGCTTTGTTGTTTTTGTAAGAATGAACAAAATATTAATTGACTTCTATCGTAGCCTACTAAATGTAACATAATAATCACATACTCGTATAACAATAATATTGCAATCAAATAACACGTATTTCAAAATTGTCAAATGATAATAAACCTTTCTCAAACCACATAATCAGTCTCCTCATTAATCTACCTGTTAGCTTTGGTTTATCTAAGTACTGTAATATAATTTTCAATTATTTGTTACTGCTGAATCAACAATTATCAGCAAATCTCGCATCGCGCGCGTCAAGCCAAGCGACGTTTGAATATCGACGGAAACATTCAATCTTAGCAGTGCTTTACACTAATATTTTGTGTTTTACCTGGGTGATTGACTTTACCGGATTCGGTTCCGGATCCGGTGAATTTTACCGGATCCGGTAGCACAAAAAAGCGCCGGATCCGGCCGGAATTCCGGTCCGGCCGGACCGGATTGCAATCCCTACTCTTGATTCGGAAGCGGGAGTAGTATAAATTTGTTTATAAAGAAAAACTCCGGGTTGGATTTTACCTGTATTCAGTTTTATTTGGAGAGAAAAATTATCTCTATCGTTTGGTATTTTTCTTATCCGCGGAGGCTCTTGGAACCATTGTCCTTTGGCAAGTAATATCGTGTTATACTACAAGTACCTCTGGCGACCTTACTGACCACCAGGAAAACAATGCAACTTACCACACGCAACCCACAAGTGTCTGAAGTTAGCCCCAAGTCACTTCCCGCACACCCTCTGCCTGTAATACCTCTCTTCGACTATTTGCTTTCATCACAGACGAACACTTATGTGGTGTACCCACAGAGCAATACAATAAGTATGGTGGTTATGGCTGCGGTATTCAGACCCCGTATCATGGTCGGCCTTATCACACGATAAGTGAAAGGTGAAGGTGTAGAAGGTGAAGGTACCTCTCCAGATACGCACACAGTCAGTTAAGTGTGCGTATCGTCTCTCGAAGGAGATGACCTCCTGCCGCAATCTCACACACAACTACTCCAGCGCTAGACTGCAACCCCCCCCCGGCCTGTCGGCGCGTGAAACGGGCGCGGGCAGTGATACAAGCGACACCGCCGCGAAAACACTCATCCTGAAGAAGAAGTTCGAAACATGCCGTCCGTAATGACATTGAATACGTGAGTTGAACCGTGTAATTGTTAGTATTATTTCAACATGTTTGTTTCGATTCTCGGGCCCAAGTTATATTAGATACGTGTGATAAGACGGGTAGAGGCGGGTTATGAATCGCCACGGCAGCTATCCTTTCGTATAGTTTAGAAAAGCGGATTTTTGTATGAAGCCTAGTAGACTGTTATATCCTATCGATTCTGAGTGCCAATTTCATAGTTCCATGAAAAATCGAGGTCGTAAATTGCAGTGAATTGAGAAAACTAGCTTTTCAGTATTTTATAATATTAGTTCGCTTTGTCATGAATGTATACCTAACTCTTTACCTTAGTCAAAACAAATACGTCGCTGAACTTTAAATACCTACTCAAATATATAGAAAGCATTTAAGACTCAGAAACAAATATTCATGCTTATCACAAAAATATTTGCCATTACCGGGATTCCAATCCAGGCCGTCAACAAGGTCGCTAACCCATTGCTGTAGCGGTCGTAAACAACACATGGAGCTACGGTAGCCTAGTGGTTCAGGCATGCGGCTGCTAAGCGGCGGTCGTGGGTTCGAATCCCGGCTCGTACAATGAGTTTTTCGGAACTTATGTACGGAATATTTACCGTTAGCTTTTCGGTGAAGGAAAATATCGTGAGGAAACCGGTCTAATCCCAATAAGGTCTAGTCTTCCATCTGGGTTGGAAGGTCAGATGGCAGTCGCTTTCGTAAAACTAGTGCTTATGCCAAATCTTGGGTTTAGGTGTCAAAGCGGACCCCGGGCTCCTTTAGGGGCACTACCGGGAATAACGCTAGGAGGATGATGGTCGTAAACAACACATGTCCGAAAATACCCTTATCACGAAACAAATTAAACGATAAGGGTATTTAAATGTACACCAGCGCCATCTCTCTCGCTTGTCCGAAACTACCTGATGTGGTTCGATGAGAATGGAGTGAGCGTATAGCTCGCCCATCAGAGGTGTGCCAAGGCTGTGAAACAAGTCTATAACACGATACAGAGGGCGCTAGTCTTAGCGGGAATGTAATGCAAAAATACACAGCGTAAGTCACTGTCCTCGTAGCTCAGTTGGTAGAGCAGTCTAGCGTTAATAGAAAGGTCGCAGGTTCGAATCCTGTCGGGGGCTACAGACGAAGATGGTTTATTTTTCCATTATATTCTTTCTCTGTATCATATCGAACACATGTCCGATTAAAAATCAGATCCAAGGTGAAGTGTCGTCCAACTCAGAAGTAGCACCGAGGTGTTTGCAGTTTGCAAGGAATGAAAATACGGATCGGACTTTGTCTTCTGACTTTGTCAATATACACGCGCAACGACATGTATAAATACATGTCAATACGCGAGTACAACAAGTAATCGGATTCGACTATCGGTAGTGGAATGGGACGGGTATTCCAGATCTAAAAAACATTTCGCTGTAGGCATGGCGGCGCGATTTAATATTCTAAATGCAATATGAGAATTACCCCATTAAACATGCAATCCACTCAACAGATTAGACAGAAGCATAAAATTAATACAAAATGAACCGTATTTCTATTAAGTTTTGGCTGTTCTTTCCTTGAACGGCTTTAGGGCGGATCTAAAAGATGGCATTTTTTTAATCGTTCCCGGATTTCATAATGGCGCTGTTAATATTTTTTAATCACCGCTGAAACAGGATTTTTGATAATTCGATTTCGCTTTTAATAAGGCTTTTGTAACGATGATGAATTTTATTAGTTAGCTTTTTCTCGCCACAACGATCTTTGAAAAAACATCGTTTTAGGGTTCCGTTCCTCAAAAGAAAGGACCATTCTTCTTCTCCTTCTTCAATCTGCTGACCCTTATTGAAAGGACCATTTAACTTCTCTTTCTTCAGTCTGCTGACCCTTATTGAAAGGACCATTTAACTTCTCTTTCTTCAGTCTGCTGACCCTTATTGAAAGGACCATTTAACTTCTCTTTCTTCAGTCTGCTGACCCTTATTAAAAGGACCATTTAACTTCTCTTTCTTCAGTCTGCTGACCCTTATTGAAAGGACCATTTAACTTCTCTTTCTTTAGTCTGCTGACCCTTATTGAAAGGACCATTCTTCTTCTTCTTCTTCAGTCTGCAGAACCTTATTGAAAGGATCATTCTTCTTCTTCTTCTTCAGTCTGCAGAACCTTATTGAAAGGATCATTCTTCTTCTTCTTCTTCAGTCTGCAGAACCTTATTGAAAGGATCATTCTTCTTCTTCTTCAGTCTGCAGAACCTTATTGAAAGGATCATTCTTCTTCTTCTTCTTCAGTCTGCAGAACCTTATTGAAAGGATCATTCTTCTTCTTCAGTCTGCAGAACCTTATTGAAAGGATCATTCTTCTTCTTCTTCTTTAGTCTGCAGAACCTTATTGAAAGGATCATTCTTCTTCTTCTTCAGTCTGCAGAACCTTATTGAAAGGATCATTCTTCTTCTTCTTCTTCAGTCTGCAGAACCTTATTGAAAGGACCATTCTTCTTCTCCTTCTTCAGTCGGCAGACCCTTATTGAAAGGACCATTCTTCTTCTCCTTCTTCAATCTGCTGATCCTTATTGAAAGGACCATTTTTCTTCTCCTTCTTCAGTCTGCTGACCCCTATTGAAAGAGTGAGCGAAGCGAACGAAGTTCTCCGTTTCAGCTTGGGCGAAAATTCTTTCGTATGTCTAGCATCTATCCGGCTGTTCTTCTCTACAGATCGCATTCGTGTATCGATTTACGTGAAATTTTGTGAGTCGGTTCAATATTTTTTTTTGCTGATTCTTATTATAGAAAAAAAATGCATAATAGGTCGAGTCCTACAGCTCACAGAGTCACTAGTATAGCTGTAAAAATAAAACAAACTTCTGGAGAACTGCAGTCAAAATTTGCTGAATATTTCGCCTCTCGCAAAGAACTCAAGGTTGTCTGGAAGAGATCGCTTTAAAGCGAGAAGACCGTCTGTTGTTACCATTATTTATTAAGCAATTCTTTTCTTTTGTAAGATGTTTCTCTCTTGTCGTGGTGCAATAAAGAGTATTTATTATTATTTATTATTATACTTAACTCAAAACCGGAAGTACCTTAGGGATTTTCATGAAAATCAAAGTGCGCGTAGCTCCATCTCTATCCTCTATCACACACCAACCAATGGCATTACCACAGAACATACCCAAACAGTCTATTTGGTTTTGCAATTACACTACAAACCTCTAAACTACATTCAAACTAAAAATGAAGTAACATAACTTTGTAATACCGGTCTGAACCATTTTGGTACTTGAAATGGCTTTATTATACTTAAGACCTTTCCGTCATATATCTCATCAGTTCATTAATCTTCTGACACAATAACATGTCTCTAAGCGTTCTATTAGACTAAGCGTATTGCATTAGAACCGGTCTGGTATTTATGGCGCTCTTTACACGCACCAAACCGTTGGACAAGATAACGGTTCGGCGGCACGAGAAGCGGGCTGTCCGGCGACTATGTTAACGCGCTAGTTTAAAAACACTCCAAAGCAACGCCATATTATTGTGTTTGAGCGAGTGTCGACGTGGGCCCGCGCCAGCCAGCACCAGCAACCATATAGGTATACTATCTAATATTGGTACCTAATTATTAGTTCAGCAGCATTTTACCTAAATACAATTTTGGATTTTTTTGATTACGGTTCCTACTCGCGTCTCCCACATCAACAAGGCGTTAAAAAAGCGCGTTGTGCATAATAAATCCCAAATCGATCTCAATTTCATACTTTTAGCCTAATAGCCCAAGTCTGCCGTAAAGCCAGTTATTCACATAATCTCCCAGCGGCTAGCTGTTATAATTCCAAACGGAGGAGTATATGAGACAGTTTCGTGTCGGCATGGACTAAAAGGATTATTTGAATATCATCAGTGTGATTTGGTGTATCAGATTTGTGTAAAAAGTTGTAAGTATTGAAATTCAAAAGACGTCATATCACGAACTGCCAAATGTGAATACGACTCCAAATTGTTTAAAAACATTGCGAATAATTTGGTTGTTGATTTTTTTATGTAGGTGGTGGGGCCCATCCTGTGAATGTGATTTTTATTAAACCATCCTTTTAATGTGATTACGATTAAAAGTACCGCCACTCTAATCTGTCAGCCGTTTGAGAAGTACAATGCCACATATGTACACACAGAGATACTCACACAAAATATATAAATCCTCTCGTTTACGTCGAGCGTTGATAATTCAAGTATCATACAACGATCAAGATTAACTGACCCTTTCCGTTATAAAATCCAATAAAATTCACAAAGCAAACCAAAAAATCGCATCACCCATCCCGTTACAATTTGTCCATCAAAATTCCAATCCCACCTCAACGGAACATCGCCGAAAAGATTTAAAATCACCCGTGACGGGGTCACAAGGAAATAAATTTGGAATTGCCATCCTGCCAGCGACGCTGGCAGTACTGCGATACACAGCGTAAAAATACAGCGGTGTCATTCAATACCCATATTTTGCCAAATTGATCCAATTTAAATATTACGGGGACAATTTTACACAAATCGACCTAGTCCCATAGTAAGCTCAGTAAGGCTTGTGTTATGGGTACTAGACGACGATATATAACTCCTTACTAATATTATAAATGCGAAAGTGTGTGTGTTTGTATGTTTGTCCTTCTTTCACGTCGCAACGGAGCGTCGTATTGATGTGATTTTTTGTATGGAGATAGTTTAGAAGCTGGAGAGTGACATAGGCTACTTTTTCCGGCGGGAAAACATCTAACTTCCACGGGAAAATTCAATATGTTTCATTTTCCTAATAACCACGCGGGCGAAGCCGCGGGCATCAGCTAGTACTTAAATACATAGAAAAACTTCCATGACTCAGAAACAAATATTCATGCTCATCACACAAATAATTGCCCTTACCGGAATTTGAACCCAGGACCTTCAGCTTCGTAGGCAGCGTCACTACCCACTAGGCTAACCGGTCGTCAAAAAATAAGATTGGTGGATGCTCTGAAACAAGAGCATGTCACTTTTTCCGATCCTGCTTCACTGCTGATAGGAATGTCGACTGACAGATCTGCAACTCTGTATGAAATGTCAAAACCGCTACTAATATTAGGCGCGCTAAGTTAAATAAAGTAGGGAAATAACAACAAGTTACATCAAGATTTTCTCTAAATAACAGCAGCAGGGACATAACGGACAAAAATTTTCCTCCGAAAATTGGCTTTTCATTAATGCTTTATTTTGTGCCATTAATTTTGGATGAACAAGCTTGATGGAAACATTTGTTTCTAACAAAATACCACTTCGTTAAATATGAAATGAAATACTGAAAACAACAGAAAATAAATGTCACAGGATAAGAAACAAATTAAAATAATTATCATACCGCAAATAACGGCAACAGAAGCAGTATTGTTGCCCCACAAAAACTACTTCGTTTCATGATATGGTCGCAGTGGGTAGTGAATCTTCTGTCTTCATTTGTTTTATGCGAGTCGTGAATGTCGTGTTTGGATTGAGTATGTAAAGGGGAGTGGTCATGGTAAGTGAGAAAGAGACCAAATTATGAATAAGGAGACCGTCCTTTGCCTGCAATTTTGAGTATTAGATTGGTCAGGAAAGTGGAAGTGTGAAATTAGGAAGGGTAGTTCCTTAAATAATAATTCATATTCATATATTTATATATCAGCTCAATTTAAAGTATCAATAATAAAAACAATGTAAAAACTATATTGTGTAGTTAAAGTGTGTGTTTTAATAATATCTCTGTTTTTGACATTGTAAATTATTATATCGTTATTTGTGTGGTATTTCACGGGGTTACGGCGTTATTTCGACTATTTTAGTATTTAAGGTGTTAATTAGTTAGTAAACACTTAAATTGTTATTGGTACATACCTTACAGTTATATTGATTTATAGGTCAGTAGTAGTGAAATTGAGTAATTTCACCTACCCACAGATTATTTAAGGGTTACATTATTTACGTTGGTTGTGAATCCATTCAATGATTGTTCCTTTTTAGAGTACAGTAGTAGCAGCAGTAATAGATACAATACTCTGAGGTGTCAGTCCACTATTTTTATGTTTGGATTACAGACCGGTAAACGTTAAATATGTCTCATGCAGCTGTCAACTGATAAAAACCTTTTAAACCTCCCAAACAAGCAGTTTTTGACTCAAACTGACGATTACCAATGTTTGAAACAACCGAACCTAAGAGGCGGTTGTATGTTGTAATCGTAACCGCGTGTTCACACTGCGTCCGTTTCTGTGTCCGGGAGGCATCCGTCTCTTTCGCACTCGGGCGAAACATTACAAGCGAGAAAAAGAGGGATGCCTTCCGGACACGGAGACGGACACAGTGTGAACACGCGGTCAGTTGCCTTTAAAATCAATACGGGTGTAGACTCGAAAATTATTATTACTCAAAAAGAAAGTCGGCAAAAAATTAAGCCCAGTGATGAAAATCCCATTATTTTATCTCAATCAATTACGAAGCTACAACCGTTTTAATATTGCTTGTTAGAGTGAGAAAACGCTAGCAGATAGTGACCTCACAATCTACGAGCGTCATAGTAAATGACAATCGTTTCATATGAAGTTGCGTTTTGTGGGAAAGGGACATAATATAATAGAAACTTCTTGCGTTGCTTTTTTCTCTATTTCACTAAATTTTAATCCTTTTTCGAGAAAATACGACATCATTGATTATTTTATTTATTACAACCCTATTTAAGTGAGAAGTTTGACAGCCCTATATGGGATGACAGCGGTCGACGCCATATTTAACGACCTGTCAAATGTGGCGGGTACAACCTTAAGTTTCACATCGTTTGGATTCTTTTAAACCGGATTCTAAGAAAAACATTAAACCTATCAATATATTAAAGGTCAGCGATCCTCCGCCGCATACCAACGGCTCATGCAGATGTACCATATACCCACATTGTTGCCGGACATGATGGCGGCACTCGTGACGTCACGGATATTCTTTATCGGCGTGTTTACTGCCCGCGTGCCGTAGTGCTGGTTGTAAACCAGAGCCAGTTGGTTGGTCAAGCTTTCTTTTTAGTCAGTCGGGAAATATCCTCATTTGTGGCGTTAAAAAAACTTTAATAATTATTTATACGGAAATTGAAAGAAAAATAAGATCAATGTAAATCATAAAACTTCTGAATCTAAGTATAGGTACTCGTTTAATTTTTAAACTAAGTGATCACGTCTTTATTTTGCTTCGTAATTATCGTATACAAACCGAACAAAATTAAGTTAACAATTTGTTGCATGCTTACCCAATCTGAATTTGGCGCACTGTAAATAATAAATAAACCACCTTGTAAGAGTATGTACCCATTTTCTGCAATAATCATAATTTTTTTTATTTTTATTTAAATACAACGACGGTGGCAAACAAGCGTACGGCCCGCCTGATCGTAAGCGGACACCGCAGCCTATAGACGCATGCAACTCCAAAGGAGTAACATGGGCGTTGCCGACCCTTGATATGTTTGAGGATTCGCCGTGTTGACAGCTCAAGGAACAAATTCCCTCGCTCTCAACACAACGCATTCTCGGGAGCTCTGGCTCGATTCGAAGATGAGTTATCTTGACACTTCGCGGATTTCTCAATGACACTATTCAAATAACTGCCTCTTCATGAAATAAAATGAAATAAATGAAATAAATTAATTTTACAAATCAAAATTCTACCAGCGTCTCTGATAAAGAAGACCACTGTTAAGAAGAAACGCCGAAACAAACTCAACAGTCAGAAATTTTTTGCCAAAAAAAGCTTATTACAATGATAGTTCTTACTTAACGTACCTACTTAAAATAAGTCAAACTGAATATGAATACACTGAAAAAAAATCATCATAATGCGTTGTTCTACAAGAACACATGTCCTCATAAGCTATATGAATGATTAAGCTATTTTGGGCTCTGGTTTGGGCGATGCATTTCTGTCAGTGAGATATGACATCAATGTTTTTTTCAAGTAATTTTTAAGAGCTGGAAAGGGTAGAGCCAACATTAGGTAATGTATTATAAAAATGTATACATTATCAACCTCCTAGCGTTATTCCCGGTAATGCCCCTAAAGGAGCCCGGGGTCCGCTTTGACACCTAATTCCAAGATTTAGCATAGGCACTAGTTTTACGAAAGCGGCTGCCATCTGACCTTCCAACCCAGATGGAAAACTAGACCTTATTGGGATTATACCGGGGTCCTCACGATGTTTTCCTTCACCATTCATTATAAAAATGGATACATTGATCCGAAAAACACTTGTATACTTTACGAACACGAAACTTTTTGGTTGCTACTTAGCAGAAAATCCACGGAATTGGCTACGAGCTTAGTGCGTAGCGATTCTTGGTAGTGAATGAGTTAACAAACCTCCAATAGCTAAAATATGTTTTGCCCTTTTTCGCAAACACAAATATTGATCGATAAACTGATATGAAAGGCATTTTAAATATTAAATACTTATTACTAAATTACAAACTAACTTACTACATATTAAATTAAGTTTTATCAACGTTCTTTGCAACGTAGAACAAATGAATAAACAATGTTCTAGTCTCTTCCATTATCTCTACGCCGCACCGTAATCCGTAGCACCGTAGAGGCTCTACGCGACGTGGAGCTACGACAGCCGCTTCAAATGACTCAGCCGCATTTGTGAGCGCGTCATGATAAAGTTATAACAAATGTACAGTCGCCAACATATCTCATAATCATAAAATGTTAACTAAACAGCAGCAACACAGCTGATGGACACGGAGGCGTAATCGCACATCACCTTTATCTACGCACATGTCATTAGTGCTCTAAAATGCGTTCAGAAACCGTAGGAAATGACCAGCATTATTACAACCAATTTTACTATAAGAACTTTCTTGTCTGTGGTAGTAGGTAAAATCTGTACTGTAATGTTATTACAGTACAGATTTTTGTAAGGTTATGAGTTTAAATTTGTAACAGCTATCAAAACTCAAATGGGCCTCTATTCTAGTATCCATAGATATTAAAACAGTTATCGATGCGAAACGTCAATTCAGTATGTTTTTTTAATATAAACCGCACGACATTTGATCAAGAGTGACATGAGAATAGGGACTTCATTCGTTTGTCTATGATTTAAAAAAACATTCGTCTTGACGTAGGATCGAATTGCCGCCATTACTGTTGTCATTTCTTTGTTGGTTTTTGCTGTTACGAAAGTAGAATTGTGAAAAGTTGTTTGTAATTCACATTTTAGTTGAAAATATGAGTAGTAGTGACTCCGAAAACGATATGCACACTCCGCCGGATATCGTAAATGAAACCACAATTGCAACAAAGATATTTTACTTTTACAGGTAGCACTATAGTAGCAATGCGGGTCATTTTCCTACGGCTTCTGAACCCATCTTAGAGTACTTATGATATGTATGTAGATAAAGTAGTCTATGCAACTGTACATAATTTAGCCTTATAACACTCGTGTGATCCTATTATGAAACTCGCTGGCGCTCGTTTCATAAAACCACACTTGTATTTTAAGGACTCTGATTATGTATCAATTGCATAAACTACTATTATCGTCTTTTGGATGTAACGTTTTGGTGATTTAACACCATTCACGGTGAAAATAAAATTTTGTTGCACTTTAACGCGTTCATACATTGGGATTAAGGCTTTTGTGGCCTAAAAACGAGAAACCTGAATGTACGATGCCTTTCATTATTGCAAATAACCTAATATTTACCAAAAAAAAAAATGTGACAACTCATTCATCCACTCACGTTGAACAATTGAACGAAGAAAATATCAAATACACAAAAAATGCGTTGTTGCCAGCTCAACAGCGCCCAAGCAAAACATTTCCTAAAACTCTCCGCTACTTTTAACAACGTCTGTTGGTTAACTGCGGTACAAAGTTCGATTCCCCGCTGAGCCATAACCCGTCTGGTTTGTTCTAGTTGCTAACTACCCCCGATTAATTTTAATGAGAGTTTACATACAGTGCATTTCACGGGAAGTATCATTGTGAAAATCTGCATAACCTGGAAACTTTTCGGATATATCTTTTAAAATATATTCAGATGGTTCCGGTGGGTCTGTTTTATACTTATATTTTACGTTCGTTCACATGAACGGAGTTTTACCGTAGATGTGTTAAAATAAAACATTTGGGGGTATAAAGCATTGGGGGCATGCCATAACCGCCACGCTTGGCACGGGGTTGGTGATGGTCGCAGTATTTCCACCAAGCTCTGAGGATGCAGCTGCCCCATGGTTGTAGTTTTAGGGTCTACGGGTCCTCCGGAGGCCTATGTCCATCAGTAGAAGTCCAATGATATGATGATTATGTGTTAAACAATTTTTTCACAAACATTATCATAAAGCTATTTTTATAACCACGATCGCTCTACCATGCCAAATGGAGTAGTGCCACGCCAAAATCGGTCCATGAGCGTCATCATAGAACTTTAACGTTTAACAATAGTTGGCGTTAATGGTGTAGCCTCAAAATTTATTGTTACTTCAAAAGAAAGAAGGCAAAAAGTATGCGAAATGACGAAAATCCCATTCAGATATCTCAAAAGATTATTAAGCTACAACCGTTTTTATGTTGCTTGTTAGAAAGAGAAAACGCTAGCAGATCGTGACGTGACAATCCTCGAGCGTCATAGTAAATGACAATCGTTTCTTATGAAGGTGCGTTTTGCGGAAAAGGGACAGAACATACCTTCTTTAAACTTTGGACACTTATAACTTTGTGAATATTTAACCTCTGGGGTTGCTTTTATGCCAGTCGACTACACTTTTATTTCTTTTTTGAGAAAAATGCAGCATTATTGGTCATTTTGTTTAGTGTCCCCTATTAGGCGTAGCGCTACTAGTGTAGCGTAGCGATGAATGGGTTAATTTGCTACGCTCTACAGTTTAGCGCTAGGAGCGGAGCGTGGCAGTGAATGTGTTGAGAAATGTCCATAAAAACTGATATACCTTGGATATAAGTGTAAAACTATAGGTGCCTCATTAAGAAAGGGTAAAATAGTCGTTAGGGAAAGATAATTATTCTCATTGCAGTTGAAGTCAGCATCAGCGAGTTTGTTTAGTTTTAATTTTGTAATAAATACTACTAAACCTAATACACCTATCGTAACCTACGAAATTAAATTCTCATTTAAGTGAAGTTTTTTAAAATATCCTCTTTATATACTACATTTTCTAAACCTGAAAATATATCATCCGTCAAATCCCACTAAAAATGCCTGATGGATTAACCTGATTGTTCTCAAGTTATCAGTGGTTACTGCTTCCGACTGTACCCCAGCACAAAGAGTATTTAGCAGTGACAGTGTGTCGCGGGCCTGACAAGGGACTTATCTTACCACGCATGACACTGCACTGGAAGGGTTAAATCTATACTGATATTATAAAGAGGTAATTCATTGTGGCGAGGCAGGGCACAGCGTTGGTGAGGCGAAATGTCATCCCGCTCGAATGTCGAGCAGCTCAACTGGGGAACCGCCTTGCAGAAAGAAGACCACAGCCATAATAACACTACTAGTTGCTCTGTAGTAGTGTTGTGTTCCTGGAGATGAGCAAGGTCGCCAGAGCTCCCGAGGATGCGTTGTGTTGAGAGCGAGGGAATTTGTTCCTTCAGCTCTCAACACGGCGAATCCTCAAACATCAAGGGTCGGCAACGCCCATGTTACTCCTTTGGAGTTGCATGCGTCTATAGGCTGCGGTGTCCGCTTACCGTCAGGCGGGCCGTACGCTTGTTTGCCACCGTCGTCTAAAACAAATGGTTTTGCGTTGTCAAGTAGAAATGGTACCTTTGGCAATAGACATAATAGTGTTTTGATTTAATTGAATTGATTTATTTCTCTTTCATATCGCGTGATCCCCACTCTGTCTAGCAGTGCACGTCTTTCGGTTGATATGATGATGATATCAGACCAGTGGTCATTTTATCGCTTATCGCTGCGGGTAAGAGATCCGTCACGTTGTGACAAGTATTGAGTACGAGAGTGACGGGTGTATTATTTATATAATACAACCATGATACCAAGCAACCACACAACATAAGTGATGAAATGCCAACGATGCTACGCCCCCTGGTGCGGAATACGGTATTTGACAAATAATAATAGTAATAATAATATGTATGTCGCATCCTGCCTGGTCATAAGTACGGAAGTTTTCCTGAGTCCGTGCTAATAATAATAATAATCATTTATTTTCAGATATAAATCCATAATTATAAAATACAATGAGGCAATACAAATTATTTAAGATTATAAATTTCTGGCCTGTCTCGCATGTGCACGTCGTTCCAGTGCCTCACCACAGGGCAGTCGTACTTGTCCAGCACAGCAGCCAGGAGGCTGTTGGTACTGTCTCGGACTCTACGCAGCACGGAGGCAACACGTTTTGGCACTATAGTTTAAAGCCAGCCGTGTTCGCCTCTAGAAACATGCCAGAGGCACTGCACCAGCGAGGCAGTCCCAACAGCATCCTAAAAGCGTTATTGTACTGAACCCGTAGACTGCCGTACGTTACGTAATGACTCGTCTGAAGCTGCAGCGGAACGCAAGCGCCATCTGTGGCGCTGTACGGAGTCTAGGAGTGGCAGCACTGGCAGCGTGGACCTGGAGGTCGGCCATTCTATGTCTGACCGTGGCAAAGTGCGCTAGTCTCTTGGGAACTGTACCGCGTTTCGTTCATTCCGTTGATTATTCTGATGTGTACCTAATTGTAATTATTTGAAGAGTAAATCGAGTATTGCGTTGACGTCTTGAGTTTAATTTCTACCGTGCTTAGACGTTACAACTATGTCCGATCATGAGTTCAACCACCCTCTCCCCACATGTATTTTACTTTACTTAAACTTTTTTGTATGTATTTATAACGATTATAGTGATTTAATTGTGTAATATAATTGTTTTTTCTTTTCTAAAATAGAAAACTGTAGGTTTAGTTATATTATTAATGTATAGCTTCTAGCTATATACTTTGTAAATAATTTAAGACCGTTTGTTTCTAATAAAAAAAAAAAGTCAAATCAGTTTCTTTTCATGAAACGTCAAAAACGCTCCGTTACTATGGAATTGGTAAGTCCTTCGGCGCGTCTCTTTTTTTTTTTTTTTTTTTTTTTTTTTTTTATGATATAGGAGGCAAACGAGCAGACGGATCACCTGATGGTAAGCGATTACCGCCGCCCATGGACACTTGCAACACCAGAGGTGTTGTGAGTGCGTTGCCGGCCTTTAAGATGGGAGTACGCTCTTTTCTTGAAGGTTTGAAGGTCGTATCGGTCCGGAAATACCGCAGGCGACAATCCATTCCACAGTTTAGCTGGCGAGGCAGGAAGTTTCTGGAGAAGCGCACAGTTGAGGACTGCCAACCATCATCTATCTTTCGGCGTCCATGCGTACAGAGTGGAGTATAGCTCCAAATAGGTAAGAGAAAAAAAAATGTACTTGTAAGGATTTGCTTGTGACGTCACAATCAAACAACGTCCTAATATTTAGTTTTTACGAATTTAAAAATCTTAAAATACCAAACGTAAATGAAAGATTGATACTTTCTGAGTATTTTCGTAATGTTTATCTGTTGCTAATGAAAAAACAATTCATTTTCACTGTTGTCAAATACCCTATTCTATCCGTGATACCGATATATGACTTTGTCTCTATCGTTCTGATTTTGAAAAATACATAAAACTGGGGACCTGCCTTTTTCTATTAAACATCAAATCATCAGAGCACAACCATCAGATCAACGTGACGATACAAATTTATTGTATCGTCATCTAGTATTATAAATACGAAGTAGCGAAGTTTCGACACTTTTGACTAATGGATGTTAATGAAAATCGACTCTAAGAGGTTATTTATATTAGAATAATCTTTACGTACTTATCCCTTCATTGATACCACTTAAAAGACTTCTGTTAGCTAAAATATCTATAACCGTCCACTAAAATATGTTTTGTACAAAGGTACAGGGAAAGCCCTCAAACATAAATGTTAAAGTGTCAGTTAAAGACGAACGAACGTCATTTTAAGTGAAATAGGCTTGAAGGAGGATAAGTAAGAACAGTATGTAAGCACTTTATTGTACACAATAACAGGTTAAAGAATATACATGTCACACAATAGATCAAAGTACAAAGCAATTTCAGCAATTGAGAGGAAGGTAGGTAGAACGAGATAGGCAAACTTGTACCGTGTACAAAAACACAGAGAAAATGAAAACAAAACCTAATAGGTATTAATCCTAGACAAATAAAAACATGCCAATACATATATAAATATACAATATTAAATATAATACACACTATCATATGTAATATATATATCGCAAATATACAATAAATAAATAAATACTATATTCAACCAATTCACAAGTCATTGGAAAGTCAATTTCAAATTCATCTTAAGTGACGCAACAGACCGCGACTGTCTCAGCGACAAAGGCAACTCATTCCACAACTTAACAGCGCGCGCGGTAAAAGATCTAGAGTATGTTCGCGTCTTTTTAGACGGTACAGCAAGAGTAAGGTTAACAGTTACTGGTGAAGTTAAAATAGGGCTTGTAAAAAATGTGCAATTCTGGTATGGCATTGATACAACTCAATACAGTCAAATATCGTTTGGCTACGGCCGTTCAAAAACCCAAAAATCATATTTAAATACGAGAGCGCACGTTTGCAAAATATGTCGCTTCCATAAAAAAGTGGGCAAGCGCGAATCTGGTTTGCGTACAGAGGGTTCCACAATGGTAATCGTCTTTAAATTGTGTGTAACTTATAATATGGTGAAGGCTAACAAGCAAGTACGGGCCACTTTCCATATGCCTAGCAAAGGGCCTATAACACAATACGCGTCCAGTACAACAACACCCTGAGAACGCTGTTGAAGCTACCGACGTAGCAGCAACAGCCTCCTGAAGGAGTTGGCACAGCGATGGACTGTCCGCTCGCTAAGTATTGGATGGAGGTTGTTTTGGGGAGGGCCAAATAATAATAATTAGTTTTAAGCTATTTTTTTTGGATTTCTCTTTTTTTTGTCTCTGTGTTTTACTTAATTAACGTAGTATGTGATGTTATTGACCCACTATGGATCGTTTTGGGTCTGAAATAAACGCTTTTTATTTTTATTTTATTTAAAGCGTCCCTCTTGCACGTATATACTGGCCAGTTAGGATAAGTGGACCGTGAATAAATGCAGTATCAAGATACCATTTGGTTTGCCAATCCTGATGACTGATATTGGATGCCTTTTAAATGGTCACGTTCATTTTTATGTCAGCCGAAAAATGTCCACTGTTGGACATAGAGCTCCCCCAACGAGTGTCACAATGACCGGTCTTGCGCCACACGCATCCATGCATCCAGTGGATATCCGTGCCCGTTACGGACTAGTCGAATGCGTACCGCTATGTACGTACGTCAGACAGGTAGATTTAAATGTCGCGTTCGAAAAGTTACGTTATTAAATTACCCCTCTGATGTATTTTCCACACGGGTTTACCAATCCATCCAGAGAACTGATGCTTGTGTAATGGTCACCATAAGACACCGCTCGCTCATAATTTTTCAGTCTGTGACAGACTGTTTAACAATATGCGGGTGAAGGGAAGGGTTTTTTATTTCCCGCGGAACTGTAAAAACCCTCGCCTAAACGCCGGGTCATTAAGGGGATCAAATCTACGCGCGTTTGTCACTTGTCGCGTCACGTGGCGCTCGTTAAGGGGGTTACGTAACTGCGCTTTTTATTTCTGCGGTTAGGATAGGATTGTGGGCTGATATGTTGTTACGTCGAACAACTTCGTAGTCTTTCGTTGAAGGAAAACATCGTGAGGAAACTGGTCTAATCCCAACAAGGTCTAGTTTTCTCTCTAGGTGGGAAAGTCAGAAATAGTAGTCGCTTTCGTAAATCTGGGACCTACGCCAAATCTTGATTAAATGTCAAAACGGACCTCAGGCTCCTTTGGGGCCTTACCTTCCCCCTCTTTTTTCCTTTCTTTCCTTTCTTTCCCTTCTTACGTAAGTACTATTATTTATGACGTAGTATTAGTGCATTTTTCGTCATTATCATCCTCCTAGCGTTATTCCCGGTTGTGCCCTAAACGAGCCCGGGGTCGGCTTTGACGAAAACTAGACCGGTTTCCTCACGATGTTTTCCTTCACCGAAAAGCTAACGGTAAATATTCCGTACATAAGTTCTGAAAAAATCAATGTTACGGGCCGGGATTCAAACCCACGTCCGCCGCTTGACAGCCGCATGCCTGAACCACTAAGCTACCGTAGCTTCTGATTTTTATCAGTATTGATATGTATTTGATCGTATAATTAGAGCTATATGTGTCTCTTTCTGCAGTCGATCGCTCATTCACCTAATAGAGATCACGATCTAATCCAATGATTTCGTAAACCTGATTTGTTATCATCAGTCTGGATGCACTAAATATTGTTTTTTAATACCCTATCATACAACAAAATAAAATAACCGTAGGTACCCACTAAAGTGTTTATTTTATATTTATTTTACAGCGTAATGAAAAACTCACATCGCAAAATTACAGCATTTACGAGCGGGTAACGAAGCGAAATTAAAGTTTTATTAAAGCGAGAGGTAAGTATGGCGGCACCACTAGAGTTAAGCAATCCCGCACGACATATCGCATACCAATACCATATCACCATTGATATTAGTTAGAGAGAAGGTTTTTTTTTTAACAGACAGTGCACAATTAAAATGTATGCTATCTATATTAAACTAGGTAGAGTGTAATGTCCAATTATAGCCAAAGCTAAGCAAATAAAATAAGGAATCCGTATGTCTCTAACATTCAGAGCAGCAGAACCTGGGAAAGTGCAGTCGAGTTCATAAATGCGTGAGGACCAAAATCTCGGCCAGTAGTTAGAATGGTTAGTCGGTAGTTAGCCATACTCACTGAAGAACTGAACAAAGTTCCTTTGTGACACAAAAATTAACCGAAAAATTGTATAGAATATGTAAACTTTTATACAAAATTTAATTGAGTGAGTTAACACGTTCGCAACCAAGAGCCCGCCTGGTGGGCACTCGTAATGTTTGCTCAGCCCGCTAGGTGGGCAGTAGTATGAACCTACACGCCTAGCGAGTTCTGTCGGTTTCTGGTGTAATGTTCCATTTTTAGTCCGGTTGCGAAAGTGTTAAGCTGACCAAGAATTTGGTCCTTATCGATATATGGGTACTACTCGTAACAGATGAATCAAAAATATGTGAATACGACTTAATTGTGTGGGCAAATGGGGCTCAGAAATCTTTGAACGTTTGGAACGTACATATATTCATGAACTCGACTTAATAACACTAAGTACTACTTACTCTGCAGGTATGTACTGTTGTGTTCCTCGTGGCAAGTAAGTCAGCTCCGAAGAATAAATTAGACCGTAAGACCACTCCCAGTACGTCTCATGACAACATGATAAAATGCATGGCAGCAGGTCAAGAAAGTTGAACTGAGCAAGAAAAAAAAAAGGACCAGGACTTATTGATTTAGGTTTACTCCCTCCACGATTAAAGGGCTCAATGATGCCATATGTCTCATACTGTTGCCACATGACGTAAATATACCTACCCATACACATTTTGACCGGAAGTGAAGGATTAAGGGGGGGGAGGAGGTAGTTTATATAACGTTCGTACCCACTAAGAAGGGATTTTTGAAAATTCCGCCCTCAAGGGGGTAAAAAAGGGGTTGAAAGTTTGTATGGGGATGGAGTAAAATTGTTAGTGGGAGACTTGACTCTTTGTTTATGCACTCCTTAATACAATACAAGAAAACTAATTTTAGGGTTTTATAAAAACCCACCCCTAAGCGAGTTAAATAGCGGTGCAAAGTTAGTTTGAACCGATTTAGATAACATTGGTATAGAGATAGTTTGAGTGCCGGTGAAGGAGATAGGATAGTTTATATCCCAGAAATCATCCCTGTCGGGGTGTAATGGGGGCTGAAAATTTGTATGGAGCTACTATATAAACAAGCTAGCTACATAAATAAATCATTTCCCACGGTCACACGTGCGTCGATATAGCGCGTCAGTACGAATACCTTACATGCATCACATATGGATAGGTTTGAGATATACCGAGTAAAGTTGACCTCTCAATAAGAATTTGCTTTGTTAGTTTCTAACTACTGGATTATGTGCCTTTGTAAAGCTTGTCACATACTTTGCAGATAGTATTAGATACAGACGGTATATATTCTATCTAACTCCTTAGTCATTTAACTTTGCAAGCCTTTCTAGCTTAAATTAGGTATTGTCTTTTCTAAAAACTCATATATGCTTGTATAAAACATAGTAAACATAGTAAGTTGATATCTTACTGACATACAACGCTATACTTAACACACCACAACACTTAAGAAGCAAGTTTTTCTTAACCGCGATGAGTTTAGGATTGGGTTAGCTGTCAGTAAATATAATCTTTCCCGCCTTTTCCTGTCCAAGAGCAAGGCAGGAAACGAAACACGCTCATAAGAAACAAACAAAAGTGAAGATAGTACCAATGAAAGGCAAAACCATAACATACTGGTACAGTAGGGATGCAAAAAGAAATTGCGGAAGATAGAGCAAGAGATGGGATGTATTAAAACTCACAGCCTTACTGGAGAAGAGTCACTAGAGAAAGAATACAGTGGAAGATATTAGAGGACACCGATGCCAAGAGGCACACTGAACTCAGAGACATTTTATGACAGCAGCGATATCAAACTACAGATGAGAGTTCAGGATAAAAGGCCCAAATAAATAAATAAATATAAACTTTGACGTATTATATAGCAAAATTGTCACCTCTAATCCCATTCTAATCGTTCGATAATAGTAGTGAAGAATTTATTTCAATGTAAATATTCTCCATGTCTGAAATTTGAAATATAACATACAGCTTGCAAACTAATCAGTTACTTAGTCAAGTTTGATAAATTCATTGTATTGTATGCGTTTCTGTAAACAGTACCCAACTGCTTGCAAGAGTGGCTTTACTTTTTTTTTTTACCGATACCGCAGAATAACTAACAGTACAGAAGGTCCACTCCCTTAGTAATAACGTAAGCTGTCAAAATGTCATAAACAATACGTGAGTACGATGACTTAAGAGAGGGTTACCGGACAGATCAAATAAACGTCAAATATTTTTTGATTCTTACGTAATATTAAAAAAACCTCCATAGGTATTTAATGTAAAAAGTTAATATTTTCAATAAATACATTCACTGTCAAAAATCACGACGTGCTACGCTCGCAGCCGATCCGCTAAGTAGCGGAAAGTGCCTAGGCGTAGGCGATGTAGGCCTCCGTTAACATATTCACCGCCAAGAATCGCTACGTGCTACCGATCGCGTGGTTTTCCTCGTATGTAGCGAAAAGCGACTACGATGTAGGCGCCCACTAGGCAGTGAAAGTGTTAAGCGAGTTCCTGGCAGCGAAAGTGTGAATTTACTTCTTTCGTAAAGAAAATTCCTCCCAATTTATACGAAACTACTTTTCACGCAAGTACGGTAATCCATTCCCAAGCAACCTTAAACGTTTTATAACAGCCACAAAATGTAACGTTCCGTTTTAATCAAAGGAATGATTAAGTATATGGCCACCATAAACAGGGCCTGACCGATACTGGCTTTTTGTTTTTTATTACTGAGCTGCCGATGGCGCGCGGCTTTACTCTTTTTATTTTTTATTTTTACCGAGGGCTTTTTACGTGTATTTTATTTGCGGAATTAATTTGTAAGCTCGGAAACGCCATTGGTTTTTGAACAGGCTACTTACAGTCCGCAGCGAAAGTAGCTACGCAAAATAACACGCTCAAAATTATCTAGACAGTCCCTATCATCTTGATATTAGAGTCGTGTGTAGGTCATTTTTATCACTTGCGGGTCAAGTGATAAAAATGACCTAGCTAGTAGTATCTACTTTTGCTGCTGACTGTACCTATATGGTTTTTACACATAATGTACTAGCGGCCCGCCAAAAAAAGCAGGAAAATCCACGGGATAAAATATTGACTATATCCATCCAGTGAGTCCAATCTATAGGACACACACACCACCTTAACAAGTGAAATAATTTTTGAAATTGTTCCTGTGGTTCCGGAGATTCATCATATCAGCCGAAAGGCGTCCACTGCTGGACATAGGGCTCCCCCAAAGAGTGCCACAATGACCGGTCCTGCGCCACCCGTATCCAGCAGACCGGAGATTACCTACAATATACTTACTAAGCCGAATTCTCACAGACTTTTCCTCTATAATATTAGTAAAGGTTGCTTGCAGCTTGCACTTGCAGGAAAAAAAGCGTCGGTCGTCCACCAGCTCGATGGGTTTACGACGTAAAAAAGACCGCGGGTCATTTCTGGATGAGACTAACGCGGGACGGGGATACGCGGCGTACTCGAAGAGAGGCTTAGTGTAAGGCCTGAGTGGACGCCCCGCTCAGAGCGGGGCGTGGAGCGTCCATATAAATAGCGTTTGTTTCTCAGCAGTGGGCGATTATAGGCTGATAATGATGATGATGATAGGGTTAGTAAGGTTAAATAGTTTAATATGAGTAAAAGTGAAGTAATTCTTATCAAAGCTTATTATTTTGTCCTCGAGAAATTAGAGACTCTTTATTAGACATTCTTTGTAAGGTGTCTTATTGTCGAGAACTGAATGAAAATTGCATTGAAGGGAAATAAAAAATTAAGGAAGTTATTAAATTCCTTTTTTGTCATTTATTAATACTTTTTACTTTGTAGCTTTGTGTTGATGCATTGTAAGGCATAACGACGTACGCCTCATATTATTCCCGCAGGATATACGTCTTTCCATGTTTCGTATCAGTTTCCGAAAATGATTTAAATTTAGACATCTTAATTTGGTCGGGTTATCATAGGCCGCTAACTTCACACCGGTCTCTCTTTCGCCTCTATGTCCTTGTAATCTTTATATGTGTCACACTCTACTTAGCTATTCACTTATTTCGTTATGTATTAATGCATTCAAATTACAGTATGCCAACTTAGACGCTGTGTTACCAAAGATCATAGGCACAAAAATTGCATTGCAATGTTGCCGTACAAACAAACTTTTAATTAATGTTTTTCGATATAAACGAATTATATACTCAGTTTACTGTTTAACGACACTGTAAAGGCAATAATGAGAAATAGAGCACGCCAAGTAAGAACGTTTCACAAAACGACTTAAATCCGCTTATAATTCCATTCAAGAATAAAGCTTATCCCAATATACTGTAAGTAACATTTTCAAGTAGTACAAAAGATAAATTAAATACTTCTTTAAAGGTTCCTTAACAACGCGGGTGTTTACGATCGCCCTCGGCTTTCGTTTAATAGTACGGTTTAAGATATTAAAAATTATAATTTTAACTGGCAACCGGTGTTCACACAAGCAGGAGGGTTTTCGCTTTAAGGTCAATATTGGTTAACATTCAATCTTTTAACAGCCGTTTCTTATATCTGAGCAGTGGCTGACACTCGGTGAGGTGACATCCGATGTGAAAATTCTGTGGTTTTTTTTTCTCGAATGATTAGTACGTTTCGGATACTTTAAGTGGGCTTCGGCTTTAATCTAAGACGGTTAAAAAAACACGTTGTATATCTGATATGTATACGCGTGACGTCACCGAGGCGTCCGTCGTAAGCTGACCCGCGACCCTACTTCAGTAATAAACGAGCTCTCGTAACACCTACTTGTTTCATTGCGTCCGCATACTTATCAGTGGCTAACGAGGCTGAGTCATACCCGCGCACAAAAAAAAAATACATATAAAAATGTCCGCGTTCCTTGGAAGTGTTCCCAATTTTGACCCTAATACGCAGGAATGGCAAATATTTGCCGCTCGTTTGAAGCAATTTTTAAGGTTAAACTTAATTGACAAGGAGGAAATGAAGAAAGCGGTATTGTTAACACATCTATCGGATGACGCATATCGGCTACTTACAAACCTCGCGCACCCAAAGGATGTGGAAACAGTGAATTACGAGGAGCTGATCTTATTACTCAATGGCCATTTTACACCGAAAAGGTCAACCTTCACCGATAAGGCAAAATTTTACAACGCGGTGAAGGCAGACGGCGAGAGGATCGAGGAGTGGGCGGCTCGACTTCGTGGACTCGCAGTTCACTGCGAGTTTGGAACCGCTCTCGAAATGATGCTCCGCGATCGGTTTGTTCTTGGATTCAACGCGGGCCCAGAACGGGACCGGCTCTGCGAGCAGGACGTGAATACGTTAACGATGGCCAAGGCGTTGGAGTTGGCGCAGCAGGCGGCTTGTGCTCGGCAAGCCAGAGCTGCGCAGGTACTGCCCAAAGAAGAGCCACTTTTCCAAACGGGCACGATAAAAAGCGGTAGTAGCGGCCGCGGAGACATCGGCAGTCGCGACAGGCGAGGCAACCGTTCTGCAAACAACGTGGATGCTGCACCCCGTTGTAATGTATGCGGTCTACGTAATCACGTCGCGGACAGTTGTAAGTTTAGGAATTACCGGTGTCAGAGGTGTCACGAAAAGGGCCATCTAAAGAAAGTGTGCAGATCCAGTCGTGTACATAATATTGATATAGGACAGCCGTCGGAGGTCCAGGAGCCTCAAGACTGCGACAGTGACTGTGAGGAATGCCAGCTGTTCAATTTAAGGTGCGTCCGTTACGATCCTATTTTAGTTCCGGTTGTTTTTAAAAATAAGTTTAAATTGAGCATGGAACTGGACTCGGGTTCCAGCACGAATGTGATCAGTCAGTCTTTGTATACAAGGTATTTCACGGAATTCCCGTTAGAACAATGTAATATTAAAATGTGTTTCTATAACGGGCATAAAATCACGCCCGAGGGTAGATTCGCGGCAGATGTTACTTATCGTAACGTAACAAAGCAATTATCGTTCTATGTTGTGAAGAACGGAGCAAATCCATTACTTGGGCGTGAGTTCATGGTCAAATTTCAAATAAACTTTACATCGGGCATTAATAACATTATCGTAAATGATTGTTTGGATTCTGATGTAAAAACCCTAGTAAATAAGTTTGAACCGCTATTTCGCGATGAACTAGGTTGTTTTAACAAGTTTAAAGTAAATCTTCATTTGAAAGAAGGCGTCAAACCCAAGTTTTTTAAACCTAGGCCGTTACCTTTTGCATTAAAATCGCAAGTAGAAGACGAGTTAGCGCGACTCACAAAGGAAGGCATTTTAGTTCCCGTTAATTACTCCGATTACGCAACGCCGATAGTACCGGTTTTGAAACAAAACGGCAGCGTGCGGATATGCGGTGACTATTCAGTCACTTTGAATAATGATATTTACATTGATAAGTATCCTCTTCCACGGATTGATGATGTTTTTGCTAAATTAAGTGGAGGGGAGCATTATTCGAAGTTGGACTGCAGTCAAGCTTACAATCAATTTGTTCTGTCAGACGAAGCTCAAAAGCTTACCACAATCAATACTACGAAGGGCTTATTCATGTACTCTCGCCTTGTATTTGGTCTTGCCTGCGCGCCTGCGGTGTTCCAGAGAGCGATCGAGAACCTGCTAGCAGGAATAGAAGGTGTAGCGGTATTCCTAGACGATGTCTGTGTCACAGGGGTTACTAAGTCGGAGCATTTATCTCGTTTAAAATTAGTGTTCGATAGGTTTCAAGACGCTGGATTAAGACTTCAAAAAGCCAAATGTGCGTTTTTCCAAAAAAGCGTCACATACTTGGGTCACATAATTGATAAAAAAGGCTTGCATAAGTGTCCTAAAAAGGTTGAGGCTATAATGAATGCGCCGCGTCCTAGTAATATAAAGGAGCTTAAAAGTTTCTTAGGCTTAGTAAATTACTATCGCAACTTTGTGAATAACGCTTCAGGTATATTGTGTCCACTGCACGAATTATTGCGTGCGGACGTGGAGTGGGAGTGGACGCCGCGACATGAGGCTGCCTTCGAGCGCATGAAGGGCGAGCTGGCGTCCGAGCGCGTCCTGGCGCACTTCGACCCCAGCGCGAGCCTCTTGCTCAGCGTTGATGCTGGGCCGGCTGGCCTTGGCGCGGTTTTATCGCAAACTTGCAAGGACGGAGTGGAGCGCCCGCTCGCTTATGGCTCGCGCTCACTGACCACCAGTGAGCGAAACTATAGTCAGCTGCACAAAGAGGCGACAGCAATAGTGTTTGGAATCAAAAGATTTCACCAATATTTGTACGGCCGGGCGGAACCGTTTATTCTAAAAACTGACCACAAGCCGTTATTAGCGATATTTGGTAAAAAGAACGGTATATCTGTGATGACGGCTTCCCGGTTAGTGAGGTACGCTATATTTCTATCCGCGTATAACTATATTATCCAATACACGGCCGGCAAGGATAATGTAGTTGCCGATTATTTCTCGCGCGCGTGTCCGTCAGAGCTATCGGATAACGGTATAGTGAGGCCATCCTTAAAACAGTGCAATTTACTAACGGTTAATGCATTACAACTGTGTAATTTGCCCCCGTTGACCTACAAAGACATTCAAAAGGCGACGGCGGCAGATAAAACCTCAGCAACGGTAGCAAAATATATTCAGCACGGTTGGCCGCGTAGAATTAATTGTGCTAAAATCAATCCCTATTTCCGTTGTAGGAACGACTTAGAACTAGAAAAGGGCTGTATAATGAGAGGGCATCGGGTTGTGGTACCTCAGAGTGTGAGATATAGCTTATTGCGAGAATTACATAAAACTCATCAAGGCATCGTAAAAACTAAGAGTAATGCTCGATCACGTATGTGGTGGCCCGGTATAGACCGGGACATCGAACAGCTGATCGGGGCGTGCGACGTCTGCAGCGCACTACGCAGCGCGCCAGCGCGCGCGCCGCCGGCCCGCTGGAGCCGCCCGCCGGGCCCGTGGCACCGTGTACACATTGATTATATGATGGTAGCTCAAAGAACGTATTTGGTTGTGGTAGACGCTTTTAGCAAATGGGTTGAGTGCATAGACATGACTGGTGGTACTACTACGAAACAATTAATCACCGAGTTATCATTGTTGTTTAGCAGATTTGGACTACCGGATACTATCGTATCAGATAACGACACCAAGATTGCATCTCAAGAGTTTCAATTATTTTGTAAAATGGGTGGTATTAAATATGTAACTTCACCTATATACCACCCGATAAGCAATGGTTTAGCCGAATGTGCAGTGAGGAATTGTAAAAAAATGTTAAAATCTATTATAGAACAAGGTTCGCTAAGTATAAGTCGATTAAATTGTAAATTACAGAGTTACTTGTTCGAATATCGTACAACAGTTCACTGTGCAACAGGAGTAACGCCGGCTAAATTGATGTTAGGTCGGGAGTTGCGATCGAGATTAGACCTCATAGTACCGCCGCGAGACAAAACTGCTGATGCCGCGCATTCCTCGCCGCCGACGCGGGCGCAGCGCGATAAACAACATACGCGTTCATTTTGCGACAATGAAGACGTTTGGGTTCAATGTTTCAATAATCGGAAACCTTTTTGGGCTAAAGGTAAAATAATTCGCAAAATGGGTTGTAGAATGTACCTGGTCAACTTGGAGAACCAAAATGTTAAATGTAGACGCCATGTTGATCAGATATTGCGATATACGAACAGTAACAGTGATTTTAATAATGAACATTTTACCGTAACGCCTACACCACCTGTTATTACATCAGATAGTATTCCGAGTTCTGTCACCCTACCCTCAGCTTCACAAGACCATACGACAGATCTTAATCAGGATAACGGGAATCAAACTATAATTAATAACCCAGATTCAGTTAACGAGGGTTTTAATGAGGAGAGGTGGGAGGACGCGGAAACAGTGGAGGAGGACCTGGGGACTGAGCGACCGATGACAGGAACCGACTCGTTGGTACCCGGAAAGGAAGGCAATATGATTGCCTCGTCGAGTGACTCATCGCCCGGTCTCCAACGTCGTCATCGATTGCGACCTAGGTCTAAGGATATTAATTATAAGGTTTAGTTTAAGTGGTATCTCTACTGTGGTAGTAATGTAAGTTTTCTTTGGTCTCAGGTTTCCTTAATTATGACGGGAGGAGATGATATGTATACGCGTGACGTCACCGAGGCGTCCGTCGTAAGCTGACCCGCGACCCTACTTCAGTAATAAACGAGCTCTCGTAACACCTACTTGTTTCATTGCGTCCGCATACTTATCAATATCGTAATATGATACGTGAGATATTTCTTTATTAATGTCCTAAGTTATAGGAATTCAGAAGATTTCTTTATATTGTATTCTCGCAAAGAAACCTTTTAATCTATTAATGAGTCGTACTGGAATATTTTCGGAATCCCTAAAGCATTAAAGAAAGTACTTACGAAATTGAATCCATACAAAGGTGAAAACCATATTACTTCGCGTTTATATAAAGAAAATATTGCTTTCTAGTCATAAGGACAAAAACCTTAGAACTAAAAAGAATAAAAATGGTATTCACCTCAATCCGATTCAATGCTTTTGACATATGGTAATGGCGTTGACTTCTACGGATACCTTGAACTGCAAATGCAAACAACCAAATCCATTCTGAAAGAGCGGCGCATAAATCGCCAACTGTCCAACAATATGCCAAAACCGTATTCTCACATACTTTGGGCACTTCTCACGACCTTCTTCGGATAGCCTGGGGGCTCTGGAGAGGATTATTCTGACGGCAAAGTTCAGGGCCAGATGTTTCCGGGCAGACCACCTGTTAGATGGAGCACACATATCACTGCACCCTTGCAACTACGTTTGCACGAGGCCATACATAAAGCCAGTGATAGGAGCTATGGAAGTCTGGTCATGAAGGACACGACTGATGATAATGTGTATTTACCCCAGTGTTGCAGCCAAATGTTGTTACATATTGAAATGAAAACTCAAGCAGCTATTTTCAAAAACAAGCTTCATTCCGAAAAGTCATGTTACTGTCTGACAAGTACGACACGACGACCGACGATTTGTTTACCCGGAAAGATCAGTTTCAAGACTGTGTGTATTACTAACTAATTATGACGATATAATGTAACATTATAAGCAAGTACGTACGTACTACTATTATGACTTAAATATAAAATGTACTTTTACCGATAAAGAACTGTATTCTGTAATGGAAAAAATGCCCGAAACAAAAACAAATTCGCTCTATTAGTGCAGAAATCTTTGTCTCTAATTTCTAACCAAAGCAACCCTAAAAAGTTAAAAGTAAATATGTTTTCCGTCTCATTCAAAATCGGTTTGCCAGCCTCTCATTAACGTCAGTTTTACCGTTTTTTTCCCTCGCCCTGCTATTCCGTGAAAGAGTTAATTTTCTGCACTTATAGTTTTTTTGCCGACACCTGGCCTTTGTGCTGTTAAGGCTCCGGTCCGGGCTAACAATTTGAATTTTCGGATGGAAAGGTTCTCGTTATGTGCGTATGAACGGCGTTTTACATGGAATATATCGTTTGTGTTAGTCAATTTAGTCAGTAAAATATATCTCGTGTAGTCAGATGAAAATCATTATGATACTCCAAGTAGACTTGAACTTAGTAGAATTATACTGTAAAATGATCCATAAAAATAAATCCGTAGCATGATGAACCCTTCATTAGATACTGAAATAAATATGCTTGTCTGAATGAATTATGTTACATAAAGTGAGAATAAATAAAAGAGCAATCGATATCTCAAAATATGTGACTAAATATTTTTATGCGTTTGCAATTAGTTTCAGTTATTTTACAATGTTCCGTACCAAATTAGTTTACCCGAACACTTATGCCATCATTCGGTGTCTGTTTGCCTGTCACGGATAGATTTTGAACCAATTTCAATTTAAAAGATTTCCTATTTTACTTAAGTCACACGGTTTCACTCTGATCAGATTGCTTTATCGTCTAAACGAAGACAAAGTGTGTTCTAAACCAAATTAAATAGATTGGATTTGTTATGGTCAGCAGTAGGAAAGAGTAAAACCAATCTTAAAACTAGTGGCTCAAATGGTTTAATTTTATTTAGTTTCTGTAATGTAATGAAAACTTGCAAGTTAAATTTGACCCACTTCCCGGTGACCGATTGAGCTGAAATTTTGGGTATAATATAGTTTGGATGACAATTCAATATTTTGGTACCATCGAGCTGATCTGATGATGGACACAGACAGAAGGTGGCCATGGGAATTCACTATAGTCCAGGCAATGAACTGACAACTTGTATGGAAAAAATGATAATTTTGGAAATAATTTATAATAGCTTATTTTTTATGTGTAACGGATATATTATCAATTAAATAGTTACCCAGCGACAAAATCCGACAAAATTTCAGACATCGAAAAAATGATAAGTTAACTGGCTTCTGAAAAGTCAGTAAAAATATTGAAAGTCTGAAAAGTCAGTAAATGTTTATGTCTTTATATTGGTTCATTTACATTTGCTCTATAATATTCAAGATAAATCGTACAAAAAAAGATAATGCATGCTTCATTTAAATCTACATAATTACTTCCGGGTGGAAAGTTTGTCGGATTCTTGACTAACTCATCTTAGAATAACATTTTCAAATGAAAACAAGAAAAAAAACGCTATTATAAATTAATGTTTTTCAAAACCGTATTTTGCCTGGAGTACTACTTGACCGACGTAATCCCTCTTTGGGCTCGTTAGAATCGTCTCAATGATTAGTTGATAGCGGGTGTACAGAAAAGTACAGTCGGCAATAAAAAGCTTGTACCAAAAATGTTTTTTTTTGGCAGAATCTTATTTAATATTTATTTTTTTATCTTTGAAAACCTGAATTGGCATAAAAACCTTCTCACAAAATTTCACGAGAATCGGTTCAGAAACGCGAGATACAGTTCGAGAGGAGAACAGCTGGATATCGGGACATGACAATTTTGACCGTAGCTGAAATGGAGAACTTCGTTCGCTTGGCTCGCTCGTTCAATGAACGCCACTCCCCTAATCGGCATGTAGCTGAAATATATTGTAACAGTTTGGAAAGCGTATGTTTGAAGGAAAATTGGTATTTATCGCAATGGTTTAGAAACTTACTTAATCATGAAGCAATAATAATTTTATTTTCGCAGGACCTGTCATTGTGGCACTCTTTGGGGGAGGCCCATGTCCAGCAGTGGACGTCTTTCGGCTGATATATGACGATTTTTTATCTCTCGTATATAACATCGATTACTGGACAGTCGTTCATTGAAAGATTCGTTTTATTCTCCTCTACAAATATAGATAATTCCTATGGAGTTTTATTTTTATTTTATGATAATTATGACCACGTTAAAAAAATACATCGAGGATAAGAACATAAAAGCCTTTGTAAAGAAGGCTGCAATAATTCATAATTTAATTTCACCATTTGCAGTTTCAAATTCAATTAAGGTGCAGGTCCTCTTAAGTCTTTGGCGAACAAAGACATCGGGGTGTATTTGACTTAAAGCATTAGAATGTAATCAAACTTGTATTTATAGCGCGTGATTACCTCCATACGCGGCTGGTGTGTCAGTACTGCAATTCAATCCATATCGTTCCAATTTTAGACGTCTTGAAGTATTTGGCAGGAGTGGACTACTCGGAGAGAAAACTTAACCAGCGGTCCTCCAAACCCAGGCAACCAGTTTTGTGGAAGCGACGAAAAAAAATGGTATTCTAAATAATCTTCCTCCTAGCGTTATTCCTGACTCCGTATCATGGTCGGCCTTATTACACGATAAGTGACAGGATAGAGCGTCCGTCACTGGCTGACACCGTTCGATAAAAGGAGACGACGCTCCTATCTTGTCACTTATCGTGTGATAAGGCCGACCATGATACGGGGCTGGTTCTGTTCTAAAGGACCCCGGGTTCGCTTTAGCACCTAATAACCCAAGATTTGGCATAGGCACTAGTTTTATGAAAGCAACTGCCATCTGCCCTTCCAACCCAGAGGCAAAACTAGACCTTATAGGGATTAGACCGGTTTCCTCACGATATTTTCTTTCACCGAAAATTAGATATCAATTGATATTGCGTACATAAGTTTACGAAAAAACCTAGTGAGATGAGCCGAGGTTCGAACCCATGACCTGCAGATTGATAGTCGCATACCTTACCATTCGGCTACAGTGGTTTCTAAATGAGCTCACAAAAAAAGAAAATTCGTTACCATACCGATACGTCGAGTCAGATAGACTCACAGAAACACTGCCGTAGAATTAATGGCTGCTTGTACAATTCCGTTCCGTTTAAAATTTCAAGAACGTTTAAATTTATTCTGTCCTGTAAGGGATAGTGCGCCTAGTGGGAGTAATTTCTCTTAAATGTGGAACTGTGGTGAAACGGTATTTAAAAGACTCACGGAAAGAATACGCATGCAATCGGTGTGTCCAGTTATAATGCGCAAGTTAATGTTTTGTACTTTTTGCTGTGAATATTGTGAATAAATAAATAAAAAAAGACCGGGTTGCACTGGCAAGTGCCAGCAGAAGTGAAAACTCAATGACATTGTAACAGTTTTTCGATCAGGTCACGTGATATCTGACGGTCACGTGACCTGTCTCGAATCTCACGTCTTACGAATCTTACGGTCACGTGACCTGTGGCCAGTTTAACGATTTTTCCCCATCACAAAAAGTGCACAGCGCCGCTAAAGAAGTTTTCACTTCAAAAATGCAATTAAATAACAAAAATATTGAAAATTTCCTAAGAATAAAAGTTTAATAAGTAATACGATACAATTAAAATTCATTACATTTGTAATTAAGTGTTCAGCTTGAAATATATTAATTCATCTGGCAACCCTTCACCGAGTAGTAAGCCATTGTTACGCAATATATTTTTCTCAAACATGCAATGAAATATTGACGTTTTGTTCTTCATAATGGGCTTCAAAGTGTCAAGTTTCGGGCGGAGCGAGACGAGAGATCCGTAATGGCATTTCATACAAAATTGGAGGACTAGGCCTGCAAGATGGTCTTTTTACCCGACTACCGAAGGAGGGTTATGTTTTTCAAGCGTATGTATGTATGTATGTATGTGACCTTATTCTTTGGCACGCCCTGCAGCCTTACCGTTTGACGGATTTCGACATATGAGGTGTCGTTGGATTCCTCTTAACCGTGGGAGTGACATAGGCTACATTTGAAAAAAGCAGTTGTGTTTTTTGAAAAATCTTTAAATTTCACTTGTTTAATTTCCATTCCACAATTTGTGGCACAGGATCACGGCGTTTAGCCATGAAAAGTTCGATTTCTTGGAGTTTTTTTAATTTATTTCATTGCATGTTTGAAAAAAGCACTATAAATACCTCGGCGTGAAAAGGGATTGCCAGCCTCATAACTCCTCGCTACGCTCGGCCGTCTATATGTACTCGGCTGGCAACCCCTTACTTCCCGGCCTCTGTAGTAATGTACTATTAAATTCGTGTGTAAAGCGATTTTCAGTGTCTATAGTTGTGAGGGGTAGTCACGTAACGTTCCGAACGCGCCTTAGGATAATCCAACTGTCACTTTTCTACCTAACGTGCGTACAATGCGTTACGTGATCGACCAGCTGATTGGCTCAGGTATTCCATTGTAAATTTTGGCCCACATTACAAAAAAAGGCTTGCCAGTTCTGGAGCCTGTGCGCAGGGAGAGCCAGTCCTGGTTTCCATGTTGCAAAATAGGAATTACCTACTTCAATCTACTTAAATATTTTCTCTGGTAAACTCCTAATGTAGCGAAAAGGACCTGTAACCAACTGATGCACGTATTTCGTGATTGGCGCTGATTAACTTAAGCCATACAATACAATAAAAACACTCTTTATTGCACACTTCAATAGTAATACAGACCAGTAGTACGGAAAACAACGAATGTCAGAGCTGAGGCAATCAACATGCGGTCTTATCACTAAATAGCGATCACTTCCGGACACCCTTTGGGTAGCGGAGATAAAATAAATAGTCATAACTAATTGGTGCTGCAACAAAAAATAGCATAAATATATACACGCAAAATGAACATACTCGTACATAAATAAATATACATATATTATTATATACACAATCATTCATTTACCAAAAACTTAAGTATTAGCTAATCATAAAGTACAAACCAGTACCAGAAGAGAGTATTATGGGAAAGAAAAAAAATATAGTTTAAGATGAGCCACATAATAGCATCCGAAATTGACATGATAATATATATACCAAAAAACTCAAATCAACTCTTATAGATGCAGCATGTTACAGTGTGGATGAGTTTTTACAAGATAATTGACTGATCGACCATCATCTTAAATTAAGTATATTATGAATTGTACCAAGGTCCTGCATATTTTATGTATTGTTCTGTATATTATTTTGAATTTGTCAATGTTAATACTATTATTTTATTATTATGATAACCCAATTTATTACTAGTAGCGACGTGGAATGCTTTAAAATAATGATAATGGACTATTAAATCAATTAAATGGAGTTTTTCTTTTAGTATATTTTATATTTTCAAACTGGAATAACTCAGAACGTATATCACTTACGACATTTTGTGAAAAAGTATTTGTTGTTTGTAATATTTTTTTCAGTCGATTAGCATAAGTTTCAAACCTGTACATCAAAACTCGACTTTTTATGTACTTGCAACTTTAGGTATGCCAGGCTTCATACAAAATGTTCGTTCCCCTTTATAAATGTATGCTTTAGTATAGATATATTATGAATAAGACATTCTGTACTGCGAATCCATTATGACCTGTAAATTGATATTTACCAATAAAGAAACTGAAACTGATTAGATTTGAAGGACGCTCTAGATTTAGCCCTTCGTAAATATAGAGGAATAGAGTTCCATATGATAGTCCAAGCTTCCACCTGTTGTTTTTTCTTTAACCCTGCTTTACATGACTTTTGTTTGATTGTTGTATAAAATGGTGTTATCAACTTCTTTGGAATGTAAATAAAGCTTGTAAACGCCACCAAAATCAAAACACATTTAAAAAATGACATTATTTCACGATAACGCCAAGATGACGGAACTTAAACATGTTTTATGTCGACAAGCGCTAGCATGGTGAATGTGTGCGCAATAAAATTTATATCGTCTCCGTACTCCGCACTTTAAAGAAAAGTGTACTGTTATAGATCCCTCAAATAGTTTTTTTTCCTCCTATATGCGTTAAATTAACGTAAATTAATGACATCTTAAACAATGTGTAAACATTTTGCGAGATCATGTTATACATACTATGTATAATGGCGGCTATTTTGAGGCTCAACTAAAAGGTCGATAAATATAGCATTTAGAGCCGGTATCGATGCAAAAGTCGCCGTGTTTAATCGATTATTTACTGCAGCATTTTGAGAAGCGAGAATTAAAACAGGTTATTTCAGTGATTTTACTATCACCTGACCTGGGGACACAGGAGCATTGTTGGTGTTCAAATAAATTAATTGTCATTCCTTTTATATTCGCAGATAACGCCAGGCTTTGTAAAAATGAAATGTCAATTCTTTTGAGGGTGGGCTGGCTTTATCTGCGATTTATTAATGGTTGTGTGACCTATTAAAAAGATTGATGCTAAAATATCTATCGTAATAACTTTCGTCAATATGTCGGCGGCCGATCGTAAAATCCGCCAGATCACGAAATTCCTAGGCATATCGTGAAACGCGACCATTTCATGATATGCCTAGTAAGTTCATGATCTGCCTAAACGTCAGTAGGCAAATCGTTAAATGGTGAATTTTGAACGATATGGCGGATGTAGTGACACAGGCTGAGTGCAACCAAATCATAAAATGGGGGCATTTCACGATATTCTTAGGAATTTCGACGTCACAAAAATCTGTCGCGTATTTAACAATTTTTACCCATCCCAAAAAGTGCTCAGCGCCGCTAAAGAAGTTTTCACTTCAAAAATATCTAAATCATATCCAAAAGCTCAGCCATGTTAGCGCCACCGGGCGTCATGGTATTTTTAATTAAAAATATATCGTCGCGGTGTAATAAAAATATTAATCACTCGCGTAATGCCCGCCGTTATGACACCGCTCGGGTGGCAACAAAATGTGGTTTATTACAATGACTTTTGAGTGTATTAGAAAAATTAAACCTTTACGGGCAGTCTTTATTACTAGCTATAACTGGTTGACAGCCCGTGTATAGTTCTATACTGTATTATTAGTATTATTACTGTTAAGTTTCATCTAGTGAAACGGAATTCTCCCAAAATTAAAAAAATCATCAAAAATACTTTATTTCAGAATTTAAAAAATCTAATACTGTAAGTATAACGAATATTGCTCACATATTATTCTAAGTTATTTCTAAGTATTGTGAGAATGTTGAAAGAAAAGAATATTCTCATGATTTTTTTTTTAAGCTAAGCAATGCAGTCCGAAAAGTTTGTATGGAAAGTTCACGCTGTCGTCCCACCTTATTACCCCACATAAGGCCTAGGCTTGCTGTCAACTTGCTGGCTTGTACTACAACGCAGCGGCATTTTGCTTATCCCTCGTTGTCATGACTCATTAAAAGAATGACTCATATCGGTTGTATCGTAAACATGGACGTATACCTAAAGTGGACTGAGTACTAAGTTTTATTAGTCAATCAAAATTGAACCATATTATTTATTTATTTATTTATTTATTTTTGTAATGTTTAGTATTGAAATTAAACAGACACGTGAGGTATACACGCATTTATTTTCTTATTAGCTTCTTACAATGGAGTTGTTCTTCTATCTTCGTGTTAGGAAAAAGAGGGCACGACGCCATCTTGATCTTCCTTATATAGTCGCAAAGGTAGCGTTCGGAAACGTGACTTAATTGTAATGTGGCATTCAGATACCAGTATTAATATAATACAATTTTTATTTATTTATTTAATTCAGGCAACAAGGCCCATATTACAAATACCTTAAAGACTAACATACATATCAATATAAACTTATTAGTAACTACAACACAAAATTATTGCGAAAATAAAAAAAGGGTAAACTATTTGATATTAAATTGATATTGCCGAGCAGGACAGGTACACAATTGTATGATAAAAGACGACTAGAGAAAGCGGTCCGAGTGAGAGCAACCAACCCGAGGATGGTGTCCCACTCGCACGAGTTGCCAATGTAAAAATAATAGTGACATATTGGTATTATCAGGTATCAAATAATACTGAAAAAAAAAATACCTGCTTATAATTACGAGCTGACATTATATAGGAGATTTATTGAGTGCAACATTACTTTTACCTAAGTTTTAATTTACTGATTAAAACACGGTAATGCAATAAATATTGTGGTAATCAAGTAGTAATTTTAAATATCGACTGGTATCCCCAACGTTGACATCTATTTGTCTAATGGTGTCATTGAATTTTTGTTGCCTTGTCGACTAAATGAACTGAGTTAAAAATGGTGAAAATATGTTGCCTAAAGGGCTGTAACGGCGAAAGCTTTCCTAATTGTGGAATATGATCCCACAAGCAAGGAACATTTTGCTCTATTTTACGATAAAACGACAAAACCATATGCCAAACTTATTAGGGTGACTATGATTTGGGCCGGTGTGAGTATGTATGTAGGTATACGAATGCTTATAAAGGCTATTGCCTCGTGATTCTTAAATTTACGCAGGGCTCATCACGCCATCACGGAAAAACTACAATTTTGAGAGCTTTTTAGCGGAATAGCAAAGAAATATTGTTCTCGTAATATATCATGGACTTCCGCAAAGTAACGCCTGATACAATAAATTAATTTTGAGAGATTTGGGTAATAAAGTAGGACTTAGGCAAAAACTACACAAGACT
This sequence comes from Epinotia ramella, assembly GCA_947578815.1. Classification (NCBI taxonomy): domain Eukaryota; kingdom Metazoa; phylum Arthropoda; class Insecta; order Lepidoptera; family Tortricidae; genus Epinotia; species Epinotia ramella. The sequence continues at coordinate 25,434,982 of OX388205.1, forward strand.
AGCTATATTGTTTAACAACATAATTGATACGTAATCCAATTATTTGCAATTAATTAATATTTCTACAAGAAATATTCTTATTTCATTTTGCATTGCGGTATTCTACTCATAATCAAATCAGCATCAACTTTTAATGAAACGTCAAAAACGCTCCGTTAGTATGATTTTTACCTAAATGACGTCAAAGTTTTATGGAGTCGTAATACGTTAGTAAACGTGTCATTATCATCCTCCTCCCTTAGCGTTATTCCCGGTAATCCCAGTTGTGCCCTAAACGAGCACGGAGTCCGCTAGGTGTCAAAGCGGACGATACTAAACATGTTGTGGCCGACAGCCCACCGCTCCGACAGTGTCGACGGGGGTGACGCGAGTCACGCTTCACAGTCACCTAAGACTATCGCGCCTCTAGACAGAAATAGAGGGGCCCACCAATAACGCCTACGGGTATGACTACCGAGTCTGAAACTCGTAGCCCTGACGTGCCCGTGAATACCTGGATGAACCTAGGTTACCTATAATAATAAGACTGTTTACAAATGAATAAGAAATATTTATTAAACGAATTTACACTGATTAATACTTTTATAATTTACAACTTTCCCTATCACTGCCCTAATTCCTATCACTGCCCTAACACTTTCCCTATCACTTTCCCTATGTATTTTCCTAAGACTTCTTCTAGTAGTTGCTTCCTCCTTGGGAGCTTGGATCAGACACAATTTGGAATGGGTATAAAACCTCTATTTATACTGAATCTATTATGAATAAACAATATATTTTCTCTCAAGCTAATTGGGTGCTTTTTACGCCCCTTTCCTTACGAATGAGTTTACTTTTACAATTCACCCCGAGTGGGCTACCTTTATCTAGATTTAAATACTGTTACTAGTTAGGCTAGTTTGAATGGAACGTCTTAAAACACTGTGCGTTCGTTAGATATGATTTTACGTTTTACTACTAATTATTAATTATATATAATTTGGTAAATATGCTAATTATCCTGGACTTATTCTAAGTTTAAACAATAAGTACAAAGGGTAGGTGTATAGGCATATTACTATAGGCCGGGGCTCGTTTAGCCCGTCATTTTGACATATGTAGCGTATCTGTACGGCTAAGGGTTACTGAGATATAACAAGGAATGTCTCTAATTGATAAGCGATAATTACGTAACTGGATTAAATTCCTGCATTCCGGCAATATATTTTTAGCCAATGACACAGTTACGTATATTACTGTCTCCCTCACTCGGCTGGTCGTCTCTTCGGTCCGCCTGGGCTGATACACACGTAGTGGGGCTGTGCTGCTCTCTTCATCAGGCTGTCTCGCTCTGGCATGGTGCGACGAGGGCTTCTTGGTACGACATCGAGATATAGTCGATTTGAAAGAATGTGAAAACGTGATTATCGCTCATTTACATGTACTAATATTAATCCCAAACACTTGGATTACAGCTTATTGGCTGCTATGTATTAAATATGATTTTACTGACTACTTTAAGTTATGTGTTCTTTAATACACTTTACAAACATGATTTCCCTAATGGGGTTTTCCTATGAGGATTAGGGGTAAATGAGTGCCAGCGGCGAAGGGCATTTATTTATACATATCATAACACAAATGGTTTAATAGTTAACTTAGTTTATTGAAGTGTAGTCTTCCGTCGCTCTGGATGGGCCGGTGGCTTCTTTGTAGTTGCGGGTCGCGGACCTCGCGATGTGCCGGCGTTAGGCTGCCTGGGTCGGGCTGCTCGCTCGCGGCTGGGCGGCAGGATTCGCTACGCCTGGACGGAGCCACCATCTCTCCCCCCGCGCCCGGATCGCCACCCGACGTCAACCGCCACTACCCGCGCCGCTGTACCGCCTGCCTAGTTCCGACCAGCCCCGGCCTCCCACAAGCGGGTCTCACCGGGGTCTGGCCGCGAATGAAGCGAGTAAGGGCAGCCGCGCCGCTGCGATCGCGCCCCAGGCCACACAGGGAGCCCTAGACAGGGCCCTCAAATCGTTCCGCACCCCTCGCCTTTGACAAGCAAAGGTGGGGGTAGAACGAAAAACCGTGTGGGTGGAATACCCACACAAAAAATAAAAATGCCGCCGCCAACCCCGCGCCCCACGGGAGCCTCACCGAGCAGCCCCAACCGCCAACGGACATTCTGCCGCACCCGCGGCCTAGGAGACGCGGCCAGCGCCGCCCGCGACCCGCGAATACAACGGGCGTTCGCCAACGCCCTGCGCGCATCCGCGGCAGCCCACAAGGCCGCATCAACACCCAGCACGCCGGGAACACCCACGAGCGAGAGCGCCGGGGAAGCCCCCTTCCCCAGGACGCCCGCCGATGTTGTCCGCGAGATAGTCGGGCACCTCACCCCGCTCACCCGAGCCGACAACCCCTCGGGCGCCCGCCCGAAGACGCCGACCTATGCGGCCGCCACCACCGCGTCCGCCCTCAAAGAGGCCGCGCCCGCGCCCCAGCCGCAGCGCGCACCTGCACCGCAGCGCCAGGCCGCGGCTCCTAAGCCCGCACCCCGAACGCCGCCCGCCCTCGGAGCGGGCAGAGCGAACCCAGCGCCCCGCCCAGCGCCCACCCAGGGACAGGCGAACCCGGCGCACCACGCGACGCCAGCGCCGAAGCACGCCGCGCCCCGCGCGGCGCGGCCCACACCGACGCCAACACCGCCTCAGTCCACGCCCCAGCAGACCTTCCCGCTGAAGAAAACGCCGCCACACGGAGGACTCATAGTCCACCGGACGCCCGCCACCATGTCGCCGCCGCTGGTGCATACTCCAGCACAGGCGCTGCCAGCGAAAGCCGCGCTCCCCCCGTACACCGGGGCCAAGCGCAGTCTGGGGTCTCCACCCGAGGGGGCCCACCCATCCAGTCTCCCCCGCCTGGACTTGTCCCCGATGGACGTCCAGGGCGAGAGCGACGATGCTATCGACAGCGATGACGACAGCGACGACGAGAGCCGGGAGGAGGCCGCTACCGCGCCGGCCCCCAACCCGACTCCACCAGCAGCCACACCAGGACCAGCCACGACCCAGCCGCCTCAGAAGAAGCCGCGACCAATCACGGTCGACAGTCTCCCGGATTGGCACGCGCACTTCAAGAAGATCAAAGAGCGACTGGGCCGCTACCCCAAGTCCCGACCATACGGAAGCGGAATCCGCTTCCTCCCCGAGGACCACGAGGAGTACAGGGTGGTGCAGGCCTACCTCGAGGCCCTCGGCGACTCCATCTCATGGTCGGCACTACAGCCGAAGGACGAAATCCCCCTGAAAGTGTGCATCAGGGGGCTCCCCGCGAACACCGACCCGGCGCACATAACCGAAGACCTGGTGGCGAAGGGTTTCGCCGCCATCTACACGCGCCACGTCGACGCGCGTGCAGGACGACCCGGCTGCGTATTTTATGCGCAGCTGAAGAAGACCGACGGCCTCATCCCGGACATCTACAGCGTCCGGGAGATAATGGGAATGACGGGAGTGACAGTGGAGGCGTGGCGCGGCAAGAAGGGGCCGGCGCAGTGCCACCGCTGCCAGGCATTCCGTCACTCATCACACGGCTGCCGCCGCCCAATCAAGTGTGTCCGCTGTGCGGGGCCACACTTTGCGGGCCAGTGCGAGCGGCCGCGCGACCAGGAGGGGACCTGCGCCAACTGTGGCGGCCCCCACCCAGCGAATAGCCTCACGTGCCCCACCTACCAGCGGGAGGCGCGCATCAAGAGGGCCGGCACAGCCCCCCTCACCAACCGCCGCGGGCAACTTGTGCCCCAGCAACGTCCGGTGGAGGCCGCCGAGAACGCCCCCAATTCCCTCATGGCGAGGGCAAACGACGCGGCGCCATTGCGCCGCCGCCGCCGAGGGAGGGGCAGACGCGGCAAGGGCAAACTCGCCCCCACCGCCGCTGACACCAATACCCAGACCACCGACGCCGCCGCCCAGACCGCCGCCGCCCACACAAACACCGCTTCTGCGCCCGCTCCTCCTGCAGCAGCGCCCGCCAGACTACCGCACGACACTGCCCCCCCCCCCCCTACCAGCAAGCCAAGACGGCACTAGGGAGAGGGTGATCGCGCAGTGCGTAGCCATCCTGCAGAACGTGCTCGGCGCCCTGCAGGCAGGAGAAAACCCCACCTCCATCATTCTTAGGGGGCTGGCCGACCTGTACAAGGATGGCTAGCTCCCTAACACACCGGACCGGACTGGACGTTCCTGCAGTGCCGTCGGCTCGAAGGTCGCTCGCTGGGCCTCTCCTTATGGAGTCTCACCCGGCAGGGCTTGACCTCGCCGACGGCCGCCGCAGATGATCCCACCCCATCGGACCTGACGGGCTATACGCCCACCCCAGCCACCCGTCCGTTGTAGCGGACGGCGCCCGACCCCGCCATATGCGGCACGGCCGCGACAGGCTTCTCCGAGCCCCTATCGGGGCTTGAGAGACGACTATCAAGTGGCTGGGCGGCAGTTCTTTTGTAGTTGCGGGTCGCGGACCTCGCGATGTGCCGGCGTTAGGCTGCCTGGGTCGGGATGCGTATTTGTGAGGTTCCATTCCACGACACCAGGACCAGCCACGACCCAGCCGCCTCAGAAGAAGCCGCGACCAATCACGGTCGACAGTCTCCCGGATTGGCACGCGCACTTCCAGAAGATCAGAGAGCGACTGGGCCGCTACCCCAAGTCCCGACCATACGGAAGCGGAATCCGCTTCCTCCCCGAGGACCACGAGGAGTACAGGGTGGTGCAGGCCTACCTCGAGGCCCTCGGCGACTCCATCTCATGGTCGGCACTGCAGCCGAAGGACGAAATCCCCCTGAAAGTGTGCATCAGGGGGCTCCCCGCGAACACCGACCCGGCGCACATATCCGAAGACCTGGTGGCGAAGGGATTCGCCGCCATCTACACGCGCCACGTCGACGCGCGTGCAGGACGACCCGGCTGCGTATTTTATACGCAGCTGAAGAAGACCGACGGCCTCATCCCGGACATCTACAGCGTCCGGGAGATAATGGGAATGACGGGAGTGACAGTGGAGGCGTGGCGCGGCAAGAAGGGGCCGGCGCAGTGCCACCGCTGCCAGGCATTCCGTCACTCATCACACGGCTGCCGCCGCCCAATCAAGTGTGTCCGCTGTGCGGGGCCACACTTTGCGGGCCAGTGCGAGCGGCCGCGCGACCAGGAGGGGACCTGCGCCAACTGTGGCGGCCCCCACCCAGCGAACAGCCTCACGTGCCCCACCTACCAGCGGGAGGCACGAATCAAGAGGGCCGGCACAGCCCCCCTCACCAACCGCCGCGGGCAACTTGTGCCCCAGCAACGCCCGGTGGAGGCCGCCGAGAACGCCCCCAATTCCCTCATGGCGAGGGCGAACGACGCGGCGCCAACGCGCCGCCGCCGCCGAGGGAGGGGCAGACGCGGCAAGGGCAAACCCGCCCCCACCGCCGCTGACACCAACACCCAGACAACCGACGCCGCCGCCCAGACCGCCGCCGCCCACACAAACACCGCCTCTGCGCTCGCTCCTCCTGCAGCAGCGCCAACCAGACTACCGCACGACACTGCCCGCCCCCCCCTACCGGCAAGCCAAGACGGCACTAGGGAGAGGGTGATCGCGCAGTGCGTAGCCATCCTGCAGAACGTGCTCGGCGCCCTGCAGGCAGGAGAAAACCCCACCTCCATCATTCTTAGGGGGCTGGCCGACCTGTACAAGGATGGCTAGCTCTCTAACACACCGGACCGGACTGGACGTTCCTGCAGTGCCGTCGGCTCGAAGGTCGCTCGCTGGGCCTCTCCTTATGGAGTCTCACCCGGCAGGGCTTGACCTCGCCGACGGCCGCCGCAGATGATCCCACCCCATCGGACTTGACGGGCTATACGCCCACCCCAGCCACCCGTCCGTTGTAGCGGACGGCGCCCGACCCCGCCATATGCGGCACAGCCGCGACAGGCTTCTCCGAGCCCCTATCGGGGCTTGAGAGATGACTTAGTAGGAGGTTCCATCGCTCACAATCCTCCCCTTTTAGTATGAGACGCAGTGTCATACTACAAAATCGTAACGTAGAGCGATGGCGTTTTGTTGCGTTATACACTGATTCGAGAACGTTACGTTTATGGTTTTAATGTTGCATTTTTATTTAATAGTTCAGTTTTACTTACTGTTTTTTATTCACTTTTATTCACTTTAACTTTAATTTCTTTAACTTTTTAAAACCACCAGCTGTTCGGGTCATAGGGCTCCGGCTCCCCTTTGTTTGGCGGTATGGTTTTTATATAGATATTTTCCTTATCTGTTTGCACTACTTTTATTGGTATTGATATTTTAACACTGAGTTTATCTTGAGCCTTTTCTCTGGCTTTCTTACACGCCGCTTCTACTAGCGCGGTGGGCGGTCGCGCTATATATAATTTCCTATCTGGCATCTTCACTTGCGGCGGCGGTGGTGGGTTCGCGACGAGCTGTGCTGCTGTCGGTGGGTGGGCGAGGCGTCCTCGGCGCCACGCTGCTTTTGCTGCTGTTGCAGTTTTCTTCTGTTCGGGGGCTGCCTCTGTATTGTTGCCTCCCGTTGATTTCACATTAGAGTGATACGTCCAGGCTTCTGTTGCTCTGGGTGTGGGCACGGTGCATTTCTTCGTTGACTCTGGCGCTCTCGGCGCTCTGTTTATGTAGAGGGCGGCTGCTCTTGCTGCAGCGACGCGTATCGCGTAATTAGGGACTCTCCCTTCAAATGGCTTTTTAGCCTCAACACTTGGTGGACCTCGCGGGTCTATTCTCTCACGAATAATATTCTTCTTAATTTCCTCTATTCTTCTTGCCCATTCTTGTTTCTTCAATAATACCTCTCTATCCAATTCAGCTCTTTCCCGAGCGATCTGTTGTATTGCCTCTTGCAATTTATGCACCGTGCCGATTTCCAGGTCCCTCTGTGGTGCCTGCTCCTGGGTTGGGTCCCGGCAGTGGGACCCATAAAAGTTGAGGGGCCTGGATGCTGATTTACTGATATTTGCTCCGTTGTTGCTTCCGAATTGTTCATCCCGCAGGGTTCTAGAAGTTGAGACGTCACACCTTGCGGTCTCCCGACGCCTCACAAAGCCTGGTCCTTTCTTGTCACGTCCGACCGCAGTCGACGGAAATATACCTATGTGACTTCCTGCGCCTGCTCTTAACAGATCCCCAGGACAGTTCACTTCCATGTGGCCTCCCGCGCCTGCTCTTAACAGATCCCCGGGACAGCTCACTTGACGCGCCATTCTTCTCGGACTCGCACCCGGACCGGAATATGGAGTCACGCCAATACCTAAAATGATAGCCGTGAAACACGTTACTATATGCGAGGGCTATTACCTCGAAATACCGAATTATTCGGTGAGAAGGACTACGTGGGCAACTTCGATACTTTTCGGAAGCGGATTCTAATTATAAGATCAAAACTGAATTTAAACTGGTAAAAAACTGATTCTAAGTTAAACTGACTGGAACTATATTTAAAGACTATTTACTGACTATTTCTTTCTTGCTGACTGTTTCTTTCTTGCTGACTGTTTCTTTCTTGGTTTTCTTCTTGTTCACTAGTAGTTTACTTGTTGGAGCTTGGAGCAGACACAATTTGGAATGGGTATGAAACCTCTATTTATACTGAATCTATTATGAATAAACAATATATTTTCTCTCAAGCTAATTGGGTGCTTTTTACGCCCCTTTCCTTACGAATGAGTTTACTTTTACAATTCACCCCGAGTGGGCTACCTTTATCTAGATTTAAATACTGTTACTAGTTAGGCTAGTTTGAATGGAACGTCTTAAAACACTGTGCGTTCGTTAGATATGATTTTACGTTTTACTACTAATTATTAATTATATATAATTTGGTAAATATGCTAATTATCCTGGACTTATTCTAAGTTTAAACAATAAGTACAAAGGGTAGGTGTATAGGCATATTACTATAGGCCGGGGCTCGTTTAGCCCGTCATTTTGACATATGTAGCGTATCTGTACGGCTAAGGGTTACTGAGATATAACAAGGAATGTCTCTAATTGATAAGCGATAATTACGTAACTGGATTAAATTCCTGCATTCCGGCAATCTATTTTTAGCCAATGACACAGTTACGTATATTACTGTCTCCCTCACTCGGCTGGTCGTCTCTTCGGTCCGCCTGGGCTGATACACACGTAGTGGGGCTGTGCTGCTCTCTTCATCAGGCTGTCTCGCTCTGGCATGGTGCGACGAGGGCTTCTTGGTACGACATCGAGATATAGTCGATTTGAAAGAATGTGAAAACGTGATTATCGCTCATTTACATGTACTAATATTAATCCCAAACACTTGGATTACAGCTTATGGCTGCTATGTATTAAATATGATTTTACTGACTACTTTAAGTTATGTGTTCTTTAATACACTTTACAAACATGATTTCCCTAATGGGGTTTTCCTATGAGGATTAGGGGTAAATGAGTGCCAGCGGCGAAGGGCATTTATTTATACATATCATAACACAAATGGTTTAATAGTTAACTTAGTTTATTGAAGTGTAGTCTTCCGTCGCTCTGGATGGGCCGGTGGCTTCTTTGTAGTTGCGGGTCGCGGACCTCGCGATGTGCCGGCGTTAGGCTGCCTGGGTCGGGCTGCTCGCTCGCGGCTGGGCGGCAGTTCTTTTGTAGTTGCGGGTCGCGGACCTCGCGATGTGCCGGCGTTAGGCTGCCTGGGTCGGGATGCGTATTTGTGAGGTTCCATCGCTCACACATGTATTTATATTTATACTGTTGTAGAATACCGGGTTATTTAGATTATTTCTTACATATATTATTATATGTAAGACATAATTATCATCATCATATCAGCCTCCCCCAAAGTGTACCAAAGTGAACGGTCCTGCGCCATCCGCATGCAGCGGATTCCCGGTCCCTTTACCAGGTCATCCATCACTCACTAAACATGAATTGACACATTTATACCTTTTTAATAATCCTAATATCCGTGTAGGTACTTGGTCACCCTAATTAAAACGAGATGCAATTCTCTAGTATGACTTCTCTGTCGGTCACACTTTTTGAATCGCAGTACTCAGTCCGGTTTAGGTATACGTCCGTGGTTGTAAATAACTGGTCTTTGGCGTCTGTGCTGTCCTGTCACTGATCCTAGATTTAACACATTCACTACCGAGAATCGCTAGGTGCTACGCTCGTAGAAAATCCTGTGATTTTAGTAGGCCCCGTTAGCATATTCACTACCAAGAATGGCTACGCGCTATTCCTCCGATCCCTTGGTTTCTCCGTATGTAGCGGAAAGTGACAACGACGTAGGCGCCCGCTATGCGGGTGCCTGGTAGTGAGAGTGCTAGACGGGATTCTGGTGGTGAATGTGGTCAAGCCTTTTTACTGCTAGCACCATGCTGAGTAAGGATCCGCTATAACTTTTGCTTCGATTTAGTTTTTATTGTATTTGTAGGTTTTATATCGTTTAATCTTCTCGTCTATTCTTTCTCATAGCTTATCCACACCATAGTATGCGTGGTACTAAAAAACCGGCCAAGTGCGAGTCGGACTCGCGCACGAAGGGCTCTGTACCATTATCTATAAAAACAGTAAAAAAAAAGTTTGTTGTATGGGAGGCCCCCTTAAATATTTATTTTATTTTGTTTTTAGTATTTGTTGTTATAGCGGCAACAGAAATACATAATCTGTGAAAATTTCAACTGTCTAGCTATCGTGGTTCTTGAGATACAGCCTGGCGACAGACAAAACGGCAAAAAAAAAACACGTTTATTGTATGGGAGCCCCCCTTTAATATTTATTTTATATTGTTTTTAGTATTTGTTGTTATAGCGGCAACAGAAATACATAATCAGTGAAAATTTCAATTGTCTAGCTATCGCGGTTCTTCAGATACAGCCTGGTGGCAGAAAGACAGACGGACAGCGAAGTCTTAGTAATATGGTCCCGTTTTTACCCTTTGGGTACGGAACCCTAAAAACGATTAAACTTTTATCTCATAATAATAATAATAATAAATAAATATTAGGGGACAATTTTACACAAATCGACCTAGTCCCATAGAAAGCTCAATAAGGCTTGTGTTATGGGTACTAGACGACGATATATTTAATAGACAGAAATACTTAAATACATAGAAAACATCCATGACTCAGACACAAATATTCATGCTCATCACACAAATATTTGCCCTTACCGGGATTCGAACCCAGGACCTTCAGCTTCGTAGGCAGCGTCACTACCCACTAGACTAACCGGTCGTCTCATATCATCATCATAAACTTAAGAGCCGGGCTCTTGTCGGTGGAGTAATCGCCACTCTGTTCTTCTCTCTGCCACTGTTTTAAGCTCTTGATACGACATTACATTAACTTTCTCTTTAGCTTGGTCCATAAACGCACGTCTTGGTCTTCCCCTGCCTCTCCTTCCATCAATCTTTCCTTCAATTATAGTTTTTATGTAATTGTCATGCCGTATCAGGTGCCCCAACATATTTCCCCTTCTGTTTTCAATCGTTTTTAGCAGACATCTTCTTTCTCCTATCGAATTTAGAACCTCTTTGTTTGTTATAAATTATAAACTCATATAAACCATTTAAATTTTTCAAATTTCAACGTCCTAACTAATTAGTAGCATTACCCAGTGAATGAACGAACGGCTAAAACCATTAAACCATTAGCGACACTGTGTCGCAATCACTTCCGCGGAAGCGACTGGCACGGGAACGACACGATACGTATTACTGTCACGGCTCGGTCAATTTATACCGCTCCTCGTCGATAATTTTATCAACCAGTCTCCATTACGTCTGTATTTGCTTAGATTAGTGATGTTGTTGTGTCGATAATTGTATCGACATTATTCTCGGTAAGGGAGCAGCTGTAGGTTCGTAGATATAAGCAGGTTTACTCACGTTATTTAACCTTTGCCGGAAAGCTTATAAATACATTCCGTACGTAAGATCCGTAAAACCCATTGGTACAAGCCTGGATTCGAACACATGACCTCCGTTTGAGGGCTGCTCGTTTGAACTATTATTAGGCTAACACAGCTGGCCTCACTGTATGTACCCAACGGAAGACCAGCGCTGGCTTGATTGACGAGCGGTTTAGCCTAGTTAGTAGTGATCCTTCATACGAAGCTAGAGGTCCTGGGTCCAATCCCGCGTATAGGCATTTATTTGTGTGATTCAGATTCAGATTCAGATGATTTATTTGCTATTCGTACAAGTACATGCAAATACAATTAATACAATTTTAGGTACAATCAATAATACAATTATACACTCGCGGTCAAAGAAACCGGGTCAGTGACGAAAACCTCAATATTTTGTAAATCGTTGGTCGTATCTGCATGAAACTAACTCTGTTTTATAGAGAATTTAATATCCTTCTAAATCCAACCTTCAATGTTCTACGTAGTAACTGGAAAAAGGATTAATTGAAATTGCGTTCGTTTTACTTTTGCTTGTTTTTAAGCAATTGTTTTCAATCTGTCAAAGAACTATGATAAAAAGCTGTCATTGTTTTATTTTGTGGTCATTCTTGAATGTCTATCATGCCGCTAACACGAGATGAATGTACTCGTATCATCACTATGTTAGAAGAAGGAAGAAGTCAGAGGTATACAGCGAGAAGAACAGGTGTGTCACTTTCTACAGTGCAGCGAGTCCTCCAACGTTACCTACAAACTGGGCAGAACCTTAGAAGACCAGGAACTGGCAAAACAAGATATACTATAGCTAGAGAAGATAAAAAGAAAGAAAGAAAGAAAGAAGACATTTATTCACTACGCAAAAGACACACAGAGACAAAGGGAGTACAAATACAATACAATTTACACATAATGTGTGTGTCTTCGCGGCAGTGAATCGGTCGCTGTCTCAGCATTATGCCGAGGTGTCAGACAGACACCTACAGCGCTGATTTTCAGACAGCACCGTACGTGACCCACGGAACGCAACACAACATACCGCCGATACAAACGTATACACAAAATACATAAATAATTAATATACTAGTAAAATAAGTAACACAAGCACAATGGGATGAGAGAGAAGATCGATTTATTGTTACAACCATGCTCCGAAATCGGCACCTCACAGCAGTTGAAGTGAAAAATCAGCTTTTAGAGACCCGAAGGGACGGCATCAGCGAGCGGACTGTCAGGCGGCGGCTCAAAGAAGCAAATTTGACCCCACATAGGCCGGCCAATGGCCCAAAACTTGAAAGAATACATCGAACAGCAAGACGACTTTATGCCCGCGATCACAGATACTGGGGTGACGAAGATTGGGCAAGAATTTTGTTTTCCGATGAATCCAGATTTATGCTCTATGCAAATGACGGGCGGCAAAGAGTTTACAGACGGCCTGGTGAACGTTTTATTCCAGCATGTTTTGAGGAAAAAGTGGCGTTCTGCGGTGGGTCAGTCATGGTTTGGGCTGGAATCTCTTCAGAGAGTCGCTCGGAGTTAGTTTTAATAGAAAATGAATCATTAACGAGTGCAAGATATGTAGAAGAGATTCTTAATGAGCATGTCGGCCCATACTTAATTAATATGGGTGGAAATTCTATGTTTATGCATGACAACGCCAGGCCACACACAGCTCAAATTGTCAGAGATTATTTTTTGGAGGTTGGTATCAACTGTATGAACTGGCCCTCGAGGAGTCCGGACTTAAATCCGATTGAGCATGTATGGGACGAGCTTGGGAGGCGTGTAAGAGCTCGAAACCCCGCCCCAGCTACACTTAGAGACCTGAAACAGGCGTTAGTGGAAGAATGGGACAATATCCCGCAAGAACGCATAAAGAACTTAATAAACAGCATGCCGAATCGTCTAGAAGCTGTAAGAAGAGCCCGAGGAGGCAATACGAAGTATTAATTTTTATTTTTTGTGTTGTATGTGAAGTACCTACTGCTTATTTTTGTACGTAAAATTGGTTGATTTTTTGTTTCCTATGTAATTTTATTAAACAAAAGAATTACGATTCCACCATTTGATGTTATTTAATTCAGTATAAAATTATCTACAATATGCAGTTTAATTCATGTCCCTAGCTTTATTATTTTAGGAGATATTACAGATTTTCGTACTGACCCGGTTTCTTTGACCGCGAGTGTAGTTACAATAATACATTGCACGAGCACGAATATTAGTCCCTGAATCATGGATGTTTTCTATATATTTATTTATTTATACAAGTATTTTAATCGTCGTCTAGTACCCATAGTACAAGCTTTGCTAAGTTTGGGACTAGGTCGATTCGTGTAATATTGTCCGCAATTATTTACTTTTTTTTTTTTTTTTTATTTAAAGTTCCAAATAATTTTATCGCAGAGTTTCATGTTTTATGTTGTGCTAAAGCCATTAATGGCTTATTTAAAGCTAGAGTTCGGACTAACTATTTGCCATGTAAGTACTTACATTACCTTCACACTATTATTTTACTAAACGAGATTCAAGCACATAATATATAATCAACTTATTTATTTACCTCTCTGAGGTTTAGTAAAAATATAGTGTGAGAATCGTGTAAGTTTAAACCAATATACTATCTTTCACTTTACTGTACCTAACGCTAATTAACAATAACAGATCTATCACTAGGTTATTACAAGGCGTAATCATAGTTGTTGCTTGACATATAATACTTGTTTACATCTTTGGTTGATGTAGGGTTGGATAGGTATAAATCTTGTATGTGTTTTGGTAGGCTATTTATTAATTTTGGAAGGATGTAATGATTAGTTCTCATGCCGTAAACGTTTTTAATTTTTGGTAGTGCATATCTGTGCGTATTAGATAAACTCCTTAGCCTAATGTTACGGTGGTATTCATTTAACTTGGTAATGTATTTATATTCTTCCTTGAGTATGGAAAGTTTGACCATGTTTTGTACGGGAATTACCTTGCAATATTGGAAAAGGTGAGAGTAGTCATTACTGTAAGTTATATTTATACTGTTCGGTATAATATTTTTTAATATTGTTTTCTGCAGATTAAATATATTGGCTAGATTGGTTTTGTACGATCGTCCATAGCTGCTGAGACCGTATCGTATAACCGAATCGGCTAATGCTAGGTATACAATTCTTAAGGTGTTGTATGGGATCCTATATTTCAGTATATTTAATCTTCCTAGAAGTGATCTAACTTATTTATTGAAAAGGCGTTTTGGGCCCACCATCCACATTTTTATATATTTTTTTAAATGTTGTGTACCCATAATTCTCTGTTAACAACTTGGTGAGACGTCAGCCATCTGAGATCACGGTCTTTGCAACTCGCGTAAAGTTAAAGTTAAGATTTTTAAAAAGCGGGACCACTTAGTGTTATATAATAATGTTTCTAGATTTAAAATAGTGTCGACTATTTCAATGAAACGAGTATACTCGTATTTATACTAGAAAATATCGTTCGTTAATTACCATCGACGTCGACTACTTCCCTAGCGCTTGCGAGTTTGACAGCAATTGATCACGTTATGAATTAAGAATTCAACTCACTAAAGATGAAAAATCATCGAAAGTGAAATGATAAGGCCTCTTCGGTTTATGTTGAATTTTCCGTTTGTGGCAAAATTTTAGGTGCAAATATTCTTCTGCTGATTATATTAACAACAGAATATCAGGTTTGACAGTTAGGTGTCAAGTATATGAAAACAGAGTTTCGTACATCTTTGGTAAACATTCAAACTTCCTTACCCCTATATTTAACATCTTAATTCCGTTTCCTTTATTGATGGTTAAACTAAATACTTCTGAAATGTGTGAATGCAAACATACTTAACTGTTTTTTTTAACAAACTAGCATTGTTTTATTAAGATGATTCACGTGCTGTGTCCTCGTTCAAGGACTTCTAATCACTTGAAAATGTCGCCAATTGTCATCAATTATTACGTGAATTCAGTGCTGAATTACTAATTTAATTAACCTAGCACGTAGTATTAATCAATATGATTTTAAAGCTTAATTACGTTAAAAACGCGTTTCTAATTATATTCATTTAATAGCCCAACAACGTTGTATGATAAATTGATAATTGAATTTATCGATAAAAGGCAAAATCCCGTTAGCTATCGATAGTTGCACATCGATAGTGTACTGTAATGGATTCCTGACGTTGGATAAATGATAGATCGGGCGCAATGCATTACCTGAACACGTGATGGAATAAACAGTTTTTTGTTTTGTTTACTTTCTTTGCGGCTTTGGGAATAAGATTAATAATGAGCGTTCGAAAAGTTTACCTACCGGAATAATTGGTAGGGTGGTGATGGAGGTGGTAAACACAAGACAACAAGCTTTTATTTACTTGACCTGTTCGTTAGTGTGGGAGAAATCTTGGAACTGAATTTTGAACTTCTACCGATTGAGCTGAAATTTCGGGTATAAGTATAGTTTGGATGACAGTTGAATACCCTTTATGGTAACATCGCGCTAATCTGATGATGAAGACAGAAGGATTATTCAGTACATTAACCTACTTAACCCCGTTGAGTTTGGGCTCGTTGGAATAGTATATAATAGTAATAGTAGCTTATAGCAAAAATTACATTTTTGATAGAAACTTATTATAATGAAAAAACGGTGAAATGGGAATGGAATGGTGATTTAAGGATCATATAAAGATTTAGGTTCGCGTATCTTCGGTGGTTATCGTCAAAGTTAAAGACTACACACGCAGCCTAATGGACTCTTAATCCATACTAATATTATAAATGCGAAAGTGTACGTGTTTGTTTGTTTGTATGTTTGTCCGTGTTTCACGGCAAAACGGAGCGACGAATTGGCGTGATTTTTTAAGTGGAGATAGTTGAAGGGATGGAGAAGTAACATAGGATAGTTTTTATCTCCGTAATCATCCCCTAAGGGAGTGAAATGGGGTTAAAAGTTTGTATGGAGCTGCGATATAAACGAGTTCCACGCGGACGGAGTCGCGGGCAGAAGCGTTCGTATATAAATCTTGTGTTTTTTATGCGATAAAAACATTATTTATATACATGTAACCATTGACCACTGGAAATACAACTTTAATTTTAATGACTGTGTATGATTAAATAAAATCCTAACCCCATCCCTCCCCATTCCTCCTTACGAGGACATTTTTTTTACGACTGTGGCAAACAAGCGTACGGCCCGCCTGATGGTAAGCGGACACCGCAGCCTATAGACGCATGCAACCCCCAAGGAGTAACATGAGCGTTGCCGACCCTTGATATGTTTGAGGATTCGCCGTGTTGACAGCTGAAGGAACAAATTCCCTCGCTCTCAACACAACGCATCCTCGGGAGCTCTGACTGAACATCATGTAGCTTTTCTATACTTCTTTCGTACAAAGTTTTATTCCAACTCATTTTCTTCCCGTTTGCGTATAGCCCAGATTTATGCTATTCTAAATTAAGTTTTTTATAAAAACACATAACAGAAAAAAAACTTGATTCGAGTCAAATGTTCTTGAACCAAGAAATTAATTATGAAGATGTTAAATTACCTAGATATATCAAATTAAGCTAAATTATCAAGCCAATTTTTTTCACTTGGTTCGGGAGAATGTCTTTACTTAAGATGATTCCTGTTTCATTCGAGATAATTGCGGTCATCCTGAGTAGTATAAGTTTTACCAAAACAAAGCTTTCCGATCGCGTTTGCGTTTTACCCTAATTTTGTATGGGATTTGACAGCTAAACGCAAACGCGGTCGTAGCGTTTAGTTTCGGTAAAACTTATACTAGAGCCTCTGATGAATTTATTGATACAATTTTTTGTTTCTTTGTAATATATGTAAAAAAATTAAGACCTAGTTCTCGACACGGGCATTTAATGTCAAAGCAATATGAGTTAAATTCGAACTAAGAGGATTTTTCTTGGTCCGAATTTAAGCCATGTCACAGCGCACATGTGATAGCCTACTCAACGCATTCTAAGTAAATACTTATAACATTTTACTTTTAAAACAAACGCCTTAATACCTTCTTGTAACCATGGTATAACAACACCTGTAACTCATTCAAAACTTATAATAACTGCCACAAAACGATGCATCATACCGTATGATTAACGACCGTCTAATCCCCTAAACCACCCAAATTTATGTACAAAGATGTCCTCAACTTAGGAACTAAGTTTAAGTAATACCTAAACAGAAGCTACTGAGAAACTGGAATAGTTAAATTAGGTATGGTTCGGTAACTGGAACTATAGTTACCCCGCCGCTATTCTGCGGGGAAAGTTTTAGCTTTGATCATATTGTGTGCCCAGGATTTACTTGGCATTATTCCGAGCTGTACGTGTTTCGATTATGATTTGTGGCTGTTACCGATGTAGTTCAAATTGAAGTTAAGTGGCAGTGGGTCGGACTGAAGTAGCTACTTTGATTCCGTCAGGACCAGGGATGTCACGAATGTCAGTTCTACGAGTTTGACGACCGCTTTAGCCTAGTTGGTAGTGAACCTGCCTACGAAGCAAGAGGTCCTGGGTTCGATTCCCGGTAAGGGCATTTATTTGTGTGATGAGCACGAATATTTGTTCCTGAGTCATGGATGTTTTCTATGTATTTAAGTATTTATTTATCTATATAAGTATGTTTATCGTCGTCCAGTACTCATAGTACAAGCTTTGCTTAGTTTGGGACTAGGTCGATTTGTGTAAGATTGTCCCCTAATATTTATGTATTTATCTTTATTTATTCGCGAATGCGAATGCGAATATTTAGAATGCGAATGTGCGAATGCGAATGCGAATATTTAGGAAGTACACTTATAGCTCAAAATAACCCAAAAGTCTTCAAACACTGTTGTAAAGACACAAACTAATTGTTTATTTACGTAAGCGTAACAACTGACTGATAGGTATCAAAACAAAACAAACCAAACCATTCAAGCAATCACAAGTCACCAGTTCCAGTTAAAAGTGCTTTCTATTGGTCAAGATTAATCACGTGATGCATGCGCGAGTCGACAGCTCGGCGACAGGCGGCCGGCGCCGGCGAAACACGCCACGACTTGCACATATTCGCTTTCGCAAAACATTCGCGTCGTTTGATGCGAATGCGAATGTTAAAGCGAATATTTAAAATGATGCGAATCATTCGCATGTGCGAATGTGAATGCGAATATTCGTAACGTCCCTAGTCAGGACGACCTACGTGGACGCATTATTACCTAACTATATCCCTGGCCCCGTTTCACGAAGCTATTAGTTACAATTTTTCAAATCTAACTCGGCAGTACCGAGCCACTCTGAGATGAAATATCCGGTGACATTTAATTTTCTATTGTGCTAATAATATCCTTTAAAAACATTCTTTAATTCTTTAATTCACATAATTAAATAACTTTTTTTAATTCAATTACTGGCCTTATTTGAAGAGTTCTCTCGATTCCTGATGACCATGAGACGACCAGGGAAGGAAAGCGTTTCTAACAAAAATATAATATTTCAAATCGGATCAGGGGTCTTCGATAATTGCCACTATATGGTTAGGTGTGATGTAAACTTTTTATTTTTTTAATAAATTACAACTTTTCAATCAGATGGCAGTCGCTTTCGTTAACTAATTTCATAGAGCACAACCGGGAAAAACAGTAGGAGGAGGATGATGATATTCTAACTTTTCCAGATTTATATAAGGAACTGAGTAGTACGAGTACGTCCTGACTTCTGGAAGCTGGGAATAGGGGATGGATCAGGATATCAGAAGACTGTGCGTTTACTTGCTGATTTATTACAGAAGTGACTTATGTATAGACAGGTGCCGAGCAAGAGCTACTTCTACCTACCATTATAAATAAAAATACTGACATACATCACACTGAGTACGTTTAATATCAGTTTGCAGTTATTCTCTCGGAATAGGCCCGCGATTCCAACGTGAGTAATGAAATAAAAGTTGTAGTTTTACAAGATGCGGCCGTTGTGGAACTTTTGAAATTTCGATTCTGTGTGGACAGATTTAAATTTATGTAGTAAAGTTGGCGTCAAGTTTTCTTTTCGCTTATTTGTGTTGCGATTTCTGGTGCATGTTATGCATAAATTGTGAGTAGGTATCGTAAGACCTTCCAACTATTATAGACCGAATCACCTAAGTTGGTCCAATTCAACAATACACGATCGTGTATGACAATCATGCTCATACACATTTATTTGTAATATCAAATTACATATCAAGATAAATTATACACACAATATGAACTAATTAAATAAATTACATTGTTCAAATACATTATTAAAAATAAAAATATCATAGTCGATTAATTGGTCAAAATAAAATCAACAAATACACAAACGTAGGCTAGGTATTTGCCAGAAATGTTGTGAACACCTTGACCGCTCAGATGTATGTGATGGCGACTATACTTATAGAACGTTGTAATTTAAACGTTTTAGGCGACAGTTAAATCTGAGTAGACTATGCGCTGCCGTTATGTACGGTCAGCTGCAGAGAAAGGTAACCCCCCTGCATAGAAGTTTGGTATGCAAACTTCTATGCAGGGGGGGTCCTTTTCTCTGCAGCTGACTGTACTAGGGTAGGCCCATCACATGCGTCACTTTGGTTGACCTAGCTAACTAACTAGTTGCTGAGTTGCGGCCATTTCGTGACACCACTAGGACTGTATGTTTTACTTTGTTATTGTATTTTGGTGTTACGAATAAATTATTTCTTTCTTTCTTTCTTTCTTTCTAGTGTAACTTGTAACTATTATTGTGGATGAATTCTACGATAGGCAATGTCACTACAAAAAGGCAAATAAAAGCTAAGAAAATAAATGTAAAAATAAAACAGAAATAAGTTGGTCTACTTTGTACCATAGATTTTCGTCTGGACTTTTAACGGTACTATTCTTTTTCGTTCAATACGAATTTTAGTGGTTCACGAGTGTCGATAGGACTTTTATAATTTGTTTAATAGTTAAAGCAATGACACGTAGTGTCCGAGATGCAACCGGATGGCTCGCGGTAGTCCAAGTTGGCTCAGTTCGGGTTGCACAGGGCGGTTCCACAACACTTCGGGAGCTCAAATACCGTGAGCCATCCGTTTGCCACTTGTACACTGCAATTAAGGCGCTCTTACACAGGCGATTTTTCGGGCGATTATTGCCCGGCGACACGTTCCCGAAATGAATGGAGCAATTAATTGAGCAATATGGGGCAATTTATAGAAATTGCGGCAATATTTCGGAAATATTTCTCGAATTGCTCCATTCATTTCCGTGTTGCTCCATATCGCCGACTACAATTTGCTCCACTGAATTTCTCGTGTATGAACGTATTGCCTAGTTTTCCGAGTTGCGGCAATTATGGAGCCAGAATGGCGCCATACTGGAGCAATAATCGCTCCATTATGAGCAATATTCGAATTGCTTGAAGTGGCCGTGACGTCAAAATTGCCCCAAATTTCCGGCAATTCGGCAATTTTTATCGCTTGTGTAAGAGCACCTTAACGCGTCATTGCTCTGAATACAAGTTAAATATAGTGCTCACCTTTAATAAGCACTATTTGCTTATTTAAACTTATTGCACATATCAAAGTTTTCCTTCCCTTGTCGTCTCATGGTCATCACGTCATCAGGAATCGAGGGAACTCTTCAAATAAGGCCAGGAATTGAATTAAAAAAAGTTATTTAATGATGTGAATTAAAGAATGTTTTTAAAGGATATCATTAGCACAATAGAAAATATAATGTCACCGGATATTTCATCTCAGAGTGGCTCGGTACTGCCGAGTTAGATTTGAAAAATTGTAACTTATAGCTTCGTGAAACGGGGCCAGGGATATAGTTAGGTAATAATGCGTCCACGTAGGTCGTCCTGACTAGGGACGTTACGAATATTCGCATTCGCATTCGCACATGCGAATGATTTGCATCATTTTAAATATGTATTCGCATTAACATTCGCATTCGCATCAAACGACGCGAATGTTTTGCGAATGCGAATATGTGCAAATTGTGCAAGTCGTGGCGTGTTTCGCCGGCGCCGGCCGCCTGTCGCCGAGCAAAAAAGGCGACAAAGAACAGTGTGAAAATTATCGTCCGATAGCTTTAACTTAAATCTTTTCGAAAATATTCGAAAGATCTATTTACAACAGAAGTAAATTCTTCGAGAAATATAACACATTAGCTAAAGAACAGTTCGGCTTTAGGAAAAATAGATCCAATACTTGAGCTATCGTCGAATTAATGAACACAATCTCAGGATGCTTAAATACTCGTCAACCAGTCACAGCTATTTTCACGGACATGACGAAAGCATTTGATTTTGTCTGCCATAAGTTATTACTAAAAAAAATATATAAATATGGAGTACGAGGGACCGCTTTCGACCTCATAAAATCTTATTTAGAAAATAGGAAGAACAGTAGAACGAGAAGTACCGCAGGGAAGTATATTGGGGCCTTTGTTGTTCTTATTATTTATCAACGACTTGCCCAACATAACTATCAATCGTACTGTTCTATTTGCTGATGATACGACTATCTTAGTTACTTTAAATGACAGCGGTACTTTAAAAGACAGACTAAACTTGGCATTAAACAATGTTATGAAATGGTTCACTACGAATCAACTCATTGTTAACTTAAGTAAAACAATATTTATGCAGTTCCACTAAAATATCAGGATCTTCCATTACAAGAAGTAACAGAAATTAAATATCTTGGGCTGACGTTAGACTGTCATGGAAGCTGGAAAGGACATACAAATAATCTTTGTAAAAACCTTAGTAAATATGTTTATGCTCTTAGGAAAATCTCAATTATGTCTTCCCAAAATACTGCGCTCTGTGCGTATCATGGCCAAGTATCCTCTATCCTGAGATATGGTTTACTGCACTGGGGTAATTCTTGTAATAAAAAAGAAGTATTTATTTTACAAAAGAAATGTGTTCGATCTATTGCACGAACAAAACATACTGATAGTTGCAAGCCTTTATTCAATAAATTTGGTATCTTAACTCTCCCCTCTATGTTTATATTAGACGCGTGCATATTTGTTAAAGAAAATTGAAACCTCTTTAGGAAAATAGAAAAAAACCTGCCCCGAAACCATCAAAATAAATATGAGATACTCCCAAAATTCCCTGTAAAAACAGTCTATTATAATAAATCCTTATATGTAATGGCTGCTAAGTTATTCAATAAGTTCCCTGACTCAATTAAAAATCAGGGTGTAAAGGCGTTTAAAAAATCTTTAGTTTGAATACTGAAAAAGAGGGTGCCTTACAATATAAACGATTTTCTCGATATAGATTTCTCTACAACTTAGTAAGTGCCTTATTTTTTCTTCTTAGGTAAAACTAGGCTAAAAATTAAAAATGTGTTAATTAAGATTTAGATTTAAGTAAACTAATATTGTACGCCTGAAAGGCAAATTATAATGATTCTACTAAAATACATAATGTAACCTTATTATAACACATATAAATTATGCAATAAATGAATTCATAAAATGTAAATCAACGCTACAAAATATGTCATATGACGATACAGAGATGTTATTTATCGTTTTAACGTAATTTTGTTCCTATCTTTTATACTATGTGTACCGTCGTCTATTACCCGTAACACAAGCCGTATTGAGCATACTATGGGGCTAGGACAATATGTGTAAGACTGTCCACTAATAATATTTATTTATACATAGGCGAATCACTGTAGTGTTAGAAATAATAATAATAATAAATACTCTTTATTGCACCACTACAAGAGAGAAACATCTTACAAAAAAATTGCTTAATAAACAACAACAACAACAACAGGCGGTCTTATCGCTTTAAAGCGATCTCTTCCAGACAACCTTTGTACAGCAGGAAACACTTAAACTAGAATTTTAAACAGGTAGTGCAGGAATTCATCAAGAAGAGCATAGTCACATCAATCTTTCAAATATTACTAAACAGGACACTTTAAAATACAGACCTAATAAATGAATAAATACGTAGACATATATACAACCATACATACATAAATACATACAATATACATACATACAATACATACAAGGCAACTTAAGGGAGAGACAGGTAATATTGTTTCAACAGATTTTTGAAAATAGGAAGAGATTTTGCACACCTTATATGCAACGGCAAAGCATTCCACAACCGAACAGCCGGAAAGGTAAATGAGCTGTCATAATCCGTTCACTCGGTAATCAACTATTTCGTATTCGTACATTTCGTATGACTGACGCAACATCACAAACTTATAATGACGAAACATGCGTGTGTCAACTCGTTACCATAAATCCGGGCCGAACTAACCCGTCGGTAAATCTCAACGGATTTGGCCCCTTGGCCACCAATTTATACCGCTATGCACCCATTATTTTTCACCCGACATAGGCTGGGATGGGAGCGCTTGGGTTAGTTGCTGGCACGTTTTAGTCACTATATGGGAGTGTTATAGGCTGTATACACTTGGATTTCTCTTTAGTAAGAGAGAGAGAGAGAGTTCATAGAATAGGAAGCTGCCGGTCGATTGCGTAACGCATTTTATGTACGTCAGGTAGAACTAAATGTCACTTTTTGTATGGGAAAATGACAGTTGAGTTGTCCTAACGTACGTTCGAAAAAATACGTAATCTCCCCTCTGGTCTATGTACCTTTCTTTTGCCAGTAACTTTTCAATGGACCCGCACTAATCGAAGTATAAGCAGGCATTTATGCATGTACATAAAATCAAATTCCAATTAATTATAGGTAAGGTAGGGGTGGGTACTTAGTACCCACGTACAGGTAAATTACTTTCGAGACGTTTTTGCATTTGTAGTGGTGACCTCTGTAGCCAGCCTCACACACACACATACGTATGTCTGTGTACGTCAACGTGTACGTGTGTCCCTGTAAATATACAAATACTACTACAAATGCAAAAACGTCTCGAAAGTAAGGTACCTATAGTAGTAGTTTATGCTGTACAGTAATGGCCGGTTCCAATAATCAATCCACCGATAGTTTTCCTTACCAACACTACCAACAGTTACATTTTGACACATTTTCTACGGGTAATCTGTCAAAATGTAACTGCCGGTAAGGAAAACTATCGGTGGATTGATTATTGGAACCGGCCATAAGTTTATGGTGGACATAGCCCTAGATTAAATACCTTTTGTAAACGCAGAAAGCGCTGAATAATAGTACATTACTTACCAAGGGCTGTAAAAAAAAAGAAAGCCCAAAATCGCAGGTATTTGTGACCCGAGCCGCAGGCGAGGGTTGTAAATATGCGATAGAGGGCTTTCTTTTTTACTGCCCGTGGTGAGTACACAATTTTACGTCTTCATCTGGCCACAATGCGAGTTTTACCGTACGCACAGCGTGCGGTAAAACTCACATTATGGCCAGGTGTGACGTAAATTAATTATGAGACGCGCGTCTTTTGTATTTAGTATATTTAGGACAAACAACTTCCTTAGTTGAGCCGCTCCAAACTAATATGAGCGAGATGGTATTCAAGCGTCTATCTCGACAACCGGTTTAGCCTAGTTGGGAGTTTGGGAGTGACCCTGCCTACGAAGGTACAGCAGCACGAATATTTTTTCCTGGGTCATGGCTGTGTTTCATGTATTTAAGTATGTATTTATCTATATATTATGTGAATCGGCGTTCGTCGTCTAGTACCCATAGTACAAGCTTTGCTTAGTTTGGGCCTAGCTCGATTTGTGTAACACTGTCCGCAATTATTTTTTTATATTTTATTTATTTATTTATTACCTCTTTTATTCCTTAAACCGTATTTTTTCAATTGAGTACACGTTCAAAATAATTTTAAAGCAATTAGTACCTATGTTACGAAAACTATGATAGGTACCTAATTTTTTTTTTACGCGTATGTACATGTTGTATAGGTAAAATATTATTTGAAAACCTGCTGCTTAGAATTGCTTACACATGATTGAATTGAGACCAGTTTCCTATTCGAAAGTCGTTTGAAACCGCAGATACATTTTTCCACAAGAGCGAAACAATGAAAACCGCATTATGATTCTTCACCTTATTAGTTATTGAACGAAGTTGCTGGGAATCCTAGTCGAAAAATAAACCCTGTAAAGTTTAGGTCTTATAACATACTCTCAAATATCTTGTATATTCCCACATGCAAGCATGTTAAATACATTCTCCACTGCTTTTGTTCAAGTTCTCATACTTAAAGGTATTACAGCCTTTTAGTCTGAGATCTGACATGAGTACACTTAGAGCAATAAAACAACGAATGTGTCAGGTGGTATGTATACAAGGAATGTCTCAGATCAGTAGTTGACACCGAGCAGAAGGCAAGACCGATAAATATGACCTACAGTCACGTAACTAATTTAACATGAGAAATAATTAAGAACACCCAGGCTACTGAGCCAGTAACTGATTTTAATCTAGAGTAAAAAAACTGCGACGAAAGTGCCCATATGATAAGGTCATAAAGTTAAAGCGAGCAAGTTTGAATAACAGTTGTTTAATTATTATTTCACAATTTGCGTAAGCTCTATTATGAAGTGGTGGCATACTTTAATTAGATGGCATATCAATTTCTTCTTCTTTAAGTCAATTAAATGGATAATAGTATAGTACCTATCTATGTCGTCTTTTCTACGGGCTAGGTCATTTAACCCCTTATATTATTAATGTATATTGTTAATTACGGAAATAAAGAATTTTGTATTTGTATTTTGTATTTAGCAGTAGGGTTATATCTTTTAAATAAATTCGCGATACGTCCTAGTTCGTCGTTTTTTTTTCATCTTTGTGCTTATTTGTCACGCCTAATGTTTTGAATTTGAATGGAACTTAAGTAAATCCCAACGGTTATATGAATACTGTAGTGGTTCTATGTTTTAGCCGGCTGGCCATACAAAAATAACGGCTTCTACGTTTAAATTTAAATAGTCGTGTCTGATAATCACTTTGTAGATTCAATCTGCTGTAATCCTTGCATTACGCTGTATTATATTTAAATACAATTACAATGTTATGCAATAGTACATTACTTACCAAGGGCTGTAAAAGATAGAAAGCCCGAAATCGCAGGCATTTGAGACCCGCGCCGCAGGCGAGGGTTGTAAATATGCGATAGAGGGCTTTCTTTTTTACTACCCGTGGTGAGTACACAATTTAACGTCTTCACCTGGCCATAATGCGAGTTTTTCCGTACGCGCTGCGTGCGGTAAAACTCACATTATAGGCAGGTGTGACGTAAAATATATTAGAATCATGGATCATATCGATGAAGTCTGAGTATCATTGAAGAAGTTACCATCCCCATACTTAATCATCGTGACGCTACCCTGACCTACGATACATCCCCATAATACCAAAAAACGATAACTGAAATATGAAGACAAACGAGATGCGAGTTCTGTATGGATCTTGGCCTATAAACAAATGTTTGCGTAAGCGCCTTACGCCACCGCATTACGGTATTCGACGTGTGTTACTTCTAGACTTATATTAAGTACAGTCGTCTAAAGCTTTCTAGTCAAACTTTGAGTACAATTACTAAACAAAATGCCCAACACGTTTCACGAAGAAGTTATAGCATGTTCAAAAAGGCATAATGGCGTGCGTTACTTGTGTGGGTAATGTATCTAAACCAATTTGGACCTTGAAAGTATTTGAGTTTAAAGGCGCGATTAGGGCCTGCATGATGCGGGAGATTTCCAAAAGGAATGCCAAGGGGCCCGCATTCAAGCAACCGTTTTCACTGGTCGATAGTGCATGGGCGGGATTTTCTTGGATGTATTTTCTTGCCATTCCCAATTACCCTCTAGCACATATATTTAAGGCCAAGAATCGCTACGTGTGCGCCATATAGCGTTGAAAATGTTGGAAAAATTCAAATGATTTTTTCGGGAATTTATGAAATTTTCGTTTTTTTTCCGTTTTTTTCGGATTTTTAACGAAAAAAACCAATAAGTCATTGTGACAACTGAACTGAACTGACACGGATGTCAATGGCAAAGTAAGTGTATAATCATTCACCTACCCACCAGTATTAAGAAAAATAACCGATTAAAACCTGTTTAAATCGTTTTTTTCAGAATAATTGAAGCGGAAAATCACATGGTATTTTTCCGTAAAAATCCGAAAAAAACGAGGCGTTTGGAAAGAAACGGGATTTTTTCCGGAACTTTTCAACGCTAGCGCCATAGCGCGGAGCAGCACTTTCCGCTTTGTCGCGGAAATCGTTTGTGGAGCCATGACTCATACGTGAGGCCTTGAAAGGGGTAAATGAGTGATAGATTTATACCGCCTGGTTTACCGCCTGCCAGCTGCCACTGGGGAATCACCTGCATGCTATGCATCGACTGACTGACGAATGAAATTGCGCCTTAAGTCACGTCCTCTAATTATTTTCTTTTCTTCTGTTCTCGTATATCCTTTTAACTATCTCCTGGATACTTAAAAATGCTACTGGCTCTGTGAGGTGATATATATTTTTATATTTCCCTAACTGAATCGACAAAAAAACGAAGTTTCGTTCTCATTTTAAAACTACGAGTTGCATTGTGACGAAACTTTGCGTATACAATGACATGAAGTATATCTATGTCTGTAATTAGTTTATATGGTTCCAGTTTATAAAACAAATGAAATACAGCAAAAACAAGTTTTGTACGAAAAACTTAAATTCGCTGTATTTTTTTACCATGGTATCCGAAGCTACATAAACTAATTACAGACCTGGATATACCTCATATTGTACATGCAAAGTTTCGTTACAATCCAACACGTGGTTTTAAAATAAGAGCATAACTACGTTTGTATGGTGGATCGAGCTTACTGCGGACTCTTAAATACCTCAATCACAATTTCACGAGAATCGGTTATGTAATGCGATCTGTGGTGGAGAAGATCGACGTGCGGGCGCCGGGCTTGGCTTCCAGCGCGCCACGCATACGAGGTCTGAGTTAAGCGGTCGGACTATAGACATCAAAAAGTTTTTGGCCCCAGTTGAAGCACAGAACTTCCTTTGATTTGCTCTCTCGTTAACGTAATAGTTAACTAGCATAAGACAGTAATAGTTGAAAGCATTTGACCATCAATGATGGACAAAAAATGAAATCAGCTTGTATTTTAATTCATCTTAAATTGAATTGACATTTGCTGTCGCAGCCCGCATGCGTGACTCCTTTAACACATGAATGACCCAGTTACATTACACTAGACCTCCAGAGTTCCGAAAATGGAAAGTTTTTAATTTGGCCAAGTTCAGTAGCTCATGATGCGCAGCTGCAGCGTTGATTATCGTCTTTGAGCTCGCCTTGTCATTTTTTCTCATTAAGACCGCAGTCACAGTTTAAAGATAAAACAGTTAATTAACTACGTAAAAAAGTTTCGTAACAACCTTTTCAGCTTACCTACATTACGAGAAAAATGACAAAAATCCGGACACGATCTTGTTGATGCCTACCGCTGGTCGCTTACGTAACGCATTGTGCGTGCGTCAGTTAGATCTAAATGACACGTTTTGTATGGGGTAAACACAGTTAAGCACGCCGCCGCAGTGTAAGAGACAATTAGTGTTACCTATGTCTTTCTGCTCTTGTAATATTATAGCAGCTATAAAGTTTTATTCATAATATTTGCTTCTATAAATATGTATTAGTTAAACTACCCTCGTTATAACTCAATTATAATATCGTTTAACTAATGATGTATATATTTTGATAAGGTTGAGGTAAAAATTAATAACATAGTTCTACCACTACTTTATTCCATAATTTTATTTGAAATAACTAATTTGTTCTTAATTTCATAACTTTACTAGGAGAGTGGAAGGGAAAGGGAGTCCGTTAAACAGGACAAGGTAATGTAATGAAGGTAAGGCATGAAATTTTATTGTTTTCGTTTCGATCACTTCCTTTCACACATTTGTTGCTCTGAACGGGACGTTTACTTGTAGTTTAGATACAGGTTAATCTATATGTTGTGACAGTTACGTAGGGAAAGGAATATTTTAGTCGAGGCTCATATTTTTAATTTACTATATCAATTTATTTGCCGCATTCGATACGCCACGAGTTTTTCTAACCTATGATTCTTATGTACGTTTGTATAATATAAACACTATTATATATTAACACTATCGCTGCCAAGAATCGCTAGGCGCTACGCTCGTAGCCGATCCCGTGGTTTTCCACGTATGTAGCGGAAAGTGACTACTGCGTAGGCACCCGCTAGACGGGTTCCTGGCAGCGAAAGTGCTAAGCGGGTCGCTCCGTCCATAGAAAAAAAGGTAATTTTGAGGTCCGGCTCTCACAATCTGAGAAGAAATCCTGAAAATATCTTATAAAGCTTAATGATTAGGGTTGCAATGACGCTCGACTCTCTAAACAATCGTAGTTTGGTTCTCACTTTAAAACTGTATGCTAGAATAACATGAAAATTTAAACAAACAATGTTTATTTGTTTTTAATGTCTTTATTCAATATAATTTAAGATTTTACAATACTTACTAGTCTAGTGTACGTTAAAAATCCTACAAAGTAAAAACATATAGCTGCCAACAGTTTAGTGAGCTAAATCGCTCATTGTAAACTTTTTAATTAGACAATACAGGTCTATAATACACATAATTTTGAAAACATAATAAATATTCACACAAGAAAAGGTACTCATAATGTTTATTTATGTATGCTTGCTTTGAACAGCGCGCATTTCTTGCATGCAGGTAAATAAAATAACTAAATAATATTACTATAACTTAATATTATCTACCATTACGTAGTAAGTAATTAATGAGTAAAAAAATATCAGCAATTTCATTAATAAAGGTCACGTATAAATTTGGCTACTCGAAAAACATTCGACACCATAAAACGTAATTTTACTTGACAAAACATAAAAGTGATATCGGTAGAATAACATTTGTGTCGCTAAGTAAACAATTAGTGCACACAATGTAACGACTGCGTAAGTGCAAGCGGTAAGATGCGAGCCGTCACAGCGGGACCGGTTGTATGCCGTTTTAAAATGAGTTCCAAACTAGGTTTGTATGGAGAGTTGACTTTAGGCGACCGTGCTGGAGCCTTAAGTTAATGACTTACCCTTATGTTTTCAGTCAGTGAGGCGTTTTAGTTGGACCATTATCCAGAGACTAAGGAATATTGAAGAGTAATAAAGATTGATGAATGCGCTCTCAACTCAACGTTTTCCAATTTAGGAAACTAAGCGTTTTTCTGAGAATAATTAATAACTTCGAAAATAGTGATGAATGTTGAATTTTTTATCGAGTTTAATTTGGCTCTTTAATAATCAAACTAACTATCTTTAAATACATAGATAAGGTAAACCTCGTAGTACTTGACACTTTATGAAAAAGCAATATGGGAAAAAAAATACTGTCAAGAATCGCTACGCGTTACCTCGTGGCAGATCCCGTGGTTTCCCTGGCATGTAGCGGAAAGCGACTACGGCGTATGCGCGGTAGAGTTCGTGGCAGTGAAAGTGTTACATTCGAACTAAGATTTTTCTTTATTCGAATTTAAGCCATGCCACTTTTACATAAAGTGCCCATGCTATATACTAGGGCAACGTCAAGTAGGTACTAGGAAGTTAACCTTACATATATGATTTTAATTTATATTAGCCAGCCCCCTCCGCCTCAGATCGCCAGCCGTGATTAGATTAGTTTTTTTTGTTTATCAATGTATCAATGTACATATATTAAAGCTAGCTTAACCTATATGAATTTATATTATGACCGTCAAATAGAATATGAATTCAAAAAATGTCAAGTTGTGTATTACTCAAATATCATCACAATTAATCAATGTCCAGGCAAAAGTAAATAAATGACTAAGTTAATAATACATAAAGATATTCAGATAACAAACTATACCTTAGTGAACCATTTATATTAGCATTTTTGCAATCGTATAAGATTAAAGGCATAAAAACTTACATTTTAAAAAGCGTGAGATTGACACAGACATTTCCTGTTTATAATTTAGTATAGACTATAAATGTAAAGGTTATACAAGCTGGCCAAAAAAATTTCCTCTATTTCAATTCCCTGTATGTATATCAGATATTAATTTCACCTGAGTGACAGTACCTACTTACAAGCCCCAGCTCCATTTCAAGCAAAGTCTGCGTATAAATCAAAAAGAACAAGTCGCGTTCTATGCCGAAATATCTTAACACACAAAGCTACTACCACGAGACGCAAACATTCGTTCGTGTGCTGTCTTTATCGCACTTGCGTGTTCGAGCAACAGAGAGACACGAATACCAAGTTTGCGTGGGAAAACCACTCAGCCCCGCTATTCTGTAACTTGTTTTTAACCTCACTTCGTCGTTCAGCTTCAAATATATCTTGACCCTTCGATTCGTTGTCACTAAGCG
This sequence comes from Epinotia ramella, assembly GCA_947578815.1. Taxonomy (NCBI): domain Eukaryota; kingdom Metazoa; phylum Arthropoda; class Insecta; order Lepidoptera; family Tortricidae; genus Epinotia; species Epinotia ramella. Next base: position 25,466,316 of record OX388205.1, read on the forward strand.
TAGGTAGAGGTCTAGTTTCATTAGCCGTGACGGGTGAGGTGAGGCGCATGTGCGCGTTGAGGATAACAACTCTGGTGTCATAATGGCCCATGAGTCTTTCTTCCCTTGGGAGGAAAAGTATTATCAGTGAACTATGGAAGCAGTAAATAACTCGGAGATGTAAATGGTGTGCTTATTATTTTGGAAACGCGTCATATTTCTGTGAAATATGTGGGAAACCATCATATTCACATTAGAACCTATCTTTATGAAGTCTAGATAGGTCCCTGGGACAAACTTTTACACTGACAACCGTTTCATTGCCTACCTAACTTTCTACTGTGGTTGGCCTTTTACTACCGGTTTAGCCTAGGTTAGTCCTCCATGCAAAGCCCTGGAGCCTAGGGGTACTGAGTTCGAACCCCGTTAAGGGCACTTATTGGTTTGATGAGAACGAATATTTGTTCTCAAGTCATGGATTTTAATGTGTTCTGTAAATATTAATATTTTATTGAAGCTGCATCTAGGTAGTGTGTACATGTATAATCTCATTTGTATTTATGTTTATTTCTCTTTCACCTGTTCCAATGATCTAGGTAGTTTATTTATTACATTTGTATGACGTTTTCCTGAGTCACCGACGGTGCTGGCTGAAAATCAGCGCTGCATAATGCTGAGCCAGTGTCCGGTTCACTGCCGCAGACGTTCTATTCACTTGTTTCATGTTATATCGATTTAATATGTGTGTTTAATATTTTTGCTATGTATTTAAATATGTATATATATATATATATATATATACTGCTCTTAACAAAATATTTACTTCATTTTTCTATTTCATTGTCAATTATTGGACATACACTAATTAATGATCTCCCGCATCCTTAAGAATCCAACCTCTTTCATTCTGGTGCTTAAGTCTAAGCTAAAAATAATAATAATAATAATATCATTTTCACTTAACGTTCATCATACTTTTGGCCCCTATTTTCTTTTGAGTAGTATATATAAGTATATTCATCGTCATCTAGTACCCATATTACAAGCTTTGTTTGGTTTGGGACAAGGTCGATTAGTGTAAGGTTGTCCGCCAATATTTTTTTAATTATCTAATTATGAGGAGCTTATTTATGTGATTGCGCAGATGTATTATTACTCATTTATTACCTCTTAAGGTTCTAATTCTGTACTGCATTCGAACCGCCACGTTGCCGCCCCGTGCCAAACAGGAAGAACTCATTGACACTGACAGCTGACAACTTCAATAAGTTAAGTTGATATCAATATATCAGGCCGACACCGCATCGCCAAATAAATGCCGGATAGGCATCTACTGGTCTGGGCCGCGATTCCATCCGTCTTGATTGACAGAAGGGGACATCTTTAACATATCCCAACCGTTTCGCGTTTTTCAGATTGTGTCTCTCATCCCATTGTGCTTGTGTTACATATTTAACAAATTTATTATATTGACTATTTATTTATTATGTATACGTTTTTATCAATAATATATGTTGTGTTCCGTTCCGTGGGTCACGTACGGTGCTGTCTGAAAACCAGCGCCGACACCTCGGCATAATGCTGAGACAGCGACCGATTCACTGCCGCGAAGACACACACATTATGTGTCAATTGTATTGTATTTCTACTCCCTTTGTCTCTGTGTGTCTTTTGTGTAGTCTTCTTTCTTTTCTTTCTTTTTTCTTTATATCGCTATATATGCGTCAATCAGGACATAATGTACTTGTCCACGTGACATGCAGTAGGTGAGTACCAAAACAATACTTAGAAAACATCACGCTTATTTTGCCATTTCAAAGATTTTGATTTACAATATATTATCATCATCATCAAGATCATTTCAGCCGAAAGACGTTCATTGCGGATTTACCAGCGGCGCTACCACGAACTTCGATAGTCGAAGTTCGGGTATTTCCATCTCTATCGCACTCCCTTATTCGAGTGACAGGGATGCATGTATTACGAACTTTGACTTTCGAAGTTCGTGGTAGCGCCGCTGGTCATCAGTCCACCTTGTGGGGGCTAGCGACGCTGCGCATTGTGGCACTTTTTGGAGTCTTTTGGCAGATTTTGATCTGTATCTGTTTTAAAAACATTAAAACAACAAAACTAAGTCAGAGCGTGTTGTTTTACGAGTATTCTCGTGTCTTTTTCAATCGGTAATGTAACAAGAATGGGTAAAATATTTACTGTTATCTATTGCAATATTATTAATGAGATTATCTTCTATGCTGTTTAACATTTATAAAGTTGTTCATCAATTCATCAAAGCTCTCCAACGTTAACACAAACTTTATATTTAACGGCTTTTCTCCATATTCCCCTGCCGCCATAGCTGCCTTTTCGATCAAACTAACTCCAAAGCCGCCAAACCAAGACACGAGAATCGTTTTTCGACGCCACCGCGGAACCATGATCCGGGTGCGACGGCCGGATAGCCCCTACTATACTAATAACCTAGTATAACACTCGATGGCTCTATCGCAAACGCAACTTTAATTCGTATGGAATAAAGTCCACATTACACAGGAAGGTGAAAAGAAATAAGAGCATGGTAAAGTAATTACTCGACCGACCTTTGTTCTGTCAATGTTTAAATATTTTAAAAGCACTTGGCTCTTTTTGCGGGGTTTCTAATGTTAACCTTATGTTTCTCACAATAAGGATTTATTTATTTCGTCAGTTGAGGATGAGTTGAGACTATTTGAAAGTAAATAAAAGCAAATAACAGAATCCGTTGCTGCGCTAATAGGCGTAAATATTGTCTATTTTAAACTATTTATCCGGATATATATGCGAAGTTGGTTGGAACAATTGGAATTTAAATAAAATACGGAACAACAACAGGGATATTGGTATGGAACACAACTATAGATGTTTTAATTTAAATTCAGATACTAACATCGCTTGAAAAATAATTTTATTTCAGAGTCTCAATATAGATGTTGACTCTCGTCAGATGAGTAAAAACGCGACGGCTAAATTCTACTGCACGGCTATCACAAGACGGCGTGCGAGCTCTCTCAATTTTTCTCGCACTATCCGTCTCTCTCTTATTAGAACACTCAGAAAGAGAGGTATAGTGCGAGAAAAATCCCTATGTGATACCTATGAGACTGTTTGTTGCTTAAATAAAAAATAAAAAAACCGTCTTGTGATAGCCTTGTATTCAGGAAATTACTTATAGTAGTCGACTTTTCTTTAACTATACTTTTTTACTATAACGGAGGCGAAACCATACGGTCTGCTTGATGGTTAACAGACAACATAGCCTATGAACGCTTGCAATAGGGATGCGTACTAAGATTTTTTTACGATGCCATTCGAACCAGTTTTTGGAGAGGAACAAATATTTGTATGGGAGCAACTACAATTAAAGAACATAAATACCCAAAAATTTGAGACAAAGATTGACGTCACTTGTACAAAGTAGTTTGTTATCGTTGTATGGAAAATCCGGGAAGTTGTTGTTTCAGTCGCGAAATACTGCGTTTAAGTTCATAGTTGTTGTACAATTTTTTTTCTATAAAAGCGTAAGGATTCTATTGGCAGCTTTAAATGTACTCACGGACAATAAAAAAAATGCAATATTTTTCTAAACTTTCAAGGTTCTTATCTTTGTATGATTTTAATTACTTACATTTTATAATTTATACTTTATAACGATAATTTGATGGTTTACTGTCCATTTAGCATCACTACGTTATCAATTTGAACATGAGGTCGCATGCCTATTCCAGTGGAATTAGAAGCGCGTCGCAAACCCTTTATTTTCCTTAATGGATTTGAGGATTCGTTGTGTAAGGAACCTCCCCAGTTGGACTGCCCCAAATATGAGAAAAACTGGCCAAGTGCGAGTCGGAATCGCGTACGAAGGATTCCGTACCATTATCTATAAAAACGGCAAAAAAATCATTTCTGTTGTATGGGAGCGCCACTCCGACTCGCACTTGGAAGATTTTTTTGTATTTATAGCGGCAACAGGCATACATCATCTGTGAAAATTTCAACTGTCTAACTATCACAGTTCAAGAGATAGAGCCTGGTGACAGACGGACTGACAGACAGACAGACAGATAGAGAGACAGACAGCGGAGCCTTAGTAATAGGGTCCCGTTTTTATCCTTTGGGTACGGAACCCTAAAAATGACACTCCGCTGTGGACTACCTCTCCTAACAGCATTCTAAGGACGAGTAGCGACTAAAGTTGGACTGATGACCAGTCATTGTGGCACTCTTTGGGGGCCTACGTCCAGCAGTGGACGTCTTCGACTGATCTGATGATGATGTTGATGAGTAAAGTTGTCTGCAAGCCCAATGATATTTGGATCACGAAGTAAATTACCAAGTTGTTGACCTCCGAGTTATTTTAATGCCGCAAAAGTAGCCTACATTTTCGTGTTTTCGTCGGACATTGCGCTAAAATGGACTGCGATAAGCTACATTGGGCGCGCGGCGCCGCCTGTGGCGAGGGCGGCCAACTATTTAATATCTTTCCGGAATTTCCCGCTGCCGTCCAACATTCTTGCGACCGGTCGTTCTTTGTGAGCTCGCATTTGAATTTTCTTAGTCTGCATAGACGTGATTATGTATGATGTTAGGAGTAGGTAGCAATACTTTTGTTGTAACCCCCGACGCAAAGAGAGGGGTGTTATAAGTTTAACGTGTCTGTGTATCTGTGTATCTGTCTGTGGATCTGTGTATCTGTCTGTAGTATCGTAGCTACCAAACGGATAAACCGAATTTCGTTTAGTTTTTTTGTGTCATAGATAATTTTATCTCGAGTATTTCTAGCCATGTTTCATGAAAATCTGTTAAGCCGTTTTTGAGTTATGGACTTTGAAATGAAAATGTCGGGGGTTTTACAACTTTTCTAAGTTGTAGTTATTTATGCTGCAATGGCGGCAAATTAGCATACTGCCTGCTTGATCGTAGGCAGACACCGTAGACTAAGGACGTTTGTAACTCCAGCGGGCGTAGCATCCCATTTTATCACTTATCGTTATCGATACTACATCCGTCACTCTCGCACTCGCATACTTGTCCGAACGTGACGGATGGTTTATCCACAGAGATAAGTGACAAAATGCTACGCCCGCAGAAGACTCACAAGCGCGTTGCCGAACCTTTATCAATTGGAGGATTTGTTGTGTTGACTTTAAAACAACTTTGCATGCATTTTTTTTAACGCTAGGAGCGTTCATCCCTGCATATAGGATTTGAAAGAAAAAAAAAAGATTTATTGCCTCACATAAAACACATATACACATACAGATTGTCAAAATAATATTTAACCCATTCACTGCCTGAAACCCGCCTAGCGGGCGCTTATGCCGTAGCACAGTTTTGTTCCGCTACATATGGGGAAAACCACAGGATCGGCTACGAACGTAGTGCGTAGTGATTCTTGACAGTGAATGTGGCTGCTACGGACTACGGCGCGTTGCGCTACGGGCGTAGCGTGCCGGTGAATGAGCTGATTCGTAACGCATTCGAGGCCATGCAATGCTACGTGTGCTACGCCGTAGTGTATTGTTTCTGCTCTGTAGCGCAAATCCCAAGTAGAGGCATAACTCATATATTAGTAAATGGCTTTGAACGGGTTAAATTGATTTTTAAGTGCACATTTTCCTATCTCTTATAGGCTTTGTGTACTCCAACCCACATAAGTCCATCAGAAATATACTAATTCCTAAGACATTTTCTACCTACACCTAAGACCTACACTTAGTCGCTACACAATTCAACCTACTTCAACTAACGTATTACGTAACTATTTCTTTTTAAGGAAAATACGCGGGAAAATACGGAGGGCAATAGAAATACTCATTAGCAAGCTCCTCATAATGAAGAGGTGGTCAGATAGATAACGCCTTGAGAAGGAACACTCAATAGCGGCTGCCATACAATACAAATATTTGGGTTAATATCCAACAGATATTTTTGACACCTACGGAAGGCGCAGCGTGAGTAAACCCCCCACAAGGTAGACTCATGACCTGTAAAGGTTGCGGGAGTTCGCAGGACCGGTCATTGTGCCACTCTTTGAGGGAGGCCTATGTCCAATGGACGTCTGTCGGCTGACATGATGATGATATTTGACACCCCGATGTCAAGCAAGTGAGGTGTTCAATATATGATAACACATCTTCGCGCATCTCTGCTGGAACCTTAACGCATTCACTGGCAAGAATCGCTACGCGCTACGCTCGTAGCCGATCCCGTGGTTTTTTCCACACACCAGTCCTCCACACACACTCCAGACACCAGTATAGATTTTTTACTGCGCCTCCTATGCACTTTCACTGCCAGGAACCCGCCTAGCGACCACCTACGCCGTAGACGCTTGCCGCTTTATGCAAGGAAAACCATGGGTTCGGCTACGAGCGTAGCGTGTAGCGATTCTTGGCAGTGAATGCTTTCATTTGCGCGAGATGCGAGCAAGCTACTTCAAACCTCATTGTAAATAATTAAATAATAGAGTTGAAAAGTAGTAGACCAATATCTTGGCCTGTTGAGCTTATTGTATTAAGAATTTTCTGCCCGCATATTGCAACGAGCGCAGCCAAATACGTCGGATATAATATAGCTTTTCATATAGTCACCCAGTAAATACATTTCATACATGAAAGAGCATCGAAGTTGGATAGGCGGTTCCGGAGATTATACAGGGTGCCATCGGAGACGTAATCAGAAACCACTTTTTCAGACCTGGTAATTGATGGTCATTTCAACATAGTAGGAGTTACATGAAATTAAACGTTCTTTTTTTTTGGTAATTTAGTCCTAAATTAAATCGCTGATTCACCAAATTATGGTTACCCTATTTATTTAATCAAAACCTCTTTGGTTATCTTTCAGAATAGTTTATAATTATGACAATTTAAGTTTATCTTTGCATCTCTTTCTTGGTTATAGGGTGACCACGCTGTTTAGAGGACATAATTTAATTTTAAAGATTGCATGATTAAGTTTAAATAATGCAACTAACCACCTCCATTCCTGTGTCATTGTAATCTCAGTTTAATGCTTAATTAAGTCTTGTCATTTCTGATTACGTCTCCGATGGCATCCTGTATACAAACTTACAAAGCTGCAATATCTCATACTGTTCCTGTTTATAATATGAGTATACGAGTAGACATATAGTGGGGACTCTAATTTTATTACTACTACAAAAGAAAGAAGGCAAAAAAATATGCCTAATGACGAAAATTCTATCCAATATCTTAACAAATAAGAAGATACAACCGTTTTAATATTGCTTGATACAGAGAAAACGTCTGAGACCCGTGACGTCACGGGTGTCGAGCGTAAATGACAATAGTTTTATGTGAAGGTGCGTTTTGCTGAAAGGGTACTCTTAAAACTTGGGACACTTATAACTTTGTGATTATTTATCGTCTTGTGTTACTTTTTAGGGTTCCGTACCCAAAGGGTAAAACGGGACCCTCTTACTAAGACTCCGTTGTCCATCCATCTGTCTATCTGTCCGTCTGTCACGAGACTGTATCTCATGAACCGTGATAGTTAGACAGTTGAAATTTTCACAGATGATGTATTTCTGTTGCCGCTATAGCTAAAAATACTAAAAAACAGAATAAAATCAATATTTCAGGCTCCCATACAACGAACGTGTTATTTTTTTTGCCGTTTTTATAGGTAACTAGGTTCTGCCCGCGACTCCGTCCGCGTGGAACTCTTTTATATCGTAGCTCCATACAAACTTTCACCCCCCATTTTAGGGAAGTGGGCGGTTAGAAAGAGACAAAAAGTAGCCTATGTCACTCTCCACATCCCTTCAACTCTCCACTTAAAAAATCAAGTCAATTCGTCGCTTCGTTTTGCCGTGAAAGACGGACAAACAAACACATACATACACTTTCACATTTATAATATTAGTATGGATGGATGGTACGGAACCCTTCGTGCGCGAGTCCGACTCGCACATGGCCGGTTTTTTTTTTCTCCATGTGACTTTATTTTTAAACGTTTTTCTAGAAAATTCAACACGATTTTTTTTTTTTATACAACGACGGTGGCAAACAAGCGTACGGACCGCCTGATGGTAAGCGGACACCGCAGTCTATAGACGCATGCAACTCCAAAGGAGTAACATGGCCGTTGCCGACCCTTGATATATTTGAGGATTCGCTGTGTTGAGAGCTGAAGGAACAAATTCCTTCGCTCTCAACACAACGCATCCTCGGGAGCTCTGGCGACCTTGCTCACCTCCAGGAATACAACACTACTACAGAGCAAGTAGTAGGCTGTGGTCTTCTACAAGGCGGAGGTACTTCCCCAGTTGGGCTGCTCCAAATTCGAGCGGGATGACATTTCGCTGTGCCCTACCTCACCAAAAATGATTATTTTATTTGGGATGTTGACTTCCCTATTGTCATGGGATTGTATGCACCGGCGGCGGCAACGGTGTGCCAGCAGCCGGCGGGTCAGATAACGCCCGTCCATTATTTTTCTCATTAGTTGTTGCGATACTGACAGCTATTACCGACGAGGTGAAAGAAAAGGAGAGGCGCGTGCGCAGTGTAAGCGGGGAACAGTCATTTACGATACTTAAGTGCCGAAAATAGGAAATTCGCAACGAGTGGGGATAAATTGGGGGAGTGTTTTAAATCGACACGAGTTGCGAATTACCTATTCGCACGTGTATCGTACAACGATTTACTGTACATATGGCTCTTTACAGTTTCGACATATGCACGGAAAGTGCTCTTTCCGCACTAGATAGCACAATAATAAAACCGATTGTTGTACCTTTCGCCATGTTTTAACAAGAAAACTTTTTTTTAAATTTAACCACGTACTAAAATGAACCCTTCTTCGTCTATCGGCTTCAACATATTTAAGTGTCATTTATTCTGGTGTTTACTTCTTTTTGGTGATGGAAAATAATGTATTTACATCAAACTATGCTATATGGTGTAAATTTAGTTTATTTTCTATTTTCATGCAATTGAGTGTTTTACAATCAAGCTATTTGGCGGATCATTCTGGATATTACACAAAAGAGCACGTATCTTCGTTTCGCAACTCTGCACGGACGCAATTTTTCGCAACTGTTTTTTTTTCTTCGTTGTTCACTTTAGTTATTCTTCACAGACCAAGTTTTACCTCAAGGGTGTTGTTCCACTTGTAAACCAGTATAATATACTCGAAGATTATTCATAATAGCCAAGTTTCCATCAATGTTATTTTTAATGAGTCCTTAGAATATGGAATGAATATTCCAGTTCGGGTATAAGACGAATCGCTTTTATTTGCGCAAAGGATGTGACATTCGTAAGATAAATACTAGAAATAAATTTAAATTGATAGCAGTAAGAACTAGGTAAAGTAGAGCTCAAAAGTCATTTGTGTGGCTAGTACACACATTTAGTACACTTCTATAACAAGTAATCAGCTCATATTTTAGACATGTCTGAAAATAAATTTAAGTCAACTTTGAAGAGCTTATTTTATAACAGATTTGACGAATATTTAACAGAATATAAAATGTCAATGCCATTACTTAAGTTAGGTACTTACCTATTTTATAAACATGTATTTAAAAACTTGACTTTAAAAAGTGTTCGCCATGAATTAATTTTGAATAAATAATTTTGACTTTGAGTACTGCACCACTATAATAGAAGGGCCCGCGGGCTATGTCGTGTAAAATAGACTTTTCGTCTCTTTCTAATTAGAACGCTTAGAAAGAGTCGGATAATCTAGTATGTCACCGCGACACAGCGCGCGGGCCGTCCTATGATAACCGTGCTGATAAATGTGCGTGTGAAAAATTTAGAATAAATTCTCCGTATTAACGCTTTCAATGTGACCCCACCCAGCCCGTCGAGGTGCGAATTTCCCGACTAATCCTTCTGTTAATTGCTAAGATAAGTGAACATTTAAGTCCACTCATGGCTGTTTCTCCAATTATTGCCACTCCGCCTTCTATACCTCGTCTAGTTGATAACGGCTTTAAATATAAACACAAATACAATATACTTACCCGCCAGCTAGTAGATTGCGAGCCATTAACTGTAAGAGTGAAAAATAGCTAGCAGCTCGCGATTGACAATAGTTACTTTTTATATGAAATTTCCATTTCGGGAGGAAACGGTTTCCACTAACTAAATCCTAACAAATCAGCAGTGATCGTAACTTTTGTAGCATTTTTGGTGCGTGCAGCGTAGTGTTGTTAACGGAATTGGTATAAAGAATTTCAATCCTACTGCTTAATTAGCGCTAATAACTAAATAATATCCTTAATTAACAATTTTGATTGTCTACACCAATTCCGTTAACCAAACGAGCTACGCCGTACGTGGTCTACCACGTACGGGCGCGTAAGACAACTCAAATACGATTTTGGCATACAAAATATGACATTTAGATCTATCTACTACTAACTACTAAGACCGCAACCCATTTTTGTACCAAAGATTAACTAAGAGTTCCACTATACTCGTATCTAGCAGATATACCTTTAGGCGCCAGCTTAAGGGCTATTTGTTGACGCTCCAAAAATCCCAACCCTAACTCATCCAGCACTTTATTTAATTTTTATCCATTTTATTTTATTAAACATCCCAACCGTTTCGCGTTTTTCACATTGTCTCTCATCTCATTGTGCTTGTGTTACTTATTTTCCGTGGGTCACGTACGGTGCTGTCTGAAAATCAGCGCTGTAGGTGTCTGTCTGACACCTCGGCATAATGCTGAGACAGCGACCGATTCACTGCCGCGAAGACACACACATTATGTGTAAATTGTATTGTATTTGTACTCCCTTTGTCTCTGTGTGTCTTTTGCGTAGTGAATAAATGTCTTCTTTCTTTCTTTCTTTCTTTCTATATCCCTATGTTCTGATTTATATGATAACTGATTTGGATTTATGCAGCATATCGAATCAATACCACCTCTTCCTACCGAAACTAAATTGGATGAAGCTCGTCGCTGCCTGAGGTTGTAACTGCCATACAACAACAAAATAATAAAAAGGCGGTGGGCATAGGACCAGACAATGGACCTGGAGAGTTATTAAAGTAAGGAGGAAACGCACTTCATGATGCGGTCTGGAAGATGTTCCAAAAGATGTGGGATGAAGAGCGAGTTTGGTTAATGAAATTGTAAAAACACTAGAAATACACTAATTTTACCGTCTACAGTGTCAAATATACAAAAACGTCAAAAAACCAAACATAAGGACAGTACTAACTCTTCGTTCATCTATGTTAGAAATTTGCCTAGGTCTAAATTCGACGGAGAAAATAGGGGACTATGGCGCTTCGAAATCCAAGTTTATGTATCGCGCAAGCCCGCATATCCCCTTAATTCTCGTTCAAAAAGTTACGTAATTACTCAGGCCCCTATTTCACCAGCGAGACTATTGTCACTTTGAACATAATGACAGGAGATTTTTGAAGTCGCAAGTGTCTATAGACAGCGGTGTCTGCTTACTATTAGGCAGTTCATATGCTTGTTTGCCATCTGGCCTAAAAAAACGAACGCTTTAACAACGTCCATATTGTTCGTGGTTAACATATTCAACAATATTATTAAATGAAACCATTCCGAACAAACACCGCAGATATTTCCGCCACAGTCTACAATACGACACGTCGTAATTATCGGTATATAATTAATTATTTAATTTTCGCCAACATTTTGCATTCAATATGCACATTGCACGCTGCTATGGTATCCACCGAATATCTGTGCTTGGCATGCATCAAAGTCATTTAAGTATTTTACCTAAACGATACACAACACATTATGACGTTACTGCAAATGTAATGAATTAACAGTCCTCGATCACAAAGCGGCTGGGTTATCAGAAACTAACGGGAAGTCTTGTATTAGTGACGTATAAAAACTGATATATCCTGTGACAATCGTCGAATGTCTGTGAAATGGCGAATAATAGGAATGATGACATTGATGACTAAGATTTTTTTTATGATGTCATTCGAACCAGTTTTTGGAGAGGAATAAATGTTTGACCTAACAAAGGAACAATTTTTTGAGACAAAGATTGCCGTCGCTGGCGGCAGCGCAAAACGCTTCATATCAGTATGACACACACAGTAGACACACAAGTATGACGTCACACTTGTACAAAGTAGTTGATGTATCGTTGTATTGAAAATCCGGTAAATTGTTGTTTCGGTCGCGAAATACTTCGTTTAAGTACATAGTTGTAATACAATTTTGTTTCTATAAAAGCGTAAGGATTCAATTGGCAGCTTTAAATTTACTCTTGGTTAATAAAAAAAATGCATAATTTTTCTAAACTTTCAAGGTTCATATCTTTTTATGATTTTAATTATATTTTATAATTTATACTTTATCACGATAATTTGATGGTTTACTATCCATTTAGCATCACTACGTTATCAATTTGAACATGAGGCATCATGCCTATTGCTGCCATTAAATAAGCGGTGTCCGTGGGTTTTGATGTCCCTAGAATCAAAAACTATTTTGGACTAAATACAATAGCCTCCCCGAGGAAACCGGACTCGAACCTAATATACGTATTTTTAAAAGAGAATAGAAAAAATATTTAATAGATACACTACCTTAGACATTATAGTAATAAGTGTTGAACTAACCTAGATATTTATTGTAAAATTGCACTTGTTATAAAAGTCTTCCTGCAGACAAACTGTATTAAACAGCTTTGCAGGGTTTTTGTTTTATATGTAACTTTGTAGTTTGCTTAATAAATAAAAATGAAAAAAAAAGCAAATCTCTGGTGTCAGGCTGCAGTGACACTAGTACTGACAGCAGAACTAAGACAGATAATTCTGGTTTTTATTCAGTTATCACGGAGCGAGACAAACTGGTTTTGTAAACTGCGGTAAGGAAGGCAAGGTGGAAATTGGACTAAACTTCCCTAGCTATAGGCGTATTGGACGTAGGTAATTTATTTTTATATTTTTTATTTGGTAAAATGTACATTCTCCATCAATAAAACCTGTAATGTTTCAGGAGTTCGCATGGAGCCCATTAGTTTAGGTTAGGTGTGTATTCAAATAATGCCGCCATAATAACGCCACTATTTGGTCTGGAAGTACTTATGTGGTGTTTTGTTCCAGCACGGCTATCACGAGACGGCGCGCGAGCGCTCTCGATTCTTCCCCCACTATACCTCTCTTTCTATGTTTTCTAATAAGAGAGAGATGGAGCCGTGCTGGTGGTGAGTAGAGTCACCAGAGCTCCTACGGGTGTTTGTTTTATGAAATGAAATGATTTATTTTGCAAAACATACACAGGTGTTATAAATGTACATTTCAGTAGAATTAATTTACATGAGGGCATGTTCTGCCATGGTTTGGCATGCAAAATATAAATTCTTATTTAAAACGTCATAGTAGTAATCTACATATTTACACCAATTATATCTATTTATACAATTTATCAAAATAATCTTTCGAGTTATAAAATCGTGGAGTAATCAAGTAGAATTTTAATTTTCTAGAAAATTCACTAATATTATTTAAGAGTAAGGGACCGCGTGTGTTCGTCTCTAGCTATCAACACAACGAATCCTCAAATAAATAAAGGATCGGCATCGCGCTTGTGATTCATCTGCAATCGCATCTTGCTTACCATCATTTGCCGCCGTTGTTGTATAAAAAATAGAGTCAAATATAAAGATTAATGCCAAATAAAAGTAAGACGGAATTAATCATTTGTGAAATAAAAGCCAAAGTAAAGCCATTTCTACGTTTGACATCTTTGTCTACTCAACGCCTGATGTTTCGGCCGTTTGTGGCATCACCAAAAAAATGGCTCAAAGAGATAATATAATTGCTGTACATCCTGCTTCCGGTCGTAGCGAAACGAAGTCTTCATTGATAAAGGTTTTCCATTTATACATTTTCGCTCACAATCAATTGATATTCATCAATACAGATCCAATTAACAGCTGCGAGCGACGCTCAATTGATTCGTGGAACGGTGGACTGTGATGTTGAGTTTCGTGAAAATAATGTTTCTTGTTTGCCGTCCGGGCATCTGAAGCTACTTCAGGGGATGCCTTGATTCGAGTCGACCACGCCCTCTTGACAGAGACACGCTTAGGCCTTCCGCGCACGAGAAAAAGAGATGCAACACTCTTCGGGAATGACTTTTTTGTCACGCGAATTTGCGAATACTGGTTAATGGTTATGTAACAAGATTATGTACCAGGAATAAGGTTAAATAAACACAGGTATGTACGAAATATCATTCGTTATTTTACAGTAGATTTCCGAAGATGCAAAACAACACAACGGAAACCGGTCTACTAGTTTCCTCTGGGTTGGAAGGTCGATATCGTAAAACTAGTGCCTTCGCCAAATCATGTGTAACGGGTCCCGAGCTCCTTTAGGGTAGCGACGGGAGCACGATAGTATGATGATGATTTAAGGTTTTAAAGCTACTAAATGTCCAAATTACGAACCTTTATGAAAATTGAAAATGAATGAAAATGAAAAATTAAAATTAAAATTATTTATTCGTAACAAACAAATATAAATATCACATACACACATATAATATTAATTAGGTACAATTTTTCTGCTGTACGTGCGACACGGCCTTACACTAAACTGAACGCAGCTTTAGTGAAGTTTTACTCATTTGCCCGCTGCATGTCCTAATAACTTGTCAATTAAATACATAAAACGCTATACTTCAAAATTGTAATCACACATTATGCATAATATTTATGATTATATGTTTTTCGGAGGGGTAGGTGAAAATCACGGATTTTGGGTGGCCTTGACAACTCACTTGCTTGCATCACATTAACATTAACATCATTATATACATTATATATACATCATTGATATCCCAAAGAATAAAAAAAAAAAAAAAAAAATTGTGATATTCAATTTATCGTATTTTTTCAAATAGCCATTCTCGAAGAGTATCACATAATATCGTCTTCTCGTGCGTGCGCGTTATACATAAACGTGTCTCTTACAAGGGGTGTGGTTATCGAAACAAGATCGTCCCTCAAAACTTCACATTTCGTTAGGGAGGCCTCGTCTCCGAAATTAGCAATGCATGAATTTATCACTGCCTGTGCCTATTGCCAAGCGGCAAGCTATGGCATTCACAACCTGTCGCTTCTCACATTACCACTCATCCATAGTATAACATGACCCCGACATCCGTACTAACTACGCATAATGGGAGGTCAGATTAGACTGGTCTTTGGCGAGCAGTCGGGAGTGTTACGATAATCAGACGAGTGCGAATTGTCGGGACAGGCTGTTGAAAGGACAATCACTATTCCGACTTATTGTCGTAAAATTTTGACATCCATTTGAATATCTATGATTCCCGTTTTCTCGTTAGTATTGCCATTGTCACTAGGGTATTAGGAATATGGCCATGCAACGACATCTACTACGTCACCTGTCTATGGGGAAATTCACTTCGATTGCTGTCAGGATTACATTTGCGCAGTAGTTTTTATATTCTGCGAGGAGCGCACGGACGGTTTCTGTGCGATAATACGCAAGCGCGTGGCCTCCCTGATGCGCCGCCTTTGTGACAGTCCCAACAGCCTCCTGAGAGCCATTGCTGAAAATATCAACAGCCCACTATGGAGGCACTGGAACTCCATTCACATGGACTCTAGAAATAATATATATCAATTAATTAATTAACTAAATTTCAATGTTTTATTTATTATTAATTTTAATTTCAATAGTATCTGACATGTTTTTTATTGTTTTTATTTTATTCTTAATTAATGGATAAATTATATGGATTAAGTTGTATTGTATTATGTTGTATGTTTGTGATGTGATATGGGCAACGCCTGAAATAAATAAATAATAATAATTATATTGCGCTAAAGCGAGCGGCACGCAGTGAAGTAAGTCAATAAATCGCTGAAACTTTGTGTGTAAATGTGTATATAGTCTTCCTCGTCGATTTCGACGAGAAAAATCCTATGATGAATATGGTTGAGGGAGGCGATGGCTGAGATATGCGTCATACTCGTGATCGGGTGCTGTTTGTGGAGTCCGGACTGTTCATGCTTTGCAAACATTGGGATAGTAATTATCTAAATACTGGTATTATAATTATTATTTTCACTTTGACGAGAGACATCATTATGGTCTTGACGTTTTATATCTCTGACAATATTACATTAATGTTCCTTTCTTTTGACGCTTAGAGACCGTATATGTACATCTTTAAGAACAAGATAATATTTATTCACTATATTTGGGCGCTCAGGGAACTTATACATCTCTGGGATACTAAATTAATATAAAGGCTATTCGACTTTTTATTGCAACATTAATGCAAGTATTAAATCACTTTTTTTTTGGTACTGATTCGGGAGAGGGTCGTTCTCACGTTCCCGCTCCGCGTCTCTTCCTGTAACATTACCTGGTTGCTGAAAACGGCCATCGCATTCCGTGCTTTCTCGCTGTTAAGCATGGCGTTAACAACGCTCAACAACTAGAGGTCTGGCCCTATTACCGCCCGCTGGGCAGTCCAGGCAGTGCATGCCACATGTTCCCCCTGGCCAGATCGTAACTAAGGTCGAAATCTACGCAGGATCGTGACTAGCCTGCCACTTCTTGTCCGCTTTTCAGGTTCTACGCCGCTGCTATCGTGTTTTTCAGCGACGCTGTTAGATGTGATCTTGCGCATAGTGTAAGTGGGCTTCAGTCGATCGATGAGCCCCTTTTTTCGCCCCGTAATCGTGTACAACTTTTGTTGCCCTAATTATTTTATCAGCGACATTTCGTGACATAATGACAAGCTGAAGTCGTCAAAAATCTAAATGTGTCTTTTTTTTTACAAATTAGTTATTTACGATACAAGTGCCGAAAATAGGAAATTCGCAACGAGTGGTGATAAATTAAACACGACCGAAGGGAGTGTTTTAAACCGACACGAGTTGCGAATTACCTATTCGCACGTGTATCGTACAACGTTTTACTGTACATATTATGGCTATTTAAAGTTTCGACATATGCACGAAAAGTGCTCTTTTCCGCACTAGTGCGGGAAAGTAGCACCATAATTATGTACTGTAAAAAAAAATATTTTGTCTTGCGGAATGCATGTAAGTTAAATTGTAGAAGGTATATCAACCAGGTTTTAAACAAACACACTCGAATCGTGTTGTTCCTTAGTAATAGTAATCGTGGTTAGATATACCTATGTACATCTGACATTTCCGCTAAATGTTGTGTACGCCACATATCATAATTGTTTACCGGTATATGCCAATTAGACTAGATTTAGTGCTTGATCAACGGTACACACTAACGTTCAGTCAAACGTGCTTTGTAGTAGGTACACGTCAGCATACAGCTAGATTCTTTATCGGTTGAGCAAACTACATGTATCTTTGCCTTGAGCGTCAGCATACAGCTAGATTCTTTATCGGTTGAGCAAACTACATGTATCTTTGCCTTGAGCGTTTTCTTTGAAGGCCTGAAACGATACATGACCTTTTTTTGTTATTTACGTTCTGCTTTTGTCTCTCATGGTGACTATTGGAAAATATTCTATTCAATTAATTCCAGACGGCGGTCGACAGAAAAGCACAGCTGGACGCCACGATACGCTGCGCTATCTCAACATTAGGAGAATAACGATTTTCAAACCAGTTCTCTTTATACCGTATTATTGTGGTCATCGCATTATAGCTGCCGTTCTTTTGCCACAGACTAAAATTTTCCCATGCTTAAAAATGTCCAAAGTCCGTGATTATCAAGCGCGCGGGGGTTAAGTTTTCAGGCTGTGTAGAAATATTTAATTCGCAGTGCAAACCACAGCGCACAATTCGTTTTTACGACGACATTGCCCGGTGATACTGTTATTAGAATGGCCCACAGTGGTATCTGATTCAATAAGGTATTATGTACCTATGAAATCACGTATTTTTAAGTTACTTTAGTTGTGACTGATTTAACTATAGCCACGCTTACTCTGTGCGCTTTGCGGGTTTACACTCCATTTGATTTTGATTTCGCTTTCCGCGTGTGTGCGAATATAACTTCCATTATAAGTGTAGGAAATTTAAGGCAGAACCACGAACTCTAATGTCTCCTTTAGCAGTTAAATAATAATACTATTTCAACGTTTGAAGTCAGTGAAAATCAGTACGATGTTACAAATTGTAGAGGTATCTCGTTTGAGTCAGGCAAAAGCGAGCTTATACCCACTAGATTCAATCACGAGGCAATACTAAACGTCAAACGCATACATTATGATCAACCGTGTTGCTGTGTAATTGAGTCTAGCTGGTTCAAGTTGCGTTCGCCAGACTCGCGTAGCCGCTGCTTTAAAACTGGCGGGTCAGTAAGCTTTGCTTTCGAATTTGATTTAAATGTGTTTCACACACTGCGAGCGCGCGGAACACATTGAGACGGGAAGCGAAACTGTAAGGAAATGTTTTCTGCTAGAATACGTTTTTTGCGAGATGCAGTATGTTAACAAATAAACTGTATATCTGGCTATACAAACATATAGATATTATCAAATACACTTGTCTTATTGTGGTAAAGAAAAAACAAAGGGCCAACAAAAATTGCCTGTCTGACGCTGGGTAATATTTTGTTCTATACATTCATGTTTTAAAATCTCATTCCTTATCCTGTCAATACGGTTTCTCCACTATTTTTTGTGTGATAAATATGCTAGTACCAAACCTGTACGCTTTTTTATCTTTGGCCATTTGGTAATTTTCCGTCAACTGCTGGTCAGTTTTTGAATAAAAAATGTCACATTAATTATTTTCACAATGTCAGTTAAATATGAGTGACATCCTGGGTCAAATTACGGAACTCGCTTTTTCTGGAATTGGAATGAAATTATTGCAAAACAGAAGGCTCTGTAAGGGAAGTTAAGTAAAATAACAATAGGTGGAGCTACCAACATTGCCTTCAATTTCTTCAACAAAGTTATTGCACTGCGGGCAATTCATAATAAGTATTTCCGCCTAGGGGCTTCTCTTAAGTAATTGTGCCTTTAAATAACTTTCCAAGTAAAGCCGTTATTGACAGAGACGAAATACCGCGTAACTTTGTAACATTTACTCATTATTTTAAAACGTGCGTATGTATAGGTATACCTGTTTTTGCGGTTTAACAGTCTGAAGCACACAACTCCTTGACAACGATACAAATTCTCCAACTAACAACTTATGTTTATTGTAATAGAGTCTAATTCAGCCTGATCGAAACTTAAGTTAAATTTGCTAATGACAATATGTAAGTTGTTCGGAACTCTGTATAACTAATCTACTAATGGACGAAGTTCGTCAAGCAAGTTTGGACCTTCATTGAATGAAGTTAAAGTTGAGGATTTGATGTAGTATTTGCTTGTTATATGAGTATGCAGATGTGTGGGATATGATATAATGAGGAATATATAGGAGACTCAAGCCCAGATGTCTGCGTCAGAAATGGCTCAATTCATAATACAATACAAAATTCTTTATTTACCATAACAACGTCACATCCGAGTCGTTTTAACTTAACTTCTGTTATTATGCACATTGTGCATAAGTGCATGTGAAGTTAAATAATATTGAAACAGAATCGGCAAAACAAAAAAATATTTGTTTTACAAAAGAGCATAAAGAAGCAAATAGTAACAACATTCGGTCTTATCGCTTTAAAGAGATCTTGGCTTGATTGGGTAGAAGGAAAAAAATTAACATGACATTGTAAACAGGCAATGTAGAAGTATATATAGTATATAGTATATTTCGGATCGGCTTGACCCCTTGGCGCTGCGTAGAGATGTGGCCTCTCTCTGCATTTTCTATCGCATGTATAACGGGGAGCGCTCCGAGGAATTGTTCGGATTAATCCCTGCCGCTTCTTTTCGCCATCGTCCAACGCGACAACATTACCATCCTCACCACTTAGATGGTTGGCAGTCCTCAACTGTGCGCTTCTCTAGAAACTTCCTGCCTCACACAGCTAAACTTTGGAATGGATTGTCGCCTGCGGTATTTCCGGACCGATACGACCTTCAAACCTTCAAGAAAAGAGCGTACTCCCATCTTAAAGGCCGGCAACGCACTCACAACACCTCTGGTGTTGCAAGTGTCCATGGGCGGCGGTAATCGCTTACGGTGATCCGTCTGCTCGTTTGCCTCCTATATCATAAAAAAAAAAAAAAAAAAATAGCAAGAAGAGTAAAAACAACATAAACATCGAACTTAACTATACAACTTACTGAAGCTAGGAAATAAGAAATATAAATGCAGCATTTTATAAACTGTTATCACTTAAACTCCTCCATCACTTAAATAAAGCAACTGCATTTATCCACAGAGAACATCGCATAAATTGAATTGGAAATTCACAAATAAAATACAAGACACGGAAATAAGGAATATTCAAACATTTTAGAGAATAACGCGCTGAAATGAGCCGTGGGAATATGGGAGTCTTACATCGGACCTAGGACGTAACTTGACAGGCTAAATGAGTATTTTATTAAACGATATGATACAGAGAAAGAATATAATGGAAAAATAAACCATCTTCGTCTGTAGCCCCCAACAGGATCCCCAGGACAGGACAGCTACAGACGAAGATGGTTTATTTTTCCATTGTATTCTTTCTCTGTATCATATCGTTTATAAAATGATCGGGTTAACTTCCTCGTTGAAAATAACACGTAACAAAAATATTTAATTAAATAATTTGTTTCGTGAAAAGGGTATAGAGTATATTATTGTTCCTTTTCTGTTGTAGCTAGAATCTGACTTTTAGATCAGCGCGAGAGGTGAATATTAAGTTTCTAAATAGTAGGTATGAATTGACAAGAACCATTTTACAATAAGAGAGGAAATCAATAATTATAGGATGTCACAAAGATCAAGCGAGATTTAAAATTATAAAGACTGGATGACGTACAGTTTGTGATTCTTGCGTTACTTTTGGAACTAAACAAAACAGCTGGTTTCCACCAGCGTATTAAACACAAGCCAGCCGCATTCACTGTAAAATATTAAATGGAAAATTGACATTGAATCTGAATACTGTCAATTTTAAAAATTATCGACATGAAAAACTGTCCAGTCTGAATATTGTTAAAATTTGATTATGATTACGTCCTAAAAGTAAAATTTACATACTTAATTAATGGTCGAAATACATACGCCCATATGAAACTACGTAGGTACACTCCATCAATATGACCAATCGGAAAAACGACATATTTAAATAGTCGATTTTCATAAAATATTGTTGCGAGGCATTAATCTAAACTAGAAAAAAATCACTTTGCACGTATTGAAATGAGATGAGTAGTTCCAGAGATCTACCCTTGTAAAAAATATATTCTAAATACTCAAAAAAAAAATACAAACATTTGCAATTTTCAGTCTCATTGGAAAACACCCAATTTCCATCCTCTGAAATAATATAGGTGCACTCAGTACTGAAATAGTAAACGCAAGTTTACGTCCTAGTGCACAAACACAAGTATTGTAATTCCGTTCGCGTGCAGTGGAAAATGCACGATCGCAATTGGCTACTCGCTTCGCAGGTGAGCGAGACATACCTGCTTTAAACATACTGTGCGAAATAGAAATTTAAGATAACAACTTTACTACCAGTATTTTCTTAAATGCTTCTATGTATGGTACTAACTACCTGCGTTACACTGATAATAATAATGTATGAGTACGTTATTCATAATAAAATAAACAACATCAGAGTTAACATGACAAATACAATAAGAGAAATAAAAAACAATATTATTTCTTAGAGATGTATAAGGTCTCCAAGTGTCAAAATTGAAATAAGTAAGCAATTATAATAAAATCTCATAGGTACCCACAGGGATGTTATCTATGTGTCAAAAACTAAGTAATAAAATAATACAACCAAGTGAAGTCAGAATGAAATCTCTCGTATCAATTCCGCAGAACAATGGAATGAAGTTATGCTTGTCGTCCTTGCGAACATGAACTGACGGGACTCCACAAACAGCACCCGTTCACGAGTATGACGCGTATCTCAGGCATCGCCTCCCTCGACCATATGTTAGGGAAGGTGGTGACCCGATCAACGACGCCGCCTTTAGGCGAGCATGACATATTCATACTGACTAAATTAACAATCTTAAGAACACGTTTTAAAATGAACAAACCTTAATATGTGCTCAAATGTTACATGAAAGGACTATTCCTACATCTCATACAAATTAACTGGCCAACTTGAACTTGTATTCATAAATACACTACTTATAAATTAGTTACAGTACAAGGGCACTTTTACAAGTCAAAGTTTGTCAAATAAGTGTATTCCTAAAAAAATTTACATGGAATCTGGTTCTAGTTCATTTTAACGGTTGTAAATATTCAGAAGCGTAAACTGCCATTTGCATTTACGCCATTTACAGTTAAGCTTAGAATAGCGGTCAAAACGGAGAGTTCATAAATACTTGCCTCTTTGTTGGGTAGGAAAAGAGCAACGAATGAAAGTATACAATGGAACTGAGGCCGCACGAGAACTTTGTCGATTAATTAAAAAGTAGATTCGATTCCGCTGATCGATTGCGTAACATCTTGTATCTAGTTACATTAGGAGGAATAGTCCTGGCAAATCCCCAAGAGAGATAATCATCATCGTCATATCAGCCGAAAGAGGTCCACTGCTGGATATAGGCCTCCCCCAGAGTGCCACAATGACTGGTCCTGCGCTACCCGCATCCAGCGGACTCCCGCGACGTTTACCAGGTCATCAGTCCACCTTGTAGGGCGTCTACCTACGCAGCGTCTTCCGGTACGTGTTCGCCACTCGAGAACCTTTCCACCTCAACAACATACATATCCAAGAGAGATAGAGGTACATTGTTCATTCAGACGATCCCTCGATTCTGAGGATCGTGAACTAGGCCACTGTTGGGGTGTGCTGATGGCTCACCAATGGCTCCGTTGACGAGCTGCATGCAGTGCCCGATATTTTCGTAGTCCGGTGAGTTTGATGATTTGATCACTCCATTTGGCTGGCGGTCTATCACGAGCTCATCTACCTACCTTTTCCGTCAACATGATGTATTCGATGCTATTGGGACGACGTATGGTGTGTCCAAAAATTGCTCTATACGTTCCTCGCAAACTGTCAAGAGGCGTGTGCGGAGTTTGAGTTTATCATCATCATCATAACTCATAAGGATACCACCACCACCTTAAATACATCTTGTCAGGTGATTTAAACAGCGTCTTTACGCGAGGGATAATGCCTCTCGTAACTATATAAGCCAATACGGGATTGGCATTTGCGTCAACATTTGTGGCACGCAAATTGAGTTTTTATATGTACCGTAATATGGGGTGAGTAAGGACAAAACTGACATTCAAACCTCGATAACATGAAACGTCAGAATTAGTACAATAATGCAGTTTTTTGGCGAATGGCACTTTATTTGTCGGGGCACTATTCATTTTAATTACTTTTATTACAACTTTAATTTTCCTAATTTGTATTTCATTATTCCCCTGTTTGGGGAATATTCCCGGGAACAAGGGAATATTCCCGGGAATACTCCCCGGCACATCACTAATTGCAATACATTATTTAGGTAGCAGTAGCCTTAAAATCCCATCTCACCCCCTTTTCTTCCCTTCTCTCCCCATTCATAACCCAACTCTCCTCGCGATCCCTACTCACCCAATTTTACGGTATGTAAAATATATAGTTCGTAAATAGACAGTTTTCTAATCTAAACTTCGCGCCATCTTCGTTGTAATAAAAGAAACCAACAATCCTTTCCAATTAGGACAGTATATAAAAAGGGGGACAAGTCGGTGTACAACTCAACTTAAGTCATTATTAATAAGTCTCGGTTTGCTTTGTAAATTGTTTTACGATGGATGTCTATTGACGAAGAGGGGAACCAAAGGGTTGCAAGCTAAAGAGGATAATTTACATATGAGTATTATGCGCGACAAGACATAGGGATATACACATTGACATGTCTGTCTTTCATAAACAGTATGAGAGACGTGAAATACCGTCATGTCTAAAATAAGACTTGATATTTGTGGTATGTCTATCGTATTCTAATATTACAAAGAGATAAAGTCTGCAAACCTACTATCCCATTTAAAAAAATACTTTCAACTTCATAGAATGGAGTTTCTGAATGGACGAATTTATATTTTATATTATAACGTTTATATTTTGGTTCACCCCCACTTAACCTAATATTGTTAGTGCTAATTTCATTACACCTACCAACGTTCGATATAATTTTCATTAGCCCTAATATTCGGATAACTAATTTTATATGGCATAATTATTTCCTGGGCCTAATTTCATACCTCCTATTCTTTCCTAATACTAAACATCAAGTGTGCTAATATATTGGAAACTAATAATGTTTTTTCCTAAAGATTACTAAGCCTAATGACTAATGTGCACTACACCTAATTTCGTCACACCTATCTGTCACTTGTCCTATTAACTTTTGCTCTAATGTTTCACTAGACCTTATTAATGCATATTTCTTTGAAACGGCGAACTTTACGGGTTTTCTTTGAATATCATCAAATATGTAGATGTCATTCCGTAGGTTTGTTTTGCAATTATGTTAAAAACTTTGCGATTAAAAAAAAACAGGTCAAAAAGACCTACCTACTGTTTATAACCTAATATTTTTCCTAGAGAAATGTGTTATTTTCGGGCATAACATAAACCGTATTAAGTAAGTTTCCATCTAAGTTTCCATGGACTGCCAAATAATGTACGGGACGTTCAAGGGACTCGGATGACGCCTCATTACGTGTATTTTGACGAGATTTTGACACAATTGTGCGCGGTCTTTTTTACGTGTTGATATTAGTGAGGTCATGATGATGTTTAATAAGGTAAGTTAAGGTAAGGTAAGTTTTTAATTAATTACGGTTATTATTGAATATATAATAAACATATAGAAGAGTTCGTGTTTTCCGCTTGTCTAATACTGACACAGCTGGTGGACGGACCATGTAAGTTATGAAGTCAGATCTCGTCAAAATGGGAGCCAATAATGCACGGCCAAATAATGTACGGCCCGATAATCAGTGTCCAGTTTTTGTGAACGCGGATTATTGGGTCGTGCATTATCAGGGCGGACGAAAATGGCTTGTCATAAGCGAACTCTGTCTTAGGTCGGTTAGGTTAGGGTTCACTTGTGTCCCTCAGACCAGAAATAGACACCCCGCGCAGCGGGGTGGCTTCGACTTGCTGTACGGCTATCACAAGACGGCGCGCGAGCTCTCTCGATTTTTCTTGCACTATACTTACTTTTCTAAGTTTTCAAATAAGAGAGAGACGGATGGCATCGGATTACCTACCTATTCTACCTCAAGGCAGGTCAGTGTAGGTACGACGACGAGCGAAGCGAGGAGGAGTGTTAGGTAGAACCGCGACCCTACAGCGCGCGAGCCGAGCGAGCGAAGCGAGCGTACCGCGGTAGCGGCCGGCGAAGCGCCATAACCGCCATAATACGAAAAAAGAAAAATCGGTGAGATAAAATTAGTACCTACTACTGACAATTCGGTATATTGACATAAGGGCTAAAATACTTAGGCAAAATGAAGATTCGGGTTAGTGATTTTAGAGACATTGATAATAAGGTGTAGTCATGATTAGGCATTGCAATATTAGGCCTAGGAAAAAATCTTTTAAATAAAATTAGACTTAGTCAGAATTCGGTCATGAGAAATTAGACATTATGAAAATTCGGGATACTGACATTAGGGCTAATGATTAATTAGGAACAATGAAAATTCGGGTTTGTTATTTTAGGGTTAACGACATTAGGGCTAGTGAAATTAGGTATGAAATTATTAGGGCTAACGGAGGGGAATCTTATATTTTATTCCACGGGTTTGCCTGGGTTGTTTACACCGCGGGCGAAGCGGCACGGACAGTTATTAGTATCTCATACGCGTAATATTATAATAGAGTAGAATAGAAAATCATTTATTCGTGACATACACAAAACGACAAACATTGAATAAAAATAAAAACGACCGGGTTGCACTCCGGGAGTGCCGGCAGAAGAAAAATCTCAATGACATTGTAACAGTTATTTGATCAGGTCACGTGTCCGTCTTACGAATTTTCAATCTGTTGAATCTTACGGTCACGTGACATCATCTTACGGTCACGTGACCTGTTGTGAGTATCCCTCGAATCTCACGGTCACGTGACATCTTACGGTCACGTGACATCTTACGGTCACGTGACATCTCACGGTCACGTGACCTGTGGCGAGTTTAACAATTTTTCCCCGTCACAAAAAGTGCGCTAAAGAAGTTTTCACTTCAAAAATATAAACAAAACACGTGATGAAACAGTCCCAACTCGCCAGCACTATGGCGATTACCAGCGCTGGTCTTCCGTTGGAACAATTGGTGAAACCACGGCGGGCAGCGCACACATTGCAATAAAAATATAAATAGACACGTCTTTATTCTTGGCACTACTGTGTGCATGGTTAAGTTGTTGTCATGAATCTGGGGGCTCGGCAGTGCCCCCGCCAAGTCGAGCAAAACAAAGAGGCACGGCCGTACCATCCTATTCTGGAAGCCATACAGGCCATTTACAACATCCTGTAATTTTGTGCTTAAATGTTTATTATTGACCCAGCAATGTATATGGAATTGTTATTGTCAGGTGACAATTGTCGAGATGGTGAAATAGGGCCCAGGTACTCAGGTAAGGTTCCCGGTAAAGTACAGAATACAGAATACAGAATACGGATGCCTACCCGTCTAATATGAAAGGGACATCATATTTTTTAAGCACGTATTTTGAAGCAACTTCTTTTATTAAAAATAATTTGTAACAAAAAAAATCCTCTCCAAGTTAGAGCACTTATTGGTTAACTAATTATAAACTTATGCGCTCCCACATTTCCAATCTGAAGCATTTCCAAATAAATATGCAACGGGTAAATTAACTGAAAGTTTGCGGGGCTGAAATTAAAGGTAAATAAAGTTTCATTGACTAGTTATTGAACTGCAATATTGCGCCAGTTTTAGGGCCCCACTGTTAGCGGATAAGTTTAAATAGTTAAGAGTCTCAATACTGTCAATCTAATAAACGCTTTATCTTTTCTCCATTGTGTAACGGAAATTAATTACTCATACATTTTATATGGGTAAACTTCGTTACACAATGGTCAAACTATCGATGTAGTTTTGTGCAGCAATATATATATATTCTTTTTAAACGTCCCAACCGTTTCGCGTTTTTCACATTGCGTCTCTCGTCCCATTGTGTTTGTGTTAGGTACATGTCTGAAAATCAGCGCTGTTGTAGGTGTCTGTCTGACACCTCGGCATAATGCTGAGAGAGCGACCGATTCACTGCCGCGAAGACACACACATTAAGTGTCAATTGTATTGTATCTCTACTCCCTTTGTCTCTGTGTGTCTTAGGTGTAGTGAATAAATGTCTTCATTCTTTCTTTCTTTCTTTCTTTAATCAGATTGGAGCGACTCTTTATTTAATAAATAGGTGCCAAGTTTTACAGTATAAACGTATAAATAATATTGTAATCACATGAGTAAAGCCGGAGCAGTTAACAACTTTCGGAACAGCCCTCGTAAGCCTGTTTTAACTAAAATGGCGTTAAAATTTGTTTGTCCTTATCTGTCACTTTGACATTTGTGTTCGTAAGAAAGAGACAAAGCACATTTTATTTACACTCTTTCTTATTGTTATATCTCTTTTGACCTATTTAATTTAATTTAATTTAATGAATCAATTTATATTTCATGACATGTATTAAAATGACTATCTATTACTTTTACTTACTATGTCAACACAATACATGTTTTGACCACTATATTTGTACGCCGACAGGCATCACATAGTGATACGAAAGCTAATGTAACACCTTGTACCTACATACCTATGTTGAACAAATAAATCTTTGAATCTTGAATCTGAATCTTTAACGCGCTTGTTATTCTTCTGGAGTGGCAAGTGTCCTTAGCCTTCGGGGTCTGCTAATCTTCAGACAGACCCTATGGTCGTTTTTCACCATCGTAGCATAAATAAAACCGTTTAAATTATTTTGTTATAGATAGGATATCTAATCCTAGACGAGTGTCAGTAATAGCTTCTTACTCGTACCTGTAGCTATATTATTTTCTTGACAAGCCATCCTCTGTAAATTTTCGAACTAGCAATCGAAGCGAACGAAGTTCTTACTATCCACGTCTAATTTTAGTTTTTAATAAATAAATAAATAATAATAAAATATGCATAAAATGCACTTTTATAATGGGTTCTTTGGTGTCATCAATGAATACTTTGCGAGATTTAACAATGATAATAATATAACCCTCTCACGTGGCTGTCATAAGGATTGGACAGTGGACACATGTGCAAACAGTGGTGATTTTTGAGAAAGCCTTCAGTATCGGTCGTCTCGCGACAGTTATAATACAATGTAACCTTTAGTAGAAAACTTATTGAAATAAAGATTAATACAAGCTTTAAATAAAACACACTATCACTAAGGCAATAAAAAAAAACTTACGACACAACAACTATAGCAGAGGCCGAGACCCATCTCCACAAACAAGATTTTCGATTAAAAATACCGCAAATCTGTTCAAATGTTAGGGAACTACAATGCCTCAGACAGATACAGATACGCAAATCTTAAATTTATAACAGCCCTCGTTTGCATTACGGGTTAAAAGTGATTCGCTACAACTAGCACCGCACCTCGAAAACCAAAGTTATTAGAGACTTGAAAACTTCCGCGCACGCCTTACTACTTACGGGGCGTATTACGAGTACATACAGCTAAGCATCGGTTAAGCGCATTTTAGCTACCCAAGATATTTTGAGCCTGCATTGGCAACACTATAAAACAATATGCATTCTGTGGGTAATGACGTGATTTTTAGGGTTCCGTAGACAACAAGGAACCCTTATAGTTTCGCCATGTTCGTCCGTCTGTCTGTCTGTCTGTTTGTCCGTCTTCGGCTTAGCTCAGTAACCATTACAACTAGAAAACTGAAATTCGGCATGGGTATATAAATCAATCACGCCGACAAAACTGCACAATAAAATCTTGAAAAAAAATTTTTTTTGGGTACCTCCCCTACACCTAAAGCGGGGATGTATTTTTTTTTCTCGTTAAACCCATGTGGGGTATCGTTGGATAGCCTGTTCAAAACGATTATGGGTTTCCTGAAATCAGTGATTCGTTTGCGAGATATTGGGCTTTAAAGCCCTAAGTTTTGTTCGAGTCCCCCCCTGCCGGCTAAATGGCTACTACTGGGGATTTGAAAAAAATCGTGGTACAGTCGACTACAAAGAGATATATACGGCCAAAGTTACAAAAATATGTATACACGACTGTATTGCCTTGACATTAAGGTCGTGTATACATATTTTTGTAACATTGGCCGTATATTATATCTCTTTGTAGTCGACTGTACATATAATTAGTTTCAAAGGAAAACTATCACGGACAAGAAGGCATAAGTAGTTACCGAGTAATAGTCGACGAACTTAATGTGTACTTGGAAAGGCCAATTGTACAAATTCGGCCGACGCAACCGCACCGCACGTCGATGTAACTAAGACAAGCAACTACGGAACCCTACACTGCGCGTGGCCCGACACGCACTTGGCCGGTTTTTTTCGAATAAGCGTTGGGACATTTAGATCTACCTGACGTGTGTATAGTCAACATCAAAAGTAGATGATCATTTTAGTACCTTGTCAGTTTCACTACTTTGAAGCTGACGCATCCCGCCTGTCGCAGTATTGTTACGTTAAGTGCGACAAAGTACTAAATGTATCATCTATAATGTATACTATCTGGTGTTGACTGTACTAAGCATCGATTGCTAACCGTAATAAATGAATGATTATGTCTATTAGAGTGGTCCTTAAAAATCGAAAAGTTGAAATTTCATTCAGGCACCCTCTTATATTGTTCCAATATGTGCAAAAATAACGTATGTTTTTTATTTTTATTTTTGGATAAAATTTCGGGGTCGCGTCCGAATTTTTAAACTTTTTAAGGCTAGTAACAATAAGAGGGTGCCTAATTGAAATTTCAAATTTTCGGTTTTTAATGACTACGAGTATTTAACTCTATGTCTATGTGGTTGGTGGGTATTTGTTTGATTTCTCTGAAGTCAAAATTAAATATGAACCCACATTTAGTTTTTTTCCGTTCGAAAATTTTTAAGTAATCGTGTTTTGTCGTCAATTGACCAACAAAATAAATGTAGACATAGTACATTAAAAACATTATTGCATATGAAAATACATGATTTTTGTTTCCTAGTTCAAGCACTACCGCGTGTCAAAAAATACTACCAAATCCTGTGCATCCCGTTAAGCCGTCTTAACGTAAACGTCTTACATCCGAACTAACCCGTTCAATGCAACATTGCAAGCTAAGTGATGCGGCGTGGTTAGTCGAGCGGGCTCAATAAATGGGTTAACTCGGACGATAAATCCAGGGCTTTGTGTCCGTGCCATTGCTGAGAGCTATCTGTTTGACTATTGTTTGGCTAGACCGTTGCGGAGATGTTCCCGAAGGCGGATTAAAACGGATTTGATAGCTTGTATTCTAAGACTAAGACGGGCGTTACGCAGAGACGTGTTTGTTACAGTCAGATTATGAACGCTGTCAGCTTAGTAATCTTAGTTACGATATTATACACTCTCGAAAAATTGTGAACCGCCACAACCGTTCACAATTTAACGCATTACTTTTCGTTATTTTATATTAGGTATCAACATTTTATTTTATTTTTGAAGTGAAAACTTCTTTAGCGGCGCTGTGCACTTTTTGTGATGGGGAAAAATTGTTAAGCTCGCCACAGGTCACGTGACCGTAAGATGTCACGTGACATTAAGATGGCACGTGACCGTAAGATTCGACAGATTGAAAATTCATAAGACGGACACGTGACCTGATCGAAAAACTGTTACAATGTCATGAGTTTACACCTCTGCCGGCAAATTAAATCACATTAAATCGTTGAATTATGAACTGAGATGAAATTGGCAAGCTATGGAATAAAAAGAGGTGCTCCATAGAAAATTTAATTAAAACTAGAAAATTGCTGTCCACAATAGGAATATAGTACTACGGTAAATTCGCTGTCTGTCATGATATGTATTTATTATTATAATCATAAAATTAAAGCGTGAACACTCATCCTGAAGAATAACTTCCGAATAGTTCGAAACATGTCGCCTGTCGTAACATGACATTTAATACGTGAGTTTAGCCGAGAATTTATAGGTAATATAAAAAAAATATAAATAAATAAAATAAATATATAAATATTTGCGGACAATCTTACACAAATCGACCTAGTCCCAAACTAAGCAAAGCTTGTACTATGGGTACTAGACGATGATAAACATATTTATATAAAGATATAAATACTTAAATACATAGAAAACATCCATGACTCAGGAACCAGTATTTGTGCTCATCACACAAATAAATGCCCTCACTGGGATTCGAACCCGGGACCTCTTGCTTCGTAGGCAGGGTAACTACCAACTAGGCTAAAGAGGTCGTCAAATGAGGATGAGGTATGATTTGTAAGTTCCTTTAAAATAGCCCACTCTTGTTCTAAAGTTCTGTAAAGGCCCTTGAGTTAACTCAGGATATATTGGGATTGAGTATTATTTCTAATTTCTTGAATATTTGTAAAAACTTTTTTAACATACATAATCCTAACTTTTAACGCTGGAGTAGAATTTTTCAACGGAATTACAGCGAAGAAAAATGAAGTTACTTATTATCAATTTCTAAATAATTTACTACTTAAACTCAACTTGTGCATAATACATTAGTCACCTAGGGCGGCAAAGCTAAGTAGGTATGTGTTATAACGCAGGTATTTGGCATCTGAGTTAAAGGCAAAAGCGATAAATATCAGATCTGAGGCTAACTTTATTACCGCCCTGGTTAAATACAACATTTTACGTGGGATAGTCCGCAGGCGTAGCGCCCGGGACGTCTGTATTTTTCTAGTTTTTTATGTGGTTGACGAAGTGCACTCTAAATAAGAAAAAATATTTCCTTCTTTTTCATGGTGTTGTCGACATTCTTGTAATAAAAAGGTCAAGGCCTACTCTAAATCTAATTAAGTCCCAAGAAAATTTAATTATGTAAATAATACCCTCGTAACTTGAAAATTCTTCATAAAATTCTCGCCCCTTGTTACATTAAAAATATCAGTCGACGGTCAAATTATTGTAATACTTGCGAGTAATCTTGCTCTATTCTCGAGATTAAATTCAGGGTAAGACCTGTGCTTACGCACTGCCCTTGGATATACGGCGGTTTTAAATTGTGTTTTAGATACCGACAAAATTTTCCACCATCCTCCAATGAGACTTATCTGTGGCCCGTTTCGTGAAGCTACCAGTTAGAATTTTGCAAGTCTTAACTGGCAACACTGGTCAAATGGCCATTCTTTATTGGTTGAGCGTGTCAGTGTTGTCAGCTCAGACTTCTATAATAGCTTGTAGCCTTGATTTAATTATCACGTATAGGGATAGAGCTGCAGATGTAATGATCCATAATCACGACCACTCGGTCAACAGCGACCGATAAAGAAGAGAACAATTCTCTTGACTATGAGACCGCGTTTAACCGGTGACATTTTGCGTGATACAACGCGTGACCTGTCAGACGACTATGCCCGTTGCCAGCGGAGGCCGGAAAGGTCATAGTCGCCTGATAGCTCCCGCGTCGTGTTGCACGGCGTTAGAGAAACGATGCAAAGTCGTATTCTTGTATCAGGTAGGCCGTCAGCTTGTTTGCCACCGATGTTGTATATAAAGAATAAATATATCCACTAAAACACAGCTGCAGACTAGTGCAGACGTATTCTCAATGTGCAGTATCTAAACCAAACCTTCCTAAACGAAATACAATTTACAACATTTACAGTCTTCATTCATCGCTTTCTTACCCGCCTACGCCTCACCTCATACGCCGCCTACACTCCTGGCTATCGCATACTGTGATTCTAGCACAACTGACGCCGCAACGCGGCGCGTGACGAGAAAATCTACCGTTCTCTAATTTGCACGTGTCAAGCCTCTAAAACGCAGCAGCCTCAGTGCGTCTCATCTTAATCCGAGTGACATCGGTCTTCTTTCATCGTTGTATGCTTAACCCGCCCGCGCCCCAATCCTCAAACGTCACCCAGACTTCTGGCTGTCGCATACTGTAGTCATGGTGTAGAACCACTAAAACGCAGCAGACCTAGCCACAGTGCGTCACCTAAATCCAAGTGACAACCATCAACATTTATCAGCGTCTCGCCGACAAACGACAGCAATTAACATTCCTCCAACCCGCACCATTGTGTCTGCATTGTGTTGGTTATGGCGGAGTCACTTGACAAGTTGACACTGGCTAACGTTGTTAAAAAACAGTTGGGCTTGTTTCATTGTCACTGGTTTTATGTGTGAACTAAGTTTGGATTTCATGGCACTTTAACTCGCGTTTTGTACAGTCGAACTCATAAGAAGCTGAACAGACGTTGGTACCTTGTCACTAGCACCCGATTGATAACTTCGGATAGCAGTTAAGTTTTTTTTGATAACTTCGTATAACTATGTGATTATAAAGGACTCAGTACTAAGGGGTCCAGTCCCTTGTTAGGCTGACTTTCCCCGGGTCTTACAAGTATAAAAAAGAAATAAAGGTAGGTAAAACTGAAAAGAAATAACTTGGAGAATGAATTCAATCGCCGACTCGGCTGGGCAGCGTTCGAGAATATACGGCACATCTTTTCGTCTTATATTCAGCAGTGTCTTTGACAGTGTGTCTCAAGATGAGAGTCTTTGACAGTATGTGTTGCCAGTGATGTCATATGGCACTGAAACGGAGTCGCTCACTATGGACCTCATTGGCAGGCACCCAAAAGGCAATGGAGAGGGCTATGCTGGGAATTTATCTGCGTGATCGCACCAGGAATGAGTCTATCCGCAGCAGAACAAAGGGAGAGGGCTATATCCTCTGAATTGATAGACTTAAGTGACAGTAGGCGTAGCATATTACACGTTCCGATGGTCGTTGGGTTCTCGAGTGACGCCCACATACCGGCAGGAGCAGCGAGGAAAGACCGCATAAGGTGGACCGATGACCTGGTAAAGGCCGCAAGAGTGTGTTGGACCGATCATTGTGGCACTCTTTGGGGAGACCTATGTCCAGCAGTGGGCATCTTTCGGCTGATATTATGATGATGAAATATACCGTTACAGCCGTATTGTTGTAATAAATTCAGATTCAATAATAGTACATTACTAAAGAGGCCGGGAAACGAAGGGTTGCAGGCCAAGTAGATAAAGACGGATAGGGATACGCGGCCGGCAACCCCGTTTCTCGCCGAGATTAAATTTGTAGAGTGCTTTTCTCAAACTTGCAATGAAATAAAAAGAAAGAGTAGTCAATTTGTTTTATAAATAATACGTTTCTGAAGTGCACCGCCTGCACCGCTGCCGCCGCGATGGCAGCTGGCCCGCGCCCCCCCGTTCAAAAACAAAAGAAGGTTGCTTTACAGGCCTAGGTGTGTAAGGTTGTATGAAATTCCTTTACATATCATCTTCACTCATCGCACCGGATACGTAGTATTTCCGAACCTAATTTGAAGTAAGTCACGTCAACATTTCATTGCAAGTTTGAGAAAAATTACATTACATTTCAACTCGAACAACTTATGTGGATGGATGAACACATGTGTTAGTAAGTATAGATAGTTACAGGCAGTCCAATTTTACTCGGCTGACGAACTCTTTTGCACAAGGGCTCGTAGTGAAAAATCTTTTTCCTCGAGCCAGATGAAATTCAATTTTATGTCAGTGTCATAAATACTGAATATTTTTTCTCGCTTAATCTGTACTTCTCACTAACAGTAGTCCAATTATAGCGGAATTATTTGACAGAGACTAACATCGAAACAAAATAATTAATTCAGAGTGCCTCTTTGTCAGAGATTTTTATTCATTTCCAATGAAAATTCGTTTAGATATTATTATTTAAATATTTGAAGAACTGATTGCCAAGAATTACTACGCGCTACGCTCGTAGCCAACCCCGTGGTATTCCCGTTAAGGAGTGGAAAGCGTGTACGGCGTAGGCGCCCGATACGCAGTGAATGTAATAAAGTATCAATTCGATAATTTTTTAACCACGGACGTACACTTTTAATTAAATTGGGTTAAATTAATTAGTCGTTAGATTTCACTTACGTGCAACAAGCGTAAGATAGTAGCGATTTTATCACTTATCACTGTCTTTAAGACGACAGTCATGCTCTGACGATGTATGTGTCATACACAACGATAAGTGATAAAATGCCTTACCACTTATTGATCACGAACGGAATGACTTATGTTTTATGTCTGTTATATTTTATTTCAATTTATGGATAACAGCATAATAAAGGTAGTCGAGAAAATAAAATTACTTGTACAGTAATAAATCATAAAAAGGAAACAGCTACTCACGTTACTTTATAACCCACTATGTAAAACAGTTTTTTTGCGAAAAGTCTGGATGCGTTTAAACGAAATTTTTCATGTTTGTTTACTTGCTGAAATCAAGTAATGTATAAAGATATTCTCTAATTAAACAATGCAGTCAAGGCTTTTTCGAACTTCGCGTGGACAGTGACACGAAACGTTCTCACTTAAGTAGTTGTAGTAATAATTAACTTTAAAAACAAAGGTTTAACAGACTTCAATTCAGTACTCCGCTTGAAGTGTATAAAAAAAAATAAAATTAAAAAATTAAAAATTGTTTAATTCAGACCGAGATCCATAATAGTGTTAGTAACAATTGGGACTTACAAAACTATGTTAGAATTACATGTTACATTACATTAAGTTTTAAGTTTTAATTTAAATTAAATTAAATATTGATGTAGTAAAAAGGCAGGAGCAAGTAGCGATATATTACTCCCTACTTGGCCCTACCAATGACCACCTCAACCCAATACTTGGTGAGCGGGCAATCAAGGCGCTCTGCCAACACCCTCAGCATACTGTTGCTGCTGCCTCGCATCCGCTTCAGCAGTGAGGCTATTCTTTTTCGCCGAATGGCATAAAAGTCGTCCGCATGGGCCTCTGCAAACATGCCCGAAGCACTGCAGTGCTTCGGCAGCTTCAAACAGTATCCTAAGGATGTTGTTGTACTGAAAAAAATAGGGGTGTAGACACTAAATAAAATAATAAATAATGTCATATTTTCTCGAAAAAGGATTAAAAATGTAGTCAAATGGAGAAAACATCAACGCAAGAGGTTAAATAATAACGAAGTTATAAGTGTCCAAAGTTTTAAGAAGGGGTATATTCTGTCCCTATTTCGCAAAACGGAACTTCATGGGAAACAATGACGTTCGCAGTTGGGGACGTCACTAGAAGACGGCAACGTGCCGTGCCCCATCGTGTACGGCGCCGCCGTCGACGCGGCCTGCAGCGCGCGCGACGCGTGACGCGGGAGCCTCGTGGATTGTGACGTCACACACTGTTTGCGTTTTCTCTCTCTAACAAGCAATATTAAAATGGTTGTAGCTTCGTAATTCTTTGAGATGTCTGAATAGGATTTTTGTCACTAGGCATATTTTTATGCCTTCTTTCTTTTGGAGTAATAATAATTTGCATTGAGAACCTGCTTTTTTGAAGTCAGTTAAAAATGTATCGTCATAAAGTCCAAAAACATCAGAGGGGTAATCCCGTAAGGTAGATCCAACTGTCAAAACAAATGTCAAAGTGACAGATAAGGACAAACGAATATTAACGCCATTTTAGTTAAAACAGGCTTGTATTACGTTTATTATATTTTGAACGCGCGTTAGGTAGATCCAACTGTCATTTTCCCATATAAAAAGTGACATCTCTAGATCTAACTAGCGCGCGTACAATGCGTTACGTGACCGACCTGCTGATGGGTAATCACTTAACGTTTTGAACGCGTTTTAGGTAGATCCAACTGTATTTTTTCCCATATAAAAATTGACATTTAGATCTACCTAACGAACGTACAATGTGTTACGTGATCGACCTGCAGGTACTGTAGTTTACCCGGGAAAAGTAAAAACTAATTATGCAAAACCATCATCAAGAAGCTTCCTTTGTTCGTTCGGAATAAAAGCTGCGGCGAACGCTATCTTTAAAAATATGTGTCCCGTTGAAATTGTACCAGTACTGTTAAACGGAAACTTTAATTAGTTTCTGCTAAGTAGTTAAAATTGTATCCTATTATACAAAGCACTATGGGTTCACCCTAGTCACCTAGCGTCTGTTACAAGCATTTATTTAGGTAACTTGCAATATTGGTTTGCGAGTCCGATCAACCGAGGTCCAATTGAGTTAAAATTTTGTTTAATATTATGCAAAATTATTGAAACATTAAGCTGCTATGCTGCTAATTAAAGTATAAATTTGGAGTATTGCACTGTATGGCAGCGAAACGTGGACAAAGACATAAATGGACCGAGAAAGACTGAAAGCGTTCAAAATGTGGTGTTAGAGACGGATGGAAGGCATAAGCTGAACTGAGATAATGGCAAATGAGGACGTGTTATGAAGGGTAAAAGAGAAGAGATCGATCTTGAACACCATCAGTACTAGAAGGGGAAAAATGATTGGTCATTTGATACGGCACTACAACTTCTATAAAACCATCATGAAAGGAAGGATAGAAGGAAGGAGTGGCAGGGGAAGTCCTCGGTGCAGTTATATGGACCAAATGAAGGAAATAGCTGGTGTCGTGCCGTATCAGCAAATCTGGCGTACGACTGAGAGAAATGGAAAATACTCCACCGATAAGAGGACGACTCTTAAATGTATGATGAAGCTGGTCTGACGATGGAGACCAGAGGGGCATAGCAACTTCCAGACTACCTAAACCGGAATTCAAGCTCATTAGAATCTTCTCAATTTTATTTATTTAATCATATGGCGATCTGTAGATTAGGCGAATATCCATGTGATATTTTTATAGGAGCGCCTATTTCGCCGAAAGTGTTGTCGCTCATTTAGCACCACCCAGGGGACACGTGCAGGGTTGTGTTAGGTAAATCCTGCGCACGCGAGCAACAGGTTGTCCCCCATCTTCTCAATGAGTCATCATCATCGTCATCATCGTCATATCAGTCGAAAGACATCCACTGCTGGACATAGGCCTAAAGATTGCCACAGTGACACCCGCGACCATAACAAGGTCATCAGTCTACCTTGATCTAACCGCGCTGCGTCTTCCGGTACGTGGTCACCTTAAGAACCTTTCCGCCCCAATGGCCGTCGGTGCTACGAGCAATGTAATCAATGAGTAATCAAATGGACGGTAAAGTCCACATCAAAATCTTGTGCCAAGATTGTTATTTTTGAGACAAACTTATTTCTCTGAAACAGATAATTTTGAGGGGTGTTATAAACCCTACCTATCCGTACTCTCCGGAAATGCCAATACTAGTAGGTAAGTATTTAAAAAAAATTATGAAAAATTACTATATTATATATATTTATTTTTTTGTTTTTTTGTGTCATGGAAAACAATTGAGAAATTAGTTGCTCACACATTTTTAACCAGAACTAGTAAAATAAAACATATTAATAATATGTTTTATTTTAAACTTTTTGAGGATATAATATGTTGAATGTATGCCCATATTACGTTCAACATATTACGGCGAACGGTGTATAATACCTACTAGAACTTTTACATATTGGATACACAATAGTTGCCAAAATATCCATAAAATTGCATTACAACACAAATAGCCGCGACAATACTCTTTACAGTTCTGGTGGGAGCGGCCTCTCATATATTTTTACCTAAGAATCGGCCATAGTTGGAAACTTCTCAATAGTGGTTAGATCAGGAGCTGGTTACGTATATTTCACGTAGGTAATTTAAAAGATAAGAAAGACATAAACAGTCTAACGCGATTAGGTAAAAAGCGCGAGGGTTTATAGTGTTACAACGGGTGCCTGTCGTATCGCATAATGTTGATCGTCCTAAAAATTGTTGGCCGACAATGTTTGGCATAATGTTGAGTGGCATACTACTAATTTAGCCTATTCATTTTTGCGCATACACATTTAAAAGTTCTAAAGTACGTTTATCCTAATATTGATTACTCGAACATCGAATTACCTAAAAAGTAATATACCTAAATTTCGATTTCATAGTAATTATTTTGCCTATTATTAAATTAGCTAAAATTACACCACCTATACTAATTTTTTTTCTAAATTTTATACTATTTTAAACTCTGAGCAGACCCGACCTGAATCTAGATAAATAAGATGGGTGCGTTAGTCGCCTATTGTCACTCAGAGCAGAAATAGGGGCCCCGCTAAGCGGGGCTCCGTCGAAAT
Organism: Epinotia ramella; assembly: GCA_947578815.1. Lineage (NCBI taxonomy): Eukaryota > Metazoa > Arthropoda > Insecta > Lepidoptera > Tortricidae > Epinotia > Epinotia ramella. The sequence goes on from OX388205.1 coordinate 25,505,708, forward strand.
GAGGGCGGGTCATAGGTTATTCAAGTATTAGGCAATTCTAAGTAGAGACAACCTTCATTTACATCAATTAGATAGGTTCGTTAGTTGCCTTTTGTCCCTCAGAGCAGAAATAGACACCCCGCCCAGGGGGGTGGCGTCGACTCGCCTCACGGCTATCAAACAACACAGCAAACAAGTAAGTCAAACCTGGAGGGAACTTATGTACTGGTTCAAATGCAATGGACTGAAAATGAATGTACATAAGACTAATAACCTAATTTTTTGCAGACATACAAATACTCGTAGTACATCGTATGAATTAGACTTACCAATAACGGAAGTTGAGACAGTAAAATTCCTTGGCATTGAGTTAGATGTTTAAAATTTTAAATTATACATCAATTAAATCGATCTATTTTGCATATTTTGAAAGTGTTTTAAGATACGGTCTAGAAGTTTGGGGGAACAGTGTCCATATAAATGCAATTCTGATAATGCATAAGAAAGCTGTTAGGTATATTGATAAGGCTAAAGCTCGAGATCATTGTCGTCCATTATTTATAAAGCACCAGATAATGACGGTCATTTCACTATGTATCTACGTGATTTGCATATTCATATATACGAGAAATACACGAATAAAGGTCAGACTAGGTTATATACATTAAGAAACGACTCTGATATTTCTTTACCGCCTTGTAATAATTTTAATCATTTTAAAAGGAGCATTGAATACAACAGAATAACAATTTATAAGTAACTTATTGAATAACGACATTAAGAATTGTAGTAACTTAGGAGAATTCATAAAAATGTTAAAATCACATTTAATTATAAGACCGTTTTATAATTTACAGGAATATTTTGATGGCATGTATGAATAATGTAAATTAATCTTAATGAGTTGATTGTTATTATATTTTAATTGACTGACATATTTTCTGTTGCTGTGATAACGTAATTATTTTAATCTATGAAATTGTTATTGTAATACTGTTAGATACGTCTTAGTTTTTAGGTTTGCATGCCATATTGTGGCGGAACATGCACTCATGTGACTTTTACCACAGACATGAATTATTATGTAACTATAATTGTGTATGTTAAGCAATAAATAAATGTATATATATAGGGTACACTTGTGTCCCTCAGAGCAGAAATAGGGGCCCCGCGAAGCGGGGCTCCGTCGACATGAGGGCGGGTCATAAGTAATTTAAGTAATAGGCAATTCTGACCAGATCTAACCTGCATTTAGATTCGGACAATAAATATTTAGGACAATCGATATATATGCGTAACAAAATGTATGCACAACATTTTTAGAACATTAAATATTAGTTACATCAAAGAAAAAAATTTCGGCAAATAAAAAATATGCACAACAATGTTTATGCCATACGTTATTCGGCATAAAGTTGGTATGCGACAAAATAGTAGGACCAATAATTGTATGCCACCCGATATAGACCCTGTTACAACTTATACCATCAAAAAAATTACACATTTCGTTCCACATACAGTATAGTCAACAGCAAAAGTTGTTGATCATTTTAGTGCCTTGTCCATTCCACTACTTTGACGCATCCCAACTGTCGCAGTAGTTACGTTAAGTGCGACAAGGTATTAAAGTGATCAGCTATATTTGCTGTTGACTGTACAATGGCCTGGTTTCTATATAATGTATACCGTATCACTGCGACACAAATCAAAACCTGCATAGTTTCACACATACAGCCGCGCGCAAAGATGGAGTCGAACTATTTGTAATAGAACGAGCGAGCGAAGCGAACGATGTTCTCCGGTTAATTTTGGGACAACATTCTTTCGTCGGTCCGGAAGTGCGGATGTCCGGTGTTCTCCTCTGCTGGTTGCATGTCTCAACAGATCCTCGTGAATTTTTTTGAGCACGTACAATAATTACATACTTAGTTTTTTTTCGCTCGCGAGTTCTACATCTCACAGAGTCAAGTCATAAGGTTTTTCCGACTTCAGCTCCCGATCTAAGAGTTTTATATATCGTCGCCTAGGGGTTAAAATTTCCCAAAACTCCTGCTTAAAGGTTCAGTACAACGGAACTCCATTACTTTTGTCCTACGCAACCCTTTCCTTCGGGAATTTAATAGGCCTTGCCCATTATACCTGGCTTGTGGTTCGACGAGTGGGGTTCAATCAGACATTTACGTTTCGCATTCCAATTTGTAAACCTCTAGTCGCTCATCGTATTAGAAAAATTGACAATGATAATTAAGTCAACTGTAATAGGAAATAGAGTAGCATTTGTTTTGTTTAAATTCGAACGAAATAAAACAAATGCAACACTGTTCCAATTCCATTGAAGAAGAGGATACCTTTTAACACCTGGGTCATACAGCTTGAGTAAAACAAAGGTCGTTTTTCCTGTAGTCAATAGTTAGGGCTTAAGTGCATCATCATCATCATATCAGCCGAAATACGTCCACTGCTGGACATAGGCCTCACCCAAAGAGTGCCAACGTCACGTCCCACGCCACCCGCATCCAGCGGACTCCCGCAACATTTACCAGGTCATCATATCAGTCCACCTTGTCGGGGGTGGTGTTGCGCTCGAGCTGGCGTAGCATGATTGCCATTTGTCACATATCGCTGTGGATAAGATATCCTTCACGTTCTGAGAAGCATGCGAGTGCGAGATTTACGGAAATCTTATCCGCAATGATAACTTGATAAGTGATCAAATTGCAACCATCTTGGGCCCGCTGGTGGTGATTATAACTTGCAGAACTCCGGTTAGCCTAATGGGTAGTGACACTGCCTACGAAGCTGAAGGTCCTAGGTTCGAATCCCGGTAAGGGCAAATATTTGTGTGATGAGCATGAATATTTGTTTCTGAGTCATGGAAGTTTTCTATGTATTTAAGTATTTATATCTATTATATAAATCGTCACCTAGTACCCATAACACATGCCTTAATGAGCTTACTATAGGACTAGGTCGATTTGTGTAAGATTGTCCCCCTAATATTTATTATTAAAAAATAAATAAATAAGTTAGGATGTGTTGAGAGTGACACCTGAGTTTGTTTGTAAAATGTAGAAAGCGGAATCCGGAATTAAAAATTAGTCGCCAAAGCGCTTCAGTTGCAAGCTTACATAGGCTACGAGGAATGCTCACTACGTATATTAAGCTGTATTATAATTAGCAATGTGAAATGTAAGTGTCGAATTAACCTCCTTCAATCACGGGATGATAAATGCTTTGACTAATTCAATTCGAGAAGTTAATTCAAGAAGGTTAATTGGCCAGTCAGGTGGTGTAACATTGATTTTTCATTACACTATGATAAATGAGAAAGTTGGTTATGTATGGATGTGTGTTGCTAAATCACTCATAAACGGTTTAGATGAAAAATTACATCAACATAGTTCATAAGGATGTGTCCTTCTAAGTGGCTGAAATTGGAATAGCGAGTCGATATGAGATTTCACATATAGAGTCGCAGTCTAGCTAGCACTAGCTATGTCTCCAACCAATATGTAGAACTGGGGCTTATAGTATCGGAATTAATATTACTGTAGAATTATCTAAGGACACTCTTATTGCAGAAAATATTAAATTCTAGAACTGCTGGTACCTAGTTTTACGAATTATTTTGGCCAGAGATGTAGAAAATTTTTAGTTCCTAAGATCTGTAGCGACCACAGTACACATTTCAGCAATAATAAAACTCATTAACCTCCCTCGCTGAAGTCGGTTAAAGTCAAACTTGCGCGCGGCGGTGTACGCGCAGCGAGCCGCCGGTTGTACATGCAACGGCCGGCGCCCGCGTCGACGCGGCGCGGCCGGCAGTCAGCTATCGATCGCGACATCGAAACTACGTCTCTTGTGCTCCCTAAAACTAGTGCCTACAGCTTACGCTTTGCTTTCGCTATAAACTATATATATCCTGTGACTCTTCTTCTGTCCTTATACTGGTGACCCCGAATTTGGACAATTTACGCAGCAAGAATGTCAGATAACGAGAACGGCTCAGATCCGAAGGTGCCCAGGCCGGGAGCGGCATCGAATTTAACGGCCGCCGCCGCCGAGAGAAGTGACGTGTGCAAAGTAGGTATACGGGTGCCGCCATTTTGGCCAGAGGAGCCGGAATTATGGTTCACGCAGATGGAAGGACAATTTATGATCTCCGGAATAACGGCAGATGCAACGAAGTTTTATTATGTGATAAGCCAGCTGGAGCATCAGTACATATTGGAAGTGAAGGACGTTATTAATTCTCCTCCGGCGCAAAATAAGTAAGTACAATAAATTAAAGACTGAACTTATATCACGGCTATCGGCTTCGCAGGAGAAGAAGCATCGAGAATTATTACTGCATGAGGAGTTAGGTGATAGAAAACCGTCGCAATACTGGAGACGGTTAAAAACGCTTGCCGGCGGGTAGGTACGTAACGGACGAATTTTTAAAAACCGTTTGGTCATCACGACTACCACCTAACCTGCAAACCGTTATAGCGTCACAGCCGACTTTAAGCGTAGAAATGTTAGCGGATCTGGCGGATAAGGTGTGCGATATTGCACCCACGGCAACACAAGTTTTTGCGGTCGGCGAGCATACGAAGCACAGGTCGAATAAACCTAGTGGTAGTGGCAGTAACGATTTGGTGCACGATTTAGCCTTCCAAATGTCAGAGCTACGCAAAGAAGTCGCGTCATTAAGGGCTCAATTTGATTCTCAACCGCATAGCTCACATAACCGCTCGCGATTCAGATCACAGAACAGGGACAGATCGCATTCAAGAAACCGTCGACGTTCGTCATCAAGACCACGAAACGATTCGTACTGTTTTTATCACAATAGATTCGGATCGAAAGCAAATAGATGCACGACACCCTGCACGTATGCGTCGGAAAACTCCAACGGCAGCCGGAAGTAGCGGCCAACGACTGCCAAGCTATTCCGGGCCGCCTGTTCGTCATGGATCGGACATCCAGGAAGCATTTTTTAATAGACACTGGGTCTGACCTATGCGTGTACCCCCGCTCTGCAGTTAGAGAACAGCGTACGAAATCCAGCTATCAGCTTTTCGCCGCTAACGGTACAGTTATTCCCACCTACGGCTCGATACAACTTCACCTGAACTTCGGACTGCGGCGCGCATTCACGTGGCAATTCGTAGTGGCGGACGTGTCTAAACCAATAATCGGCGTCGACTTCCTGTCATTTTATAATTTATTGATAGATTGCAGGAACCACCGCCTCATTGACAGCCTGACAACACTCTTCATCAACGTGCCAGTCCAGAAGCCAATGGAAGCTATCACGTCCATCAAGGCAGTGGCAGGAGAGTCGAGGTACCATCAGACCTTGCGGGAGTACCCAGAAATCACGCGCCCCGCCGGAACATACAAGGTACCTAAACATAACACGGTTCATCACATCCGTACGACGTCCGGCCCGCCTGTTACCAGTCGTCCGCGACGCCTGCCACCGGACCGGCTGAAAATAGCTCAAAAATCAGCACAACGAGCACCTTCGCCAGCTGTTCAAGAGGCTATCAGAATATGGCATGCTTATCAACACAGCGAAGTGCGAGTTTGGCGTGCCCTCCATCACATTCCTGGGTCATGAGGTGAGCGCCAAGGGTTTACAACCGCTACCAAGTAAGGTCCAGGCTATACAGGAGTTCCCTACACCTAAGACGGTAAAGGAACTACGGAGGTTCCTTGGTATGTACAATTTTTACCGCAGATTCATTCCTGGAGCATCAGCGATTCAAGCCCCTCTAAACACAGTCCTATCTGGAAGTAAGAAGAGAGGTTCAGAAGCCATCACAATGAGTAGCGAGATGTCAGAGGCATTGAATGCCTGCAAATCGAGTCTGTCGAAGGCAGCCATGTTAGCTCACCCGAGTCAAGACGCAGAGCTGGCAGTACAAACTGACGCATCAGACTCCGCTATAGGTGCAGTCCTCCAGCAGCGTGTACGAGACGGTTGGGAACCCCTCGCGTTCTTTTCAAGACGGCTAAAGCCAGCCCAAAAGAACTACAGCCCGTATGATCGCGAGTTGCTGGCAATATACGACGCTATAAGGCACTTCCGACACATGCTCGAAGCTAGGGTATTTGTCATTTACACTGACCACAAACCCTTGACGTTTGCCTTCTCATCTCGTCGTGATAATTGCTCCCCGAGACAGTTCCGATATCTGGACCTGATATCCCAATTCAGCACAGATATTCGGTTCGTTGCTGGAAAGGAAAACGTAGTAGCAGACGCTCTCTCAAGGATCGAGGCGATTTCAGTACCCATTAACTACGAGGCTCTTGCACATTCCCAAGATTCAGATCCTGAGCTGCAAGACTTTCTCGATAATGGTACAGCACTGAAATTACAACGAGTAAAGACGCCAGGCACAAACGCAGAAGTTTACTGTGACGTCTCCACTACTAACCCTCGACCATATATAACACCTGCCTTTCGGCGATCAATATTTGACGCAGTGCATAACCTGAGCCATCCTGGCGCAAAAGCTACAGCAAACCTGGTGTCGCAGATATTCGTTTGGCCGGGAGTGAAAAGAGATAGCCGAAGATGGGCGCAAGAATGCAATGACTGCCAAATAAATAAGATTTCACGCCACATCACCTCTCCACTAACTCCCATTCCTATTCCCAGCAATCGTTTCTCCCATGTCCACATGGACATCGTAGGGCCTTTACCAAGTTCTTCTGGTTTCAGATACTGCCTCACAGCCGTCGACCGCTATACGCGATGGCCTGAGGCGTATCCTATCGCCGACATCACCGCAGAGATCTGCGCCCGCACATTCATTGCGGGCTGGGTCGCACGCTTCGGGTGCCCGACGAAGATTACCACCGACAGGGGCCGGCAGTTCGAGTGTGATCTGTTCCGCAGCATCACACGCATCCTGGGCGCAGAGCACCGACCTACCACCGCCTACCATCCTGCCTGTAATGGCATGGCAGAGCGATTCCATCGCCAGCTGAAGGCGGCAATCAGGTGCCACACGAGCACACACTGGGTTGAAGTACTTCCGCTTGTCCTGCTGGGTATCCGCAGCTCGTGGAAGGACGACATCAAAGGTTCGGCAGCGGAGCTTGTATATGGCGAACCCTTACGCCTGCCAGGAGAGTTCTTCGCCCCATCCAAAGACGCAACCCTGGATGTCACAAGCTTTGCAGCACGCCTGCGGCACCACATCGCGAAGCTCACACCCGAACCAGTAAGTTGGCACTCTCAAAAGTCTCAAAGGACGTTCTACGTAACCAAAAGTCTTTCCTCTGCTGAGTACGTTTTTCTCCGCCAAGATGCCGTCAGAAGGTCACTAGAGCCGCCATACACGGGCCCATACAAGGTCTTGGAGCGGGGAACTAAAACCCTAAAGCTGGACATCCAAGGTAGACACTCCACAGTATCAGTCGACAGAGTTAAGCCAGCTTACATGACTAAAGAAAGCACCTCGAACGATATGTTCGATATGGTCCAAGAAACCCCAGCTACGGTGCCAGAAAGAAGAACGCGAAGTGGCCGACTTGTTCGCTTTCCAGATCACTATCGACCGTAGCAAGCAACGGTCTCGGCGGGGGAGTAGTGTAGCGACCACAGTACACATTTCAGCAATAATAAAACTCATTAACCTCCCTCGCTGAAGTCGGTTAAAGTCAAACTTGCGCGCGGCGGTGTACGCGCAGCGAGCCGCCGGTTGTACATGCAACGGCCGGCGCCCGCGTCGACGCGGCGCGGCCGGCAGTCAGCTATCGATCGCGACATCGAAACTACGTCTCTTGTGCTCCCTAAAACTAGTGCCTACAGCTTACGCTTTGCTTTCGCTATAAACTATATATATCCTGTGACTCTTCTTCTGTCCTTGTGCTTGTGACTTTCGTTCGCGTGTGCTTGCGTCTAGTGTTAATGTTAAACTATACTTATATATATTCTATGTGGAACCCTAATTAAATAGTGTGTTGTTCATTTGGACTAATCATTTTACTCACGGTTAGGGTACCTATAGATCTATAATGAGTTGCCATCGGATTTAAAGACCACAAGGATGACAAAACAAACATTTAAAAAGAAATTGAGTAATTTTCTATTAAATCGAATAAAAGGTCAAATACAACCTTAATACTTAATATATTAATTTTTTATACTGTACGCTCAGATTATAAAGTTAAGATAAGTTATTATAAAGTTAGTTAAGTTAACTTCATGTCATAAATAAATACACAATAATAATAGCTTACACAAAAGTAAAGCCTCGTCTGCCAACAAACCACTCTCTCTCTCTGTGGTTTCGCAGAAGAATATAAATGTATTTAGTTGTAAGCAAGTCCGTGAATAAACGTTTATTTCTTTATTTTATTTTTTATATTTTCTTTAAGTCTCAATAGGGAATATGCATGTGATTTAGAAATGGACAAAAAAAATCACGTGTAATCTATATTGCTTAATAAATATACACACATGATTATTTTTTCAAATTATCATGTTTCTATTGATAAAATAAATTGTTTAAAAGTACTATTTTTCAAATTCCCTCGCAAATTTCCAAAACGCAACGCTATTGGCGGAGCGAAACGTGACGTCACCGTGCAGGTCGTTAGAATGATTATTGAAAGTTATTCGCATTGTTTGGCCGCTGTTTATGATAAATAATCAGTGTTTTTTGGTAAATGTTAACTGAAAGCAGTGACTCCTTTTGAAAAAAGACTCGCCACAATGACTGAAGGCGGTTTTGTCAAGGCACAGTCGGATAATCTGCCTAAAATTCATGTGTTCATGATGACTAAATACGTACTTCGCAAATATTTGTGACTTTACGTCCGCTGAACTAAGAGGAGTAAAAGCTGCACAAGGTAAATAAGTTACAGATCCATACTAATATTATAAATGCGAAAGTGTGTCTGTCTGTCTGTCTGTCTGTCTGTCTGTCTGTTACCTCTTCACGCTTAAACCGCTGAACCGATTTGGATGAAATTTGCTATAGAGATAGTTTGAGTCCCGGGGAAGGACATACGATAGTTTTTATCCCGGAAATCATCCCCCAAGGGGATAACGTGGGGGATTGAAAGTTTGTATGGAGCTACGATACAAACGAGTTCCACGCGGACGGAGTCGCGGGCAGAAGCTAGTATTATATAATCAAAGATATGTAGGTAAGTACCTATTAGGAATATTAAATTTTAATAGAATAATAAGATTTTAAGTACTTACATATTTAATACTCACGTCGAAATGATCTTCACAACAATATAAACTACTCAAGCACGATACATTATCTCTCCTCATCGCCTTACACCACTTTATCCTTATACTAGCTTCTGCCCGCGACTCCGTCCGCGTGGAACTCGTTTATATCGTAGCTCCATAAAAACTTTCACCCCCCCCACTTCATCCCCTTGAGGGTTGATTTCCGGGATAAAAACTATCCTATGTCCTTTCCCAGGACTCAAACTATCTCTATACCTACCAAATTTCATCCAAATCGGTTCAGCGGTTTAAGCGTGAAGAGGTAACAGACAGACAGACAGACACACTTTCGCATTTATAATATTAGTATGGAGTATGGATTTGCACCTTTGGGCATGGGTATTAAAATATTTGCAGTTTTAACTTGTAATGTTATTTTCACACATAGGGACAATACAATATTTATAATAAGCTTTTGTGCGCTCTTCCATTACAATAAGTTGATCTTATAAGCTTTAATCACTCACATTTATTAAAAGTGTGAATCAAACACTTTGTTGTTCATTTGTTCTTAGTGCACACTGCACGGTGACGTCACAAATGAGCGCGCCAAAATGGTGGCGTTTTGATCGTCCGAAAATTATAGTAGTTTTCATTATTTATTTTTAGCTTATTTAATAATATTGTGATAGTGTTATATTTTTTTCCGTTTATATAACTACTTATAGAATAGATAAAAAAAATAAAAAAAAATCATGAATATTCCCTATTGTTTTAACTAAATGTGATGATGGAATATGATGAAGTTGTTACTTTAAAAATTCCAGAGGGGCTGCTTAACTTTTTAAATGAGCGTTAAGCCAACTCAACTGTAATTTTCTCCATGCAATAAACGACATTAAGATCTAATAACCTACCTACCTTACGTACGTTAGAAGCGTTACGCAATCGATCAGCAGGTTGATCACGTAACGCATTGTGCGTGCGTCAGGTAGATCTAAATCCATTTTTTTGTATGGGAAAATAACAATTGAGTTGTCCTAACGTGCGTTCTAAAAGTTACGTCATCAGGTGATCACCTCTATGATTAAAACAAATGGTGGAAATTGGTTGCCATACGTTGTCCCATTTTACCCGGTACTTATTATTATTTTAATGAAACTCCTAGCTCTCACGAGCTGTTAAATAATAGCAATTATTTCGAGGAAGTTTTTAATAAACGTTTTATCGCCAGGATTTAATTCCGACGCAAATATTAAGCATTGCCCGTGGCTTTGACGCTCATAAAGGATAAATTGTGGATTGTATGCACGCGGTAATTTAATTGCGGTCGTTTTTTTCTTTTTGGTATTTTCATAAATTGAACACAATTTGTTATACTTAACATTGAATCAATAACCGGATAAGTAGAAGTCTGACTCGTACAGAGACGGTTCCGTACCACCGTAAACTGTTTATTCGTTAAGATCCAAGAAAAAATCGTCAAAAATGCGTTTTATATTCATACCACCTTCTTAAATGTGTCCCTACGTCAAGAGGTACACCCACTACGACAATCTATTTGGTTACAGACAATGATGTAAAAAAACCGGACAATGCGAGTCGGACTCGCCCACCTTCCGTACGAAATTACAAATGTTTAGTTTTCAGATTTTTCCCTATACTTATAGTAAGTATAAGACGATGTTACTTGCCAAATTTCATAGTTGTAGGTCAACGGAAACTTCCCTATAACTTGAGTATATGGTTTTAATTTCAACTCGATACCTCCACGCATTCCCGAGATAAAGGGTCCTGACAGGCAGCCTGACGGACAACAAAGTGATCCTATAAGGTTTTCGTTTTTTCCTTTCGAGGTACGGAACCCTAAAAAGACTAAGAAGGTACGCATAAAAATGCAAACTGTTAGGTACTAAGTACATACACCAAATTTATTAGGTACCTATATATACATACTCGTATGTCATATTAAAGAGGGAAAAGGTATTAATTTTTTCGTTCTTCGCCATAAATCGAAAACTAAACATCATAAAAATATTTTAAAATCTGTTTATGCTTGTGCCAATGAAGCTTTTTCATACGATACCCCACATGACCCGGTTAACGCACTTCAAAATTTGGATCCCCGTTCCTTGCATAAAGACCCTGTTTTTATTGTGATTTAATTAAAAATTTATAGTTTTCAGATTTTCCCCTGTATTTGTCGTATAATACAATCTTACTTGCCAAATTTCATAGTTCTAGGTCAACGGAAATTACCCTATACCTTGAGTATATGGTTTTAATTTCAACTCGATACCTTTTATATTATACATCATTGTTTACATTGTTTATACCTTTGTAAAAATATAAAAAAGTTAACACACCGATATTGTTATTTAAAGCAATGTTTAGCGCTTCTATATTTTTAAACATCATATCGCTCTACAACAGATTTTAAGCTTTGTTCAAATTTACAGTAAAACAATACACTTTCAGCCCACAAAAGGCATAAAGTAACACAACATAGTATTATTACATGAAATGCTTTTAAAACAAGTGTGTGGACGATACTTAACTGCATTATGAGGTCAGCGTAAAAGGTACATGATCGCAAAGTGCACTTGGATATTTCTATCTTGTGTTATGCTGAGTGCACACTGGGGTCCCAAAAAATAAAGTTAAAAATGATAATTTTATTTTAAGACGACGGCAACCGAGTGGTTCAAGCTAGCGATTTAATTTTAGCCTTGAGTTTCTCACAACTAAAATATACGAAATATCGTTTCGATATATTGTCCCCAAATATTTATTCTTAACTTTTTGGTTGGGAATTTCTCTGCGCGATGGCATCAGAATTATGAGGCTATCCGCAGCAGAACCAAGGTAACCGATATAGCCCTCCGAATCGCTAAACTGTGGCAGTGGGCGGGGCACATTGCACGTAGAACCGATGGCCGTTGGGGCGGAAAGGTTCTCGAGTGGCGACCACGTACCGGAAGGCGCAGCGTGGGTAGGCCCCCCAGAAGGTGGACTGATGACCTGGTAAAGGTCGCGGGAGTCCGCTGGATGAGGGTGGCGCAGGAGCGGTCATTGTGTTACTCTTTGGCAGAGGCCTATTGTCCAGCAGTGGACGTCTTTCGGCTGATATGATGATGATGATGATGATGATGAACTTTTTGGTGAGGGAGAACATCGCGTCAAACTTAGCAGTGATCCGAAATAAAGAAGCATGCGAAGTCCACATTCGGCACTGGGCTACCGTGGGAACAGAGCCCATTCCTGAACGGCTACCGCGAAACAAAACGAGATTCGTTTCTGTATCTCGCCCTCTGTCGCTTGACAGACAGGGTAAGTGTGACAGAGAGGGATAAACATGACGATGGGAGATGACGATCTTCATTTTCCCGTGGCGGTAGCCGTTTTGCTCGTTCTTGGGACGAGATTGGATGGAATCTTTCTACGCTGGCGCCCTGTGGGTTAAGCACACAAAGCGAGCTCATAGCGCCCTACACGTTCAGTATAATAATGTTTTCAGGATGCTGTCAGGAAGGCCCAAATGGTGTAGTGCCTCGGGGATGTTCGCAGAGGCACGCACTAATGACTTTCATGCGATTATGCGAAATAAAATTTCATCCCTGATGGCTCGAGTTAGAAAAAGTACTAACAGCATCCTGAAAATGATGGCTGGTAGGTTTGACGGTCCAATACTTGAGTATTGGATTGGGCAGGTCAAATCTACATTATTATATATAAAAGTGTGATATGTTCTCTGTGTGTCAGTCTCTGTTGTGTGTTAAATTGTTGCTGTGTACAATTTGTGTAACCTAACCTAATAATTAAATTTAAATTGTAACTAACACATCTTCTATGGGTCGGTGAAGACCTGAAATAAAATATTTCATTCATTCATTCATTTCATTTATTCATTCATTCATAATTACTATGATGATTTATATTAATGTCGATCCATTCGACCACGAAGATACTTCCGAAAAACTAACTTGCGAGTTAGTCAGTGAACTGGCTTTACCAGGGAAACTTGACCGTTTGCCTCGACTGAGAATATGGTTGACACACGGTTTTCTCAGAGGACGTAACTCCCTTAAGGGGATGCCTTGATTTGAGTCGTACACGCCCGCTAGACAGGGACACGCTGATACCTTCCGCCCACGAGAAAAAGAGATAGTAACACTCTTCGGGAATCGCTGTTTTGGACAAACGATAAACACCTAACTTAGTGAAGGTTTATTAAAATTTCATAAAGTGAGATTTTAGATGAGATAAAATACTATAGTATTTACTTGATTGTGTCGTAAAACAATGTATCGTTTGAGTAGGCTGAGTAAAAAAAAGGAAAATAAAGACCAAACTTAGGATTTTTTTTCTATCGAGGAAGATTTAAGCAATGATATATCCATAAAATCAGATAAACAATCATGTAGTCAAGAATCATATATCTGAAAATCAGACCTTATTATTTCTTAATCTAGTCAGAACGGCGTTTCAAAGCACGCGATAATTTCCAATGCTCCGATACCGCAGCAACGCAGGGTTGTAGTTAGACTGCCTGTAGTTGAACTACCTATTTATTTATTTATCGTATGGCATGTTGGTCACTGGATTACATGTAAAATAATAAGAAAATTGGCTAAAGATTTAGATTTGCCCTCTTCAAGTACTCTGTGGCGAGTGGAGTATGACACTACCTATGTTTAAAATATATTAAGGGTTACTCTAAACCTAATTAGCTTTTTCAGTCGGCCCTTGTAAGGAGCTTACTTACACTCAGACAAGACCTTATCGTCCAAAGTAGTCTAATGAGCCAAATATTGAAAGGTCCTTTTAATCCACTGTTTTTTTAATAAAAATTATACATATTCTGTCAATATGGTTCTTATGGTTTTTTTTGTGTCTGGGATGTTTTGTTGCATGACAACCTAGTTACGAAATACCTGTTGCAGTTTTCATATCGAGAGCTAGCTAAGTGTACACGCAGCTTTACAAAGGAAACAGGAGCATTCCTCTCGACAAAGAAAATGGTTGACACACGGCTGCCTCGGAGGACGTAACTCCCTTAATGGACGCGCTCCGATACCGCAGCAAAGCAGGGATTTAGTTAGACTGACTGTATTTGAACTACCTATGTTTAAATAAAAAACCAGCGAAGTGCGAGTCGGACTCGCGCACGAAGGGTTCGGTACCATCCTACTAATATTATAAATGCGAAAGTTTGGATGTTTAGATGTTTGGATGTTTGTTACTTAATCACGCTTAAACGGCTCAACCAATTTGGATGAAACTTTGCACGAAGATAGATCCCGGGTCCACGCAGACGAAGTCGCGGGCGGAAGCTAGTTATCTAAAAAAAGGCAAAACAAATCACGTTTGTTGTATGGGAACCCCCTTAAATATTTATTTTACTCTTTTTTTTAGTATTTGTTGTTATACCGGCAACAGAAATACATCATCTGTGAGCGTGGTTGTATATCAGCCAATTTCGAAATTATTCCTGTTACTAGCTAAGTGTACACGCAGCTTTACAAAGGAAACAGGAGCATTCCTCTCGACAAAGAAAATGGTTGACACACGACTGCCTCGGAGGAAGTAACTCCCTTAATGGACGCGCTCCGATACCACGGCGTCACACGATGTATGACATTGTTAAAGTTGTTTGTAAGTAGATAAGTATAATAGATCCTATACAATGTTCGGCTGATAAAAATGTTTGCTTTCGTGGTGGGTTTGGATAAAGATTGTTAAACTTTAAGTCCAGACATTTTGAAACATTCATGGCGTTTAATAATTACGGTGGTGTACAGGAATACGCCTACGAGAAGGAACGCTCAACTGGCGGGTTCCTGGCGCACGTGTCACTTTACTATGACGAGCATGATGGGCAACTTATGCATTGTAAATTAAATGTTTTATCTTTTTGCATACTGCGAAGAAATCCACGGTTAAACTGGCGTATTTCATGTCACTACGGGCGACATGTTTCGAACTCTTCGGGAGTTCTTCTTCAGAATGAGTGTTTGCGCGGCATCTCGTTTGGAGCACTGGCCGCGCGCGCTCCAACCGTTTAATAGCTGAGTTATTTAACCTTGGATTTAAATAAATAAATAAATAAATATTTTCGGACAATCTTACACAAATCAACCTAGTCCCAAACTAAGCAAAGCTTGTACTATGGGTACTAGACGATATACATACTTATATAGATAAATAAATACTTAAATACATAGAAAACATCCATGACTCAGGAACAAATAAATATTCGTGCTCATCACACAAATAAATGCCCTTACCGGGATTCGAACCCAGGACCTCTAGCTTCGTAGGCAGGGTCACTACCAACTAGACTACAGAGGTCGTCAATTTATTTGTATTATTTTAAAATATTATATACTAGCTTCCGCCCGCGACTTCGTCTGCGTGGACCCGGGATAAAAAACTATCCTATATTTTAATCCAGGCTATAAACTATCTTCGTGCAAAATTTCATCCAAATCGGTTAAGCCGTTTAAGCGTGATTGAGTAACAAACATCCAAACATCTAAACATCCAAATTCCAAACATCCAAACATCTAAACTTTCGCATTTATAATATTAGTAGGATTATTAAATTCGGTTTTATACCTCTCCATTTTATCCTAGTAGACGATTGCACGAAGCAACAAGTTACAATTTTACAAACCGTAGTCTAAACCGGGAACACTGGTCAAATAGCCAGTCGTTATTGGTCGAGCGCCTCAGTGTTGCCAGTTTAGACTGTTATTAGGTTGCCGCCCCCTGTTATTTAGGTTCCCGCTATTTTTTACGGAAACAAACCCATTTTTTATGCGCGGCCCGTTACAGATTTGCAACGGGATATCCTTCCTTGGGGGGTTATTGCCGCCAAGGGGGAACGACTCGAAACCAAAGTGAGGACAACGTGACTGATTGAAGTTCTCAAGCAGCCAGAAGACCTCTATCTCATCAATTTCTGTCACGTAGACAACAGCCAGCATCAACGGTACCTTCCTTCCATAATATTGTATCCTTACCTATGATATTAACCTCTACCCGGCCACCATACGAGAATAATTGCGGATGTTATTTGAACCATGACCGAGACTGGTAGCGCGGGGAAGAAAAGGGGACGAAGGACCGTGCAGTAGGAGACCTTAAGCCGAAAGGACGAATAGAAGCGTAGACACTAAATAAAATAATCAATAATGTCATATTTTCTCGAAAAAGGATAAACAATGTAGTCAATAAGATTAGATTAGATTATTTATTTCATGATTGTTTAACGGCCCTTTTTATATCAAGTTAACCGATGTTTCCATAAAGTCGCTAATAGATGGCGCTAGTAGTATGCGTTTTACTCTTTCAAAATAAGTTTAATAAATAATTTAATTACATAAATAGAATCCAAAAAATATAGGAAAACGCATGCTAACATTATTTCCGAGCAATATTACTGTTTACACACTTATTTTTAGTCGTAAGATTTGCCGCTAGATGTCACTGTGCCGAGCGACAAACTAGCTATTAAGATTTTTCCTGGGTTAATGAGTAGGCCCGAGTTTAAATTTTTTATTAATCCTCAGCTACCGCAGCTACCCGTATACCTATGTTGCGCTTAATGTATAGTGTTAGTATAGTACGAGTGATTATCATTTTGGGACCCCCTCGGGAGTGAACAATGATAAAAATTACGGGGTCCTGCCGTTTCGGCAAAATATTTTTCGCCAAATTTCACTTCCCACAAAACTTATGGCAGTAGTTTTATTTCCCAAATGAACAAATAGCACATTTTTGTTACGCAAATTGTTCATGGTCAAAATATCATCTGGCATCATTTTGCTTTGTCAAATGTTGTTAAGACAAAAGTTTATTTAGCAAACACTTTGTTTGGGCTAATATTGTTTTCCAAACAAAACATTTGCTCAAATTTTCATTTCGCACACTTCACAACGGCCATCTTTCATCAACGGCAAAAATAGACACAATAATTTGAGAAATAAAATTATAAATAGGTTAGGTTACGGTTCACTTGTGTCCCTTAGAGCGGAAATAGGCACCCCGCGAAGCGGGGTGACGTCGACACGCTGGCGGTTAGGTTAGGTTATAATAATTGCCAATATATTTGGTATGCACTACACAATTAGGATATAAATCGTATGCCATGCAATAATTTGGAAAACGAATGTTGTGCCAAATAATATGTTTGACTTAATGAAACTTGACTATATAAAACTTTGCCAAACAATAATTTGCGAAGTAATATTTTGCCATAGGAGATAATGCCAAGTGATAAAATGCGAAACAATAATTTGACTAGTGATTTTTTGCCAAATGAATATTTGGGATAATTTTTTTGGGAAGTGACACTTTGGGAAATGATTTTTGCCCATACAATAGAGAACCAAAAATTACATTACAAAATTTGCATACATGTCAAAAAAATTCGAATTTTTATCACGATCGTCAAAAACAGAGAAAAATTAAGATATAATATTAGGACCATGTCAACAAATATAAGAACACAGTAACAAGGAAATAGAAAAAAACAAACCAAAAGGAAAATAACACAAATATATCAACCTCTAAGAATCGTCATTATTTACAATATTTAGTGCATCAGAAAATACGTGACACAATATATTTAATGTCAAATCATATTCATACAAATTTATGTAGGTAATAATAATCATTTAACATGTCAAGGCAAGACTCATATACTCTTTAACTGAGTATAATGGATTTTCCAATAAAAGGTATTTAAGGCGGCGTCTAAATGCTTCGTCAGATGATTCCTGTCTAAGATCAGCGGGCAGTCGCTCGTAGTAGGAAGGCCCAATGACACGCGGGTTCTTACCTGCAAGTGCAATGCGACGGGGAACTGTTCTCAAACGCCCAGTGCGGCGGAGTGTTATGCCAATCGCATTTACGGTATCGAAAGAAGAAAGATTTTTCCTTACGAACATTATAGTTTCGAATACATAGAGTGAGTAGTGCGCATAATACCGTGTATTGGGACGAAGCCTCTACACGAAGTCCTCGATTTTGCCCCAACCATCGCACGTACGGCACGTTTCTGCAAGTAGCACTCTGTTGGCATCCGTTGAGTTTCCCCAAATGATTGAACCGTACGACATCAGCGAATGGAAATGAGCAAAATAAACCTGCTTTGTGGCATCGTCGGATATTAAAGCTTTTAGCTTACGCAAAGCAAAGACTGCACTACTCAATCTATCGCATAGTTTGTCTACATGGCACTTCCAGTTAAGATTAGAGTCCAGATTAAAGCCAAGGAACCTTCATTCATCACTTATCGGCATCGGGCTGTTAGCTACACATGGAGGAATCACAATTTTGGAGAAACAATAAACGCAAAAGGTTAAATAATCACGAAGTTATAAGTGTCCAAAGTTTTAAGAAGGGGTATGTTCTGTCCTTTTTCGCAAAACGCAACTTCGTATGAAACCATGACGCTGGAAGAATGTGACGTCACAGAAGACGGTCGTGGTCGGTGCCGCCGTCGACGCGGCCTCCCGGCAGCAGCGGAACACACCGTTTGCGTTTTCTCTCTCTAACAAGCAATATTAAAACGGTTGTAAGTAGCTTCGTAATTCTTTGAGATATATGAATGGGATTTTCGTCACTAGGCATATTTTTTTGCCTTCTTTCTTTTGGAGTAACACTAATTTTAGAGTCTGCACCCCTATTGATCAGTGAAAGGGAATGAACAGTATACCTGATATTCCGAGTCGAGATTTTCGGGCGCCGCCACTTGCAGTATTATTCTTCAAGCGACACTGGTTATACATATTACTGTTCTTCTTGAGTGCACAAGTTATAGTCTATCGCGTACTTATTTAAAAATCGTTTTACTTTATTTCAATGACAGCAAATTTTTTTTGCGAACTGATCGATATTTTTACATGTCACAATTTAAAGGCAGACATGCCATAGTGCAGATGATATGCGAAAAAGAGTCTATAAGCGAAAAGTATGGATGATATGCGTGCCAGTGACCAATGGAGGGTGAAAGAGTTTTATTTAGAAATTAAACAAAACAAAAGAGCAACCCTGTACTCATTTGGAGTGATGATCATTAAATTCGATGCCTTTCGCCGGCCTTTGGTCGGCTAGCTAGAAAACAAGCAAAGATTGCGTTCTAAATAAAGGCACGTAACAAGTTAATACTCGTCAGGAATGATGATCATTAAATTCGATGCCTTTCGCCGGCCTTTGGTCGGCTAGCTAGAAAACAAGCAAAGATTGCGTTCTAAATAAAGGCACATAACAAGTTAATACTCGTAAGACACGTAGGTGCAGCTTTAATGCGCGATACCAGCATCTTAATAGCACATTAAAGCAAGCGTGTACTCGTTAATAAATAAACAAGGCAGAAATTTACGGTCAATTAGCTCGGGCACTGGGGATAGCGCAGTGTCTGCTAAAGGATAATGACGTCACTGTTCATGTTAACAACTGGGCTAGTAACATACATAAGCTGAGTAATCAGTAATGTATTGTGTGAAGGATTCAGGTTTACAGAGATTTATTCAGGTCAGGAGTCACATATTTTTTGAAGTGAAAACTTCTTTAGCGGCGCTGAGCACTTTTTGGGATCGGGAAAAAATGTTAAATACGCGACAGATTTTTGTGACGTCAGATGTGAAGGAGGTCACAAACTTTTATATTTTGCTACTAGCCTAGATAACGCAGGTTAAGCAAAGATGGCAGCGGTCAGTCTTTGCATGGGTGACCTTGGGTTTGATGGGTGATGTTTGAGTGGTTAATATAAATGAGCGTTTCCGTGCTTTGGAAGGCACGCTAAGCAGTTGATGCCGGTTGCTGTCTATGACAGTAGTCGTTAAGCCGAGTTAGAGGCCTTTGGGCGGCTTAAGAACTTCTAACAGTCGAGTTGCCCACTCACTTGACAAAGGGGGGACAACTGTTACTCGCTTCCGCAGGAGCTACCTACCACAACCCTGCACGTGTCCCCTAAAGAGTGACAAACTTTAAAGGCCAAAATAATATATGCCATACGATTAAATTAAAAATCGATTGTGATTTTGCCTACAACATACTTTGCAATACGGTTACTTTAGTAAGTTTGTACAGCAGACAGCATAAGTGCATGGTCATTCCAGAAACAGACTCGCTTGTCCGCCGATCCTACGACATCTATGAGCACGACGCACGACTATTAGCGAGATTTTACTAGATGGCGTTGTAAGCAATTTTTTGGCAAAAATAAAATTGATGTCTTCATTGTCTTTTAAAACTGTATTCTTTGTGGGTTACCACCTATAATTTTTCATTATATTTATCAAGTCAACTCCAGCGCGTTGCCAATTTTTTGTTTGTCACTCACCTTTTTGTGGATTTATTCATCTTTTTCTTATGTTTGCGCTACGAGGAAATATCCAAACATCGAATAAATTACAAAAACAGTGGGAATCAGCTCACTGGCTGCACAACTTGGCTGGGCGCAGATTTGAACTCGAAACCTTCCAGTTATGATAACTTAGGTCGACTTAAACCTGTCTAGTTACCATTAGGCCTTTATGACAGTCGAAAGATTGGTTGAAATTTGTCATCAGTTTAATTTTGTATGCAAATATTCGTCACATCACAACTACGAATAATTGAGGAGTGTAGACTGTATTGTAATACATAACTACCATCCAATTTCTTATATTTCTTATGGCACTTACTTCTTGTTCGTTTGTCGGCCATTTACGATTCGATTTCCTTCTATACAAACATAACAATGAGTTCTCGATTGATCTAGTTAAAATATCACAATTAATTGGTAAAATAAAATGTAAACGTAAGTAGTGTTTACATATATTTTGTACGAGTAATATATATTATACCTTACTTTACTACATACTCGTATCTTACATTGTTCTTATTGTGTATTTACGAATACATACAGTTGTTACAGCGAAAAACGGTTGTTTTATGGGCACAAGAGGAAGGATCTCGTAGACCAGGTCTCATTGATGCCGCGCATTATGAAGCTGTGAAGATGACCTACCTAACTACGAAGAAAATTTGTTTAAGCGGATAACCCACATTTCACACAAGCGAAGGCCCAGTTCGTCGTTGGTAACGGAAGCCCAGAAAACAAGGTTGTAACTTGGCCTATGATATGGCTGTCTGAACTCTGAAGTGAAGAGTGAAAAGGTGAAGTGTATTAAATCCAGTCAACAGGGCCATTTAAGTTTATAGTGTTATACCGTGCGCGCCGTGATAATGGTCGCGTAGTTCCTAATATAGAAAAAGTGCAGATTCTGTCGCCCAAAGAGTACGGAGTACGTTAAGATTTATATATTCTATAAACGGGGTTATCCGAAATAAATTTTAAAAATATATATTGTTTCAGTAGGTAGGTATTAATATGCCGTTTATTTCTTTTTTATATTCCTTTACTATTTTAAATGTGATATTTCATAAGATCAAACAAGTGTAAGTAACGGTGAAAGCCCAAATAAAATTATTATGATTATTTTCAAATCAATAACACAATAATTCATGGTTTGAACGCTCACATATAGGTATAGATATATTATGGCAATTAACACCTTAATGCGTTCTGCTGATTTGAATGTTAGATAACCCGGTTGTAAGTTAATATTGTCAATATTATATTTATTGGGGTGAAGCTTCAATCTTTTTCCAATTATGAAAATGAAACTTAAGCTATTACCTCAATAAAAATGTTACAAAGTTGCTAGGTAACTATTACTAAGTAGTATTATAAAATTGCTTTAACAGAACTGTAGTGAACAAAAGAAACATATTTAAACATAAAATGCTGTTTTAATTATTTAAGTTATGAATATATAAGGTGCTAACAAATTAAGTACCAATATTTCAAGAGGTGTTACATTACATCAAAACAATTGACTTTAAATAGAAATTAAGAAAACTTTTCATATGATATTTTTGTTTTAATTTCCGGTACAAAATAAATAAATTAAAATTTCGACCAAACATAATCAGCCTGTGCATTCAACTGACGAGATGTTAAAACACTATCTGTCAAGTGAACATCGTCGTTTGTGACAAACGTCAATGATTGATTGTTGACTATCTCATTAACAGGGTGTTTTTACGCAGTAACGTTGTATCCCTAATTATCTCCAAAAAGTGATACACACTTTTAAATGTTTCATACTTAACTCTACTCCTAGAGACTAGTACTATCAGCTCTAAAAGTATTGGTACCTAATTTGTTAGCACCTTATATAATTTTCTTTATGACTAATATTTGTATACTTATATAAAGAACTTTGAAAATGCATGTAAATCAGATTCACTCAGAGACCGCAGCATACTGACAGTACGCACAAAAAACCTTATGAAAAGGAAACAAGAATTACAGAAAACTAAAAATAAAACCAGAGCGCACAAAAACGAACTCAAAGCCCTATACAAATTATCAAGCAAATACATAAAAATGGACTACCAGAACCATAGATCTTTAACCTTAGAAAGACATCTAGAACAGAAAGGAAGCATAAAAAAAGGATACAAAGAACTACGAACAAATAAAACATGGATCAAAAGCTTAAAAAAAGAGAACGAAACTAAAAATAGACGTGGCGATATAATCAACGTTGCAACAGACTTCTACAAAAACTTATACAGCGCTACAATAACGAATAGTAGCGATTCACTCTATTCTACGGAACAATGGACAAAAAAAATACCCGAATCTGACATAGAACCTATAAACTGTAAAGAAATTATAGAGACAATACGGAAACTAAAATCAGACAAAAGTCCAGGCTCGGATAACATTACAAATGATGCTATAAAAATCGGCCACGAAATCTTAGCCAGGCCTCTAACAAATTTATTCAATCTGATTTTGAAAACCTCGGAAACACCTTCACAATGGTCTGAATCCAACATAATTCTGCTTTATAAAAAAGGTGACCCTGAAAATATCAGCAACTACAGGCCGATCAGCCTTCTGCCATCTGTTTATAAACTATTCTCAACGATTTTAAACCAGAGAATAAACGCATCACTAGAACAAAAACAACCCATCGAACAAGCCGGCTTTAGAAAAGGTTTTTCTACAGTGGATCATATCCACACTTTGGAGCTAATTATCGAGAAATTCCAGGAATACCAACGACCGTTATACATCGCTTTCATCGATTATCAAAAAGCTTTCGACACCGTATCCCACGAAAGTATATGGACAACACTAAAAGCTCAACAGGTAGAGACAAAATACATAGACATTCTAAAAAATATATACAACAAGAGCACAAGCAGAGTAAAACTGGAAACGATTGGCCCAAGCTTTCAAGTAAAAAGAGGTGTACGGCAAGGCGACCCCTTGTCTCCAAAGATCTTTATTGCGATCCTAGAAAACATCATAAATAAACTAGACTGGCGAAAGCAGGGCTTATTGATACAAGGCAAACGACTAAATCACCTTAGATTTGCAGACGATCTAGTACTACTAGCTGAATGTGCTCCAAATCTACAATACATGATCGAAACTCTTCATAAAGCTAGCCTACAAGTAGGTCTAGAAATGAACATTGCTAAAACAAAAATCATGTCAAATTATAGACACGCAAATATTACATTAAATAATAAACCGATAGAATACGTGGAAAATTACATATATTTGGGGAAGCAAATTGGATTCAACAGAAATAACCATGAACTCGAAATAGAGAGGAGAGTCAAGATTACTTGGAACAAGTACTGGGGCTATAAAGAAGTGTTTAAAAGTAACATGCCAATAAAATTGAAAAAAAAAGTTATGAATACTTGTCTCATCCCATGTTTGACATATGCATGCCAGACGTGGAAATTTACAAATAAAATAAAGAATAAAATAAACGCATGCCAAAGAGGAATGGAACGTAGCATGCTAAACTTAAAAAAAATACACAAGATAAGACACACAAAGATTAGAGCAACGATAAACACGATAGATGCTCTTAGTCAAGCTCAAAAGTTGAAGTGGCGATGGGCCGGACATGTGGCGCGCCTCAAAGACCGCAGATGGACGAAAATCGTCACTCTGTGGAAAGGCCCTCTGGGCAAACGCCTAAAAGGAAGACCGTATTCTCGTTGGGATGATAACATCATTAAAATCGCAGGACCAAATTGGCAAGTCGCTGCTCTAGATAGAGAGAAATGGCAAGCTTTGGAAGAGGCCTTCACCTGAGAGGGGTTCCTGTTACGCATTTTTATAATATATTTCTTTAATAAAACATTAATTTTAAAACTAACATAGTTATATAAGTAAGTAAGATAACTAGAAATACCTTATTAACAAAATCTATTTAATTTTGTAAAACATAACAGGAAATAAAAGACTTTTTATTTTATTTTTTATTTATTTTATTTATAAAGAACTTTCATCTATAGAAATAGAACAAATATAAAAAAAATCAAAAACATAAACCTCCCATTAGCTGGGATTCGAACCTAGATCGTTGTAGTGTAGGCCGCTGAGCCCTAGAGCACATGTCTTAATCCATTGAGCTATCTCAACATTATAGGTAACTAGCTTCTGCCCGCGACTCCGTCCGCGTGGAAATCGTTTATATCGCAGCTCCATAGAAACTTCAACCCCCCATTTCATCCCCTTAAGGGGTGATTTCCAGGATGAAAACTATCCTATGTCCTTCCCCGGGATTCAAACTATCTCCATACCAAATTTCATCGCAATCGGTTCAGCGGTTTAAGCGTGAAGAGTTAACAGACAGACAGACAGACAGACAGACACACTTTCGCATTTATAATATTAGTATGGATGGCGGAAATAAAGCATTCAAATACCAGTGGTATCGCACTTAAATACAGGTATTATAAATTAGCATTTACCAGCCTTGTTCATAATTATACTAATATGAGAATATTTCTGGTGATAACAGGTGTCAATTTATAGGTGTTTAATGTGTGCTTATTTTCCGCGGTGTGTCTAAATAGCAGCGCCAACAACGCCATCTAGTTTAATTATTGCGCACCACGTACAACTGTGTGAGCAGCAGACGTCAAACGATGCAAGCGAAACTGGGCCGTAAGGTGTCCATGCATTATTGCAGCCGATAGTACCTACCAGAAATAACTCGAAGCGATCATCTAACTCCAACCGCCTCTTATAAAACTCTAAATTACATACATACATATGCTCACGTCTATTTCCCGGGGGGGGGGGGGGGGGGGTTGGGTAGGTAGAGATCACGGATTTCTACTTTCTACGATCAAACCTTTCTTGAATGAACTCATTCACTTTCATTAGATTCTTCGTACTTGCTCGTCGTTTGAGGGGACTCTAAATTGCCCCATTATAATCAATACTCCTCACTACTCGACATACTTATTTGAAATTCTAATTTTTGTGAGACGAAACTTACCCATGTTTAGGCGTGTCGGTATCAGGTAAGACTATTAGTTCCACAGGCCGACTAATAACAGTCCCATGTCGGACACTTGCAGAAAAAAACCCGCGCATCATAGGTCCCACTTACTATGAACGTCTACCCGCCGAAATACGAATGGAAACATCAGAAACCATATTTAAGCGTCGATTAAGAAACTTTCTATTGAAAAATCCACTAAATTAAGTGATTTTTTTAACATAATTCAATTATTGTTATATTATGTACTGACGATCCTTTTAGGTGAACTTCGATAACTATGACATAAATTTAAATTAAGTGGACATAGCTTTATATTTCAATTGTTAGTTATTAGTCTTCCAATTATTTTTATTGAATGTTATTGTATTTTATTGACAAGCACAATAGGGATCCTTTTAAATTGACATGTAATTTATAATGTAATCTTATATTGTTAGTAAATGAATCTGAAATCTATATCACCCTGTATCGTTGCATACATATGATAACTCTTCCATCAATTTGATCCGAAATATTCAAATTGAAACATGAAGTTACATATCCCGGATAACTTAGAAATCGAAATACCTTACTCAACCAACATACATTAAAGTTGGAATGAGATATTGACATTTCCCAAAACGCGTGCGTCTGTCTAAAAGTTTTGTGGTAGGTATATAACGTATATGATATGGGGCCCAAGCGAAGAGGTGTAGCGGTATCCTACAAATCCTACTTATATAGGCGCATAATACGCGTAAACTGAGAACAAAGTGCAAAAATACGACAAAAAAAAACGATATAAAATTTCAAACCGAACAACTTGTATAAATGCGAAAGTTGGGATGTTTGTTACTCAATCACGCTTAAACGACTCAACCGATTTTGAAGAATTTTTTCTCGAATATAGTTAGCCTGGATTCAAATATAAAAAAGTTTTTATTTTGTGCGGAAGCTAGTTCGCAAATATTGCCACTAATTGCGCCAATCAACTTTTTCTGTCCCTGGTTGCAACGGTTATGTTTTCTGGGTCATTAAAACTGTCAATATTTGTATGGGAATATGACAGTTGATTTTTTCTAGCGCTCGTCAAAAAAGTTACGTAACTACCCTAAATCCTGGTAAAGGCAAATATTTATGTGATTCGCATGAATATTTGTTTCAGAGCCCTTGACGTTTTCTGTGTACCAATAACTCAATACTCAATAATAAATAATAAAGCCTATATTCTCTACTACGTATAAAATTTGCTTACTTCTACTCGTAGTTGTTACATGCGATTATAACTAACGATTATAACTAGTGGGTGGTTTATAAATGTTATAAGCAATTTTTCTACTATATCTTGTGATATACCTTTATAATATTTTATTTTTTCAATAATTTTATATAAGGTATCTACATGCAATTTAGATATTATAGTTACACATTTCATTATAATTACTCCTTTCTGATTTAATCTTTACAATCAACAGTTATTGAGATACTGATATCTATTAAATATACGACGACATATATATATAATATGACGACTGCTTTAGCTTAGTTGGTAGTGACCCTGCTTACGAATCAAGAGGTCCTGGGTTCGAATCCCGGTAAGGGCATTTATTTGTGTGATGAGCACGAATATTTGTTCCTGAGTCATGGATGTTTTCTATGTATTTAAGTACTTATTTATTTATCTATATAAGTATGTTTATCGTCGTCTAGTACCCATAGTACAAGCTTTGCTTAGTTTGGGACTAGGTCGATTTGTGTAAGATTGTCCCCCAATATTTATTTATTTATTTTATTTATATCCCCAGCTAGTACCTATTGAGCTTGCCTTGGGGCTAGTTCAATTTGTGTCAAGATTATCCCCTAGTATTTATTCCCTATTCCTCAACTGGTCAATAACGTAACCATTCGTACGTACGTTAAGTAGCTCTAAATGAAATTTTATTTGTACGAGAAAAGGACACTTGAAATGTCCTAACGCTCGTTCGGAAAAATACGCAATTACCCCTCTGGTCGCTCCCTTCTACATCTCGGGGCAACACCGGAGGGCCGCCGGGACCGTGCTACATTACAGTTCCGTCTTGCTTGGTGAAAATTTTAAGTGCCACGTTGACGTTGTTAGACTTACAATTTAATTCGTCGTTTGTGACATCCCTAACTAGGGCGGATCCCTTTACATAATTGAGAATGTGGGGTAATTACGGATGAAAGCCTAATTTTGATGGCATGCGGGTATAGATAATTGGGTTTGCCTTTTATTTAGTAATAGGCGTAAGTGGTGTGGCAGGAAACTTATTATTTTATTATCTATTTTATTTAAAGATTGTTGAGCCGGTGGCAATGGGGCTCTGTGATATGAAACTGATTACTAGGTTTTAGCAAATAGATAATAAATACGATACTGGTCTTACTAACTGTAATAGTTTATTTCTAGGCGTAGGACAAAAAGGAAAAAAAAAAACAATCCGTTTTGTTCTATAGATATTGAGTTCTACGATCGTAGGACAAAACGGTGTTTTTATGCGCATTTTCGTACGCGTAGAACTAAATCGTAGGACAAAATGGACTTCGTTATCAAATCAGAATGCGAAAAGTAATAAAAGAAATGAGAATTTTTAGATTATCTAATTCATAAAAACTAATTCAAGGAAATTCGGCCATATTAACATTACACTACTACTACTGTACCTAAGTATTGTTCATGATAACAAACATTTTTACTCGAGTGACATTGCATCAACTAGGTATGTATTTTCCATTTAGTGACACCAAAGTATATTTTTGGGATTATACTCACGGTAACATTGTGGTTCCGTACTTCAAGAACGCTTCACGCAGAAACAAGTTTTATGGGTCCGTTAGATCGCCGGGCACGTGGAAAAAAGTACAATTTATATGGTATAGCTGGCCGGCCCGGCTCGCACGGATTACCCGTTTAGGAATGAAGCATTTTAATGACGCAGCATGATAAAGTCGGCTTTTAATGGTAAAATACTTTTTCAAATCGGTCCAGTAGTTTCGGAGCCTATTCAATACAAACAAACAAACAAACAATCATATCTTTCCTCTTAATAATATTAGTGTAGAAGTGTAGACTACTCTAATCTTTAATTTCAATATATTAAGGGGCTTTTTAATTGTATTTTTATAATTTATTCTAAAATTGAAAATGTATTTGTACTTATTTATTTTTGTGAAGTAAGTATAATATAATGTACTTTATCCATTATACATAAATGAGTATGAGTATCAAGAAATAGGCGACCTGTGTCCAGAGAGGTAATCAAGTAACGATAACGTTCCGAACGCGTGTTAGGTTAGTTTACATGTAACTGACATTTTTCTGTATAAAAAGTGACATTTAGATCTACCTGATGCGCGTACAATGCGTTACGTGATCGACCTACAGCAGAATACGTCATCTACTATGGGGCGCGAGGCCGAGGCCGGCCAAGATTTCCGGAAATCACTGAATGACGAAGCGTCTTTTGCGCCGAATTTTTTAATTGACCGTGAACTTCCAATTTCGAAGCATCATTATCTCTACTATGATGGAAGAGATAATGAACTCTAATGGGATAGGCATCAAAGTGGTGTGAATTATGTGACTATTAATCAGAAAAAAATGTGTGAGCGTTATGTCCATATGGGCGCGTGCGTAGTAATCATGTTGGTGCTTACCTACCCATTTCGACTAAAGTTTTATTTTTATAATCAGTGGAACTCCAGGTTTTGTTCATGTATATTATAAGAATTCTCTTTTCTTTCTGTATATAACCGTTTGTTTCCTAAATAAAAAATAAATAAAAACCATAGGTCGTAAATCTTTTAGTAAGAAAAAAAAAATCAGTTGAACCCGCTAGTGGATACGTTAATTATATGATGTTCTACCAGGGCAGAAATTGTTATGAACAAAAGAAACATGAAGTTATTGAGCTATCACCCAAAAATTACCCTCCTTTAGGAGTCTAAAGGAGGGTAATTTTTGGGTGTCATAACCTAAAGGAGTCTTTAGGTTATGACACTATCATATGCCGCCGCATACCGCTGCTAAATAGTCCTTAAGCCTGCTCGCAATACACCTACGTCACATAACAACACGATAAAATGCATGGCAGCAGCTCGAGAAAGTTGTGCTGGGCAAGAATCCGAAGATCAGACCTAAAATTGGCTGAAAGTTTGAAAATCCTTCACTTCCAAGGGCCAAGAGTTGGTGGTGGTCATGACGGCTATCGCGATGACTCCGCTTTCTTTCTGCGACCCGGATTAGAAGAGCTCGCAGGCCAGACTCGGACTGCGGGCCCTAGTTTGGCGACCCCTGGCCTAAACGATCGGACGCAAACATCGTGACTTTTTAAGTGAGGAATTAAAAAAAAACATTCGAAACAGAACCCTTCAATGTTCGTAGCTCACTCCTGACCTTTTCCTGTTCAATCCAGCCTCATAAAATGCGTCTGCATAAACAGACGATCGATTTCCGGCGACAACTCTCGCGCCGGAAATTGTCGTCGTTATGAGAGTTTCAGGAAAACCTGCGGACACATTGGTTACAGTGTTTCAGTATGAAGAGTAGAGATTTTTTTACCTTTTTTAATGACGTTTAGGGTCTCACCAGCCGTAGTGTCAGATGACTGACGTTTCAGAATGTTGTCAACGGAGATTTCTAACTACCCTACAAAGGTCTGTATAGAATTGTGGAAGTTATTTATTTGTTTTTTTTTTTTATGTTATAGGAGGCAAACGAGAAGACGGATCACCTGATGGTAAGCGATTACCGCCGCCCATGGGTGTTGTGAGTGCGTTGCCGGCCTTTAAGATGGGATATCCAAGAAAACTCTACTACATGTCAATTATTTTACAAATTTAGGGCACGACACAACACTCACAGTATCCAGAGTGGATGTTCGATTAATCTTTCGGACTGTACAGAAATATTTTAATTTTAAACCTTTAGCACTGTCTGTGTCAAAGCATCCAAAAGATAATGTGATGTTTGACGGTAGGGGTTGAAGCATGTTTTTGGTTGCTCTTCCAGTCGAGTACGTTTGAAAAAGTTTTTCCACTATCCCTGTACCTATCTGATAGTCCCCCTGATAACCCGACTAAATAAAGTGCTAATTACAGTTAGATATTTCACATTTTGCTTGCTGCGCATTTGATAGGTGTCCCTTTTACCGATGGTACGAAAAACTCGTAGAGTTCCCGCCGGACTCAGAAAGCGCACGAAAATTTTACACGTTCAGAAACTGAATAAAGACACCTACGGCTCTCCGTTAAACAAACATTTCACGTCTCCCCAAATTAAATTGTGCGCATTATTCCAATATGGAGGCTTTCACGTTCCCGATGATATATTCCGGCATTTGTCGTTTTCGCACTTAATTTATACAAAACCCGCTGTGAGCTGACAGGGAGGGCGAGTGCACACTTGTTGCTGTGCTTATTAAACTGGATAAAACCGGATTTCACCGGTTTTTATTAGTGTAGATAACATTTCGATATTAGGTTGTAGCAGTTGTTGCATTTCATGAAACCATGTGTACGTGCCCCTATTTTATGACCAGTCCTCAGCAAGCTCGGCACAAGTCGGCTCCCTATACAAACGTAGTTTGGCTCTCATTTCAAAACAGAGACCTGGTATAACATTAAACTTTTTGTACACAATGAGAACCGCTATTTCTATTAGGTCGGAAACGACATAGTTTCTGGTGCTAGAAATTATAATAGAAACAAAATAGAGAGAAAAGAAGGTAAGTATAAAAAAACTTCTGACTCAATTTTTGTTTCTATCATAATTTCTAGCAGGGACAATGCCAGTGGATATGTCGTAAAGTTACGTCCATCAACTGGGTTGCTTAACTTTTGGACGTATGTATTTTTTGTATGGGCAAATGACAGTTTTTAAGAGAAATCCTTATTCAAAAGTCATTTAATTACCCCTCAGAAATACAGAATACGAAACTATTATATTCCAGAGTAATTAAGAGAACAATATCTTAATAAATAATAAACATTGCTCGTAAATCAACATGCATCCAACGGATCCAACCTGTCGCTTGTATCATATCCACCCATAAACCAGTTCTCCAGTATTCCCGATGGATCGCAAGCTACTATGGCCTCGCCTTTACACAAACAATAATAAACTGTGGCTGTTAATCTTGCTTCGGCTGTGACCACTTTATTAGATACCGGGACACCGGTGTATAGAGAAATATACGCCTTCGGGGAAAAGTTGGCGACGGAACTAAGTATCTGGATGGGGTTTCTGTAAAGTAGCTTTGTGCCACTGGATAAATTAGATGCACCTTTCATATATAACGGAAATTGTCGGAAACACGTTGCATAGGACAGAATAGATACCATAAAATGGGGTGAGTGTGAGTAGGGATCGCGAGGAGAGTTGCGTTATGAATGGGGAGAGAAGGCATGAAAGGGGGGTGAGATGGGATTTTAAGGCTACTGCTACCTAAACAATGTATTCCAATTTAAAATGGAGCTATAGTAATAATCATAATAATAAAATCGATTTAACAATCTTCCAAAATCACCTTTGTATGACAACCCATCTCAACCAAACTACGAGGGACTACGGGGTGAGGTGGGATTTCGTGTTTATCGTTAAAGTTATGTTATGGAACTACCCAAAATCACAAAAAAACTAAAATGCAAACGTCCGTCACACTTATTATTTACAACATTCAGTTTGCATATGTAAAAATAAAATGTTATCGAGGTTTGAATGTCAGTTTTGTCCCCACTCACCACGTTTTACGGTACGGGTTCCTTACACCTTTTGAACGCACACTAAGCCCTTGAATGTGATGTATTTGGAAGCAGATGGGTAGTTTGTACGTGATGAAAGTTTTGGGGTTCTGCAAGAGGGATGTACCTCTTCTGTTTCACAGTAGTTTAGTAAAATATTAGTGTTGTTATTGTTATTTTGTATTATTGTTTCTGTGCTTTCACAGTGATGTAGTTCCGACTGTTATGCCGTGTAACAATTTTGAATAAATAAATCACGAGATATGTCTGCGTTTCGATCTAAATTGTAGTTTTAGAATATAATCAACATAATTCAATTAAAAAAAACCACACCATAAAGTAAGAAATCATGTATAGGTATATTAAACTCAAATAAAAGTTTTAATCTGAAAATATTAATAATGTATTCAGATGAGCGATTTGAAGCTTGTAATTTTTTCAGCTTTCCGCCATTTTGATTGGTTTTTTTACCGTTTGCTCAAAACTGTAAAGGAAAGGCAAACAAATGAATTTTCACGAAACACGATCAAATCACTGAAACAAAATATCGTTTCAGACAACTCGGTTCGTTTCAAAAATAACCTAATATCGTAGTTTACGGTTTTGGGCAAAGATATTTTCTGCGAAACGCTTTTGCATTCTATGAAACGATTGGTTGGGTCATACACAGTGTGTAAAACCAAAATGCTTCTTCTGTCAGCAATTGTTAAGAGCGTACCTGCATATAAATATTATAAATGATGTTTTAATCGCATCCTACTAATATTATAAATGCGATAGTTTGGATGTTTAGATGTTTGTTACTCAATCACGCTTAAATGGCTCATCAGATTTGGATGAAATTTTGCACGAAGATGGTTTATAGCCAAAATTAAAATTTAGGATAGTTTTTGTCACGGGACTACGCAGACAAAGTTGCGGGCAGCAGCTACTAATCCTACTAATATTATAAATGCGAATGTTTGGATGTTTAGATATTTAGATGTTTGGATGTTTGTTACTCAATCAAATGCACGAAGATAGTTTATAACCTGGATTAAAATATAGGATGGTTTTTATCCCGGGTCCACGCAGACGAAGTCGCGGGCAGAAGCTAGTAATACTATAAAAGAGCTGACACCGTTTATGCGGATTAAGAGTTCAAACAATAATTACTTAAGCTTTGACGAAGGGGAAGGCGAACCTAAAACTGTGTAGGTATGACACGGTAACCAAATAGAAGTACCTACACCTAAAATTCACTTTTATGGGAAATATATCAACAGTCGATGGCCAGTTCCATCTTTAGTTAGATCCTGTCTCCGCTTAAACTTACCCCGCGTTATTTACGACGGCACTTTACCCGCTCTGCATAGGAAGACGAATGGCGCACTGCTACCTCCTGATTCCTGCACCCCGCTGTCACCTAAGGAAAGGAAACTAAGATAATCAATGAACATGACACTTGTGGCATAACTATAGAAACTTAATTTTTTGTACAAGAGAGCGCAGCGAACGATGTTCTCAGTTTCAGCTTGAAGCGCTCATAGCCTAGCGGCGCCTGCGAGTCGGAAACGATAACGAAGGTTAAGCAAAGATGGCAGCGGTCAGTCTTGGGATGGGTGACCGCCTGTTTGAGTGGTTACTATAAATGAGCGCTTCCGTGCTTTGGAAGGCACGCTAAGCAGTTGATCCCGGCTGCTGTCTATGACAGTAGTCGTTAAGCCAAGTTAGAGGCCTTCGGGCGGCTTAAAAACTTCTAACAGTCCAGTTGCCCACTCACTTGACAAAGGGGGGACAACTGTCACTCGCGTCCGCAGGAGCTACCTGCCACAACCCTGCACGTGTCCCCTGGGTGGTACTAGAGATTGACAAACTTTAAAAGGCCAAATAATGTATGCCATACGATTAAATAAAGCCAACAGCTTTTAGCTTGGGCCAAAACTCTATCGCATAACTCAACTGATTCTTGTGTGTAAGCAGTTAAATAATTATTTCATTTATTTCTGTCGATTCAGTTTATCAAAAAAAGACAGGCTAGGTTAGTGGATCAGCTCACAGAGCCACTTGTTTAACCAAGTAATACATGTGATGGAGTAGTAAAGTTTTACCACCACCAGCACCAGAGTGTAAGACAAGAGCGCTGCAAGTACCATCAGCAAAGAAAGTGCTCCACTTTTGGACCTTATTTTGCATGCAATAGATTCGAAAAGTGGTTGACCACTTTCTTGGCTGACTGCACCTACTGGCAGAGGGTAGAAGAATCTGGATGGATTTCTAGCGGGCTAGCAGCAAAATGACCATTGTGCTCTGGTATATGTATGTAAGCTTGATTCTCCTTATAGGTAGATAATATTTCTTAATTAATTTATTAACTGTAAGGACCGCCTATTGCAGTGAAAGCCTCCTCCATTTGCTTCCATGTTCCACTGTCTCTTCCTGTTCTAGCTCATGTTCTAGCTGCTATTAGGACAATATCATCATTCCACCTTTTGAATGGTCTGCCTCTTTTACATTTTTTTATATTATTATAAACCAGTTCATTAGTATGGTGTGAGTCTGACCATCTTCCATCCATAAGTCTCTGCGTATGTCCTGCCCATTTCCACTTTAATCGGGTACGTGTGTTATCTCCTAGGCTTTTGTTCTTTCTCTGATTGTTCTGTTCTTAACTCTATCCTTCCTTTTTATGGTCATGAAACTTCTTTCAATTGCTCTCTGACATATTTTCATTTTATTTCGTGTTTTTTGGGTCATTGTCCATTATGTCCAGTGTGCTTTTGTTTTCAGTGACGCTGGTAGTGAACTTTGGAAAATTTCGTTCACGGACCAATATTTGTTCAAGGTTTTTTTGATACGTCTATTTATATATTTATATTGCATAATTGAATTATGTTACATGGCCTAGGTAAATCTAACCCTCCACGTATTGTAGGGTTTGCACTTTGTTAAGGAATGCAAATGGGGAAACCACCTAGACTAGTATCTCCAAATAACATCCATCATAATGTAGCGCGAAAATGTAACGCTCACGCCGAAAAGCCACACACTCACACCGAAAAGCCACACGCACACTCTGCCTGGTCCCGGCAGAATACCAGCGCTGCGGCAGCAATGTCACAGCACATGCTGAGTCGGCGCCTTCTCGGCTTGGTCGTACAAACTTTCAACCCCTCATTTCACCCCCTTAGGGGATGATTTCCGGGATAAAAACTATCCTATGTCCTTACCCGGGACTCAAACTATCTCTATACCAAAATTCATCTATAACGGTTCAGCGGTTTAAGCTGAAAGAGGTAACAGACAGACAGACACGCTTTCGCATTAATAATATTACTAGCTTCTGCCCGCGACTCCGTCCGCGTGGAAATCGTTTATATCGCAGCTCCATACAAACTTCAACCCCCCATTTCATCCCCTTAGGGGGTGATTTCCAGGATGAAAACTATCCTATGTCCTTCCCCGGGATTCAAACTATCTCTATACCAAATTTCATCGCAATCGGTTCAGCGGTTTAAGCGTGAAGAGGTAACAGACAGACAGACAGACAGACAGACAGACACACTTTCGCATTTATAATATTAAGTATGGATATAGTATATAGTATGGATAGAATAGATGGATAGTCTTAATAGTATATAGTATAGTATGGATAGTTGTATTATAAGTAGGTAAGTTTTTGTATATAAGTTTTCATCTCTGCTTTAAATCACTTTATATACTTACTATTAAGTTTTGTCATGGCATATACGCTAATATAGTTCTCATTTATCTATTAAATAAACGATGTCAGGAGTATTATGTCGGCTAGTGAAGGACTGGCTTCTAATTCACTGGCAAGTCTGAAGCTTTTAAATAATGAAGATGACACAACCTTAAAACGAAAAAAAAAACTCCTTAAGGCAATGCGATGACAGTTAGTTGCTGCCCAAGGGAAATAAAAGAGTATATTTGTGTCAAGGGACGATGCAAGTTAATCAAAAGTTTGTAAAAGATCAATAACAGATAATAAAAGGTAGGAAGTTGACAACTTGGTTATTCAACAAGTTAACCTTGCACAAGCATCCTCTTTGTCACTTAACCCAGTCAAAAGTGCTTGTTAGAGAGTTTAACCGCAGATTCCGGAGCATTAGTTAAACTTCTCCCCTTTGACCAGTCAAAAGAGTGCGAATTGAAACGAAAGCGATTTGGGAACTGCTAAATTGTAACTCAACGAGTTAAACGAACTTCGCCCGCTTTTTTCCGGTTTCCGGGCTTTTAGTAATTGAATTTTGCTTTAACGGTTCATTACACGAAATAATCTGCTTGACGGAGTATTTTCAGCCAAGTCTTTAAAATAATTAAATACATTTCACGGCACCTTAAAAGGAAGGAACGCAAGTCTGACCTAAGAGTATTACATAATTTTTAAATAGGTTTCTTTTTTATTCGTTAAAACAATTACGTAAACAGAAATTGAACACGACAAATAACCGTCCAACATTACTAAAAAAAACCATACAAAACATTAAAATACTCTGTCTACTTTGCCCAAAGGTTGACTGTTAGAGAATGCTTACGGCATTAAGTCTGGAGTTGCATGCGTCTATAGGCTGCGGTGTCCACTTACCATCAGGCGGTCCGTACGCTTGTTTGCCACCGACGTTGTATAAAAAAAATTAAGTCCGCCATTTGTATTATAAGTTCTTTTTTTGCAATAAAGATTAAACTAATACATTAATAATATGAATTAAAAGTATTATTAAATCAAGGAAAACTGCTGCTAATAGTGAGGACGAGAGTACATGACAAAGCAATTGAATGCTAAGATTGAGCGAGAGTTTGATGATGACCATTCTGCAATAGTCATAATATGTCAGTTAGCCAAGCAAACAACGTCTATTTCTAAATCATATTCCTGAATTAATGAACTCTTCACAACTGTAAAAAATTTATTACTCAACCCTCTATCCAATTCCTGTCCACGGCTTGTTTGTATTTGCTAATTTTCCGGCTAGTTTTTAGGGTTCCGCACCCAAAGGGTAAAACGCGGGACCCTATTACTAAGACTCCGCTGTCCGTCCGCCTGTCCGTCTGTCACCAGGCTGTATCTCATGAACCGTGATAGTTAGACAGTTGAATTTTTCACAGATGTATTTCTGCTAATACTAAAAAACAGCATAAAATAAATATTTAAAAACGGGAGCTCCCATACAACAAACATTATGGCGTTTTTATAGAGAATGGTACGGAAGCCTTCGTGCGCGAGTCCGACTCGCACTTGGCCGTTTTTTTATTTCTGTATGAATTATAAAACTTTAACCTTTAATCTCGATTAAATCTTTATTCCAATTTGTTCGAATCCCGGTGTTAATATCAATGTCTTAGTAGCACCCATAGTGATAGTATTGCATCTTTATACAAACATTAGATGATCTACTTAGATCAGCGGTATTTTACATGGAAAAGGATCGGCTACGGGGAAAAGCAATACCGTGTCGGTGCCGATGTTTTTGTATGGCCTAAGCCAGAAGCGAATGGCGTTGAAGACATTGCTTATTTATCTATTTAATCTTTTTTGCACTAAAGAAGAATTTATCATACAAAAGGCGAAATTAATGCCGTAAATTCTCTACCAGTCAACTTCTGGGCAAAACAGACAGAGCGTGGGCGGAGCAACTTCAAATATAAACTTACATTAGGTATACATAACGAAAAAATAAAAAATATAATTAGTTTCGATTGTTTGGTTATACGTATTCGCGCAGGGGCAACGCTGGGTTTCAGCAACTCGACGTCATAAGGCCTATTTTGCGTATGGTGTCAATAGTAAGACAAACGTTTTAGCGTTTTTCTTGCAGGGTATAATACAAAATATGCCTCATTCGCCATACGCTTTTATTAATTATTTTTTATCTTCGATTCTTAAATATAAGGATTGTACCGCTTGACAACCCCAAGGCTAGTTTAAAAATGTTTTTTTTGGTGCGAAATTACTCGTCTAGAAGTCAATAGGTGAAGTTGGGTTTCTTTTTTAATAAATGATACGTAAATTCTTTGAGGGAAGCATTCAACGTAATAAAATTCGGAGAATTTACAACGTTAACTCCACATGTCTGTTTTATCTGAGCTAAATTATAAGTATACTTTAATGTCTTAGCTGCAGTGCAGTCCTTCATCATATACACGGTGGAATTTAATCGGTGAACAGGAATCCAAAAATCTTAATGATCAATCTACACAGAAACCAATACGTGAGATCTCGTGCAATATAGCTCACAATCTAATTAATCACACTTAATTAACATCGGTAAAATGTACACTGACTGAATAAATGGACACCCTACTTTTATTGAAGGGAAGTTACTCGTAAGTGTACAGTCGAGGTCATAAATATGTTTACACTTTTGCACCTTATTACAAGGCAATAAGGTGCAAAAGTGTAAACGTATTTATGACCTCGACCGTACATACGTCAAGCAATGAAGAAGAAGCAAGCAATTTGTTATGAATTTGACAATGACAAATTGACAGCTTATTGCTCATTTATGTTTTAAGTTTCTATGGCTGATGGTTTGAAAAGAGGTATTAAACTTTTCAGACTAAACCATTAGTAGGGTGACAATAAATTTTAATTAAAATTTAATTTCAACTTAAAAATTAGTTATGATAAAAAAAAACTTGGTTACACTTAAGTACTACATAAACGTGACCGCCATCGATTACTGAATTAGAAAAATGGGTTCCTGTTCACCGATTAAATTCCACCGTGTATACTGGTTGAACTCAGAGTGCATTAAACTATCATTCAACATCCGCAATAATATATGACTGAATAATTAGCTCACAAATATCTGACCGAACTCAATTTCTAGGTCTATAAGGGAATGTCAAAGGTTTTTGCGTCGTTTGCCTAGTCAGATAATGATGCAGTACTTGCATTTTGTCCTTCACACATCATCATCATCTTATCAGCCGAAACACGTCCAATGCTGGACGTAGACGTCCCCCAAAGAGTGCCAAAATAATTAATGAATAACAGACATCCACGCACAATTCATTTCTATAGCGACTGTTCAAAAGTCGAGCATGTAAATTTGCTTAAAAGCGTCACCAAATCGCTTTCTCCTATCACTTATACCAAAACGAGCTCAACTGATAAAATGAGCGGGGGCATTGCAAAACTAAACACAGCAACGGTTTGCACTAAGGCTTTTGTTTGTTGGTTTTGGAGCAAGTTTTATTTCTATCCTCGCTGCGATACGCGGCACTTACGTCTTCGGTGTGGGGACGTGCGAAGATTAAGGTGCATTGCAAAATAAGTAATGGGAACTAAAATAAATTCACAGCGATTGTGCAACTTATTTGATTTAATGGTATGGCATACTATATTTCGCCTTTACATTTTGTCACTCTTTAAGTCTTTAGCACCATCCAGGGGACACGTGCAGGGATGTGGTAGGTAGCTCCTGCGGACGCTAGTAACAGTTGTCCCCCATTGAATCCCGGTAAGGGCAAATATTTGTGTGATGAGCATGAATATTTGTTTCTGAGTCATGGAAGTTTTCTATGTATTTAAGTATTTATATCCATTATATATATCGTCGTTTAGTACCCATAACACAAGCCTTACTGAGCTTACTATGGGACTAGGTCGATTTGTGTAAGATTGTCCCCTAATATTTATTTATTTATTATTATTGTGCAACTAAACGCGATTATAAGTGGAGAAGCAAGACGAGAGAGAATACGTGATGCGCATCACGCATGTAACGCCCGCGACCATCATCATCAGGAGAGATTGTGATCAAATGCTTACCTATCCATACTTATATTATAAATGTGAAAGGAATGGACAAAAGTGGTAGCTGAATGGTGGCCGAGGTCATCGAAACAGTCAGCGGGCAGACCACCAGCCCGATGGACCGATGATATCTCTCGAAAGGGAAGCAAACAAACAGTGGATAAGATTAGGAGAAGACCTAGGAGACGCCTGCGCGTGCTGAGGCGCCTGCGCGGCAGCCCGAAGTCCCTTCCTATTCCACTGGGATAGGTTACATAGGGCATCCAACTGACTTGCAAATAGTAATATAATATCTACTAACATAGTTTTTAAGACCTTTATTACTAACGAATTATGGAAATTCTGTCTGTCTGTCTGCCTGTCTGTTACCTGCTGCTGTGTCTGTAAGTGAGGTAAGGCACAGCGAAAAGTCATTGTCATTGTTTGCCACCGTCGTTGTATATAAAAAAAAACCTTTTCATCACACTTGCTCGAAAAGGGCTTCATAATGCGCAGACATACAGAGCTGTAATAGCCTGTGTTACGCCCACGGGCGTAATGGTTTTTTTCTTAAATTGTATCTGTCACTCATGCGGCAGTTACAGAGCAAAGAGGTTTTATATAAATACGCTGTCTGAAAACGTATTTATAAATAAATTTAAACTTAAAAAACTACTTAAACATGTTTAACTGAATTATTTACAGATTTAATATGTAGTTATTTAGTGTCTATGTAAAATGTTTTTAAGTGTTTCAAATCGTGGCTGTATACAGAAGGGTCTTTGCCATACGCGCCTCGCGTCAAATTCAACAAAATGGACGATTGTCATGTTGAAGTTTTTATTACGATTTGTATTAATTTCATCTAAAATGTATTTGTTTCCTCGCAAATGTGATGAAAAACATTGTGTATAACACGGGCGTAAGAATATTGCAAACACGAGTCATCAAAAGCCCTCCGCCTTCGGCGTCGGGCTTCTGATAGACTCTTGTTCGCAATATTCCACTTCCGCCCCTCGTTAAACAATGTACTATTTCGAACCGCTGAACGGATTAAGATGAAATTTGGTATGGAGACAGTTTGAGACCCTGGCAAATGTGGAGAAAGGAGAGTAACTAATTTCAGTGTGGGTGCGCTAATTGATGCTGCTGAAATTTGATGGCATTTTGCGATAAGTTTTTGTCCAGGCATAGTATTAATGCCATAGGGTGATGGAAAAATATTGTTTTTAACAGATCATTCATTCATTAGTGTATTCCTTGATAAAACGTTGTTTTACACGTACATATTTATAGGGTCAAGATCTTAAATAACAATATACATAATACATTATCACATTAAGGTAAGTATGTCTTATATTACAATAGGTAGGTAAGTATGTCTTAGTTTACAATACGATTTAATTATGATTAGCACATTTTGTGTATCAGTTGGGTGATTGCGAGCCAGTTGAAAAGTTGTTTGGCTGTCAGTGTACAGTCGAGGTCAAAGATATGTTTACACTTTTGCACCTTATTGCCTTGTAATAAGGTGCAAAAGTGTAAACATATTTTTGACCTCGACTGTACATACCTAATTCAGAAATTCGTCTATGGAATAGCATGCATCGGATCATATTTGATTCTTTTTTTTTGACATCCATTTGAATATGTTTTGCACGCTTGTAGTACTCAAACTATACAGTGCTAACGGTAAATATTATATTGATCGTGGCGTGGCGATTATAAAAGTCTAATGAAAATTATCTGAACTCGTTTAATAATCATAATAATTGAGTTATAGGTAGACAAGCAGGATTAATCAAACTTTTAAGCTAAGCTAATAATAAGTTTACAATTCAAAT
The DNA here is from genome assembly GCA_947578815.1 of Epinotia ramella. Taxonomy (NCBI): domain Eukaryota; kingdom Metazoa; phylum Arthropoda; class Insecta; order Lepidoptera; family Tortricidae; genus Epinotia; species Epinotia ramella. The sequence goes on from OX388205.1 coordinate 25,547,591, forward strand.
CTTGAATGTCTATTCGAACACTGCGCGACTATCCAAGAGAAGAGATTTTATCTCTATTTCTTTATCTATCTTGATAGCAAAAAACCCACAATGAAAGACCAATTTAGCTCCATTAGTTTGCCTTAAAAGCCTATCCTGATCCTAATCTATTGCTTTTTGTTTGCTGCTGCAGCCAACTGAGGTCGACCTTTTCGTCGTTACCTACATCTAACTTATTTGTAGGCTGTACAGTCAAGGCCAACCAAGGAAACGAGGACCAATTTTTGACGATGTCCAGGACTAGTTGGTAGTGGCCCTACGAAGCGGGTGGTCACGGGTTCGAATCCCATTAAGGGCATTTATTTGTGTGGTGACCACCAATATTTGGTCTTGAGTCTTGGATGTCTTTTATGTATTTAAGTAGGTATTAAGTTATCCGTATTTAAAATATCGTCGTTGTTTGGGTGGAGGCCGATTTGTGTGAGATTTTTTCCCAATATTTATTGATTTTATTTGTATTTTACCACTATAAAGGGTCTTGACAATATAAAGGGTTTTTGTTTAAAATTTCTTGACAGTGTCAGACAGGCATAATAGTTTATCATAAATATAGGGCGTAATTTTAGGTGGTAGTAGTCTTGGGAGAGACTAATCTACCATCTAGAATTATGCTAAATATGTGTTAGTTAATATACAAAAGACATTCATGGTCCTGCAAAACCGCATTTTATTAGTCACGTTAAAACTTGGTACTTTTCACTCCTAATATTTTTTCAACCTATGCTTACAATAGGGTATACCTTTCGTTTTTTAGGGTAAAGTACCCAAAGGGTAAAAACGGCCGGATTTTAACACAATAAACCTATAAAGTAAATCCTTAAAATCGGGCAACTATAGGAGTCAGCTCCCTTACCTGCATTTTCCAATGCACAAAGCGTAATTATACGGCCCTCTGCATTTTATAAAAGCCTGAAAATTTGCGGCGCACTAATTTGTGGTCATGGTGAACCACATTATTTTGCAACGGAACCCTTTACGCCCGTCGAACCCTGATTACGCTAATGTAACTGCGGCTCAATGTGGTGCAATGTGGCCCCGCGTGGTTTACTTTTAGTCAGATTTGTGAGCAGCTACGGCGTTTGTTTAAACTTTTAAAGTTAATGTTGGTTTAATTAAAAAAGTTATGCAATTCAGCTTAACATTTTAGTTTCAAAAAGCATTAAATTATAATTGGGCTTTAAAATCACGTAATGAATTCTGGTTCCTCACAAAGCAAAGATGTACCTATTTATTAATAATAATTATAGACAGTACTTTGTTGGAGACGTTTCTAGGTTATACTATATCTAATAGCATAGAGAGGAAAATTCTATTAGGATTTAGCCTTGTACTTTTGTATTGTATCTCCGAAATTACTCATCCAATTTTAAAAGTTATTTCATACTAGCTGATGCCCGCGGCTCCGCCCGCGTGGTTATAGGAAAATGCTACATATTGAATTTTCCCGTGGGAATTAGATGTTTTCCCGCTGGAAAAAGTAGCCTATGTCACTCTCCAGCTTCTAAACTATCTCCATACAAAAAATCAATACGACGCTCCGTTGCGACGTGAAAGAAGGACAAACATACAAACAAACAAACACACACACTTTCGCATTTATAATATTAGTAAGGATGATAGAGATCCATATCTCCATACAAAAAATCAATACGACGCTCCGTTGCGACGTGAAAGAAGGACAAACATACAAACAAACAAACACACACACTTTCGCATTTATAATATTAGTAAGGATGATAGAGATCCATATCTTCAGAATAGTCATAAGCTATACTTTAAGCCCTAGGTGTCCCTTGTCTTGTCGACAAACTTTTCATCGAATTTTATTTCATTGAAAACGTTTCAAGTAACATTTAGTTCACGAATTATTGTTTGGTGTAATTTTATTTCATGTCCAGATCATTGCAATTGGTATTATTGCATAGAATATTCAGGGAATATTATTTGGCAAATGATTAATTTTGTATGAATTTTGAATGGCGGAATAACAAAACAACGAATTTCATTTGTTCGTTTTTTAAAACATTACAAAATAATCAAAAAATATTTATATTTTATGGATAGCTTCATCTTTTATGAAGACAGTGTAATGATGGCAAAGTGGTTTAAAGAAAATTAAATTTTTGGCACTATAACCAGTCAGCCTAAATATCCGCCAGAATTTTGGAGTTTTTACTTGATTAAGTAACAGTTGTATTACTTAAAGTAGGTTAGTTTAGGGGTAAGTTGTGTCCCTCAGAGCGGAAATAGGCACCCCGCAAGGCGGGGTGACGTCGACACGCTGGCGGTTCGGTTAAGTCCGATTGCATTGCGTTCCGTTCTCAACATAATGCCATAGATAACTGTGTAATGCCATCTATCTTCAATTTAAATAATAATCCTTGTAAAAATTTGTCACTTAATTAAAAATACTAGAAGCAATAAATCACAAAACGTTTTCCATGACATAATTCAATTGTTTAATTAATCATCCGACAAGTAAACAATGCACGGTTTAAAATTACTTGTTTAATACACAAACTGGATTGTCGACGAAATGAAAATACAAACATGAAACGTTTACTTTGAAGTGAAATTCGACGAAGTAAGTGTCGACAATTTCATGACAAACCATTTATTATTTAATAATTTATTATTTTCTTTAATCGTATGGCATACATTAAATTGGCCATTTTAAAGTTTTTTATTAAAAAACCAGGACGGTTTACAACTAGGTAACGAAATCATTTTTGAATTGTTCACAGTATTTTCCTCAATCTCGTTCACTTTACGCCGTGTAAAACTGAACTGCAAAACCAACTGTTCCATTGCAAACGTTTTTGTGTCTGGAATAGTCATTCGCTTCTTGGCTGTTATTCGGAACGCGCTAATGCGGCTTACCTCACGTCACGCCTAACGAAACTAGATCTCTATCTACGCTTAGTAACTACGAATCACGGCGTCAGATATATTTGTGGGTGAACGGTGAGGTGAGGTTAGAACAAGTTACAGAATAGTGGGGCTTGATTACTATTTAATCCCGCCACCAACGCAACAAAGCCGCCATATTTTTTTAGCCAAGTAATTATTCTGTCAGTCTACGAATGAAGTAGTTCGAAACGTAGAATCGGCGTCAAAGATATGTGTACATTTTTCGCCGTATTGCAATGGAATAAGGTGCAAAATGGTTAATATTTCTTAGTTGCCTGTTCATAAATAACGGATTTAACCTGTTATTATACCGGGCCGGTTAATTCGGTAATTTATGGCGTGCGTTTTGTTTGTTTTCAAGTAATTCTAACGTTTTTGTTTTTCGGGTGATTTATCAATTTTTTTGTAGCTAACATACTGCCGGTGCTGAAATACAGTGGGGATTCACTGATGAAAGGTTTTTAAATGATGAACGACTGACAGCCTTTATGTTTACTTTTACGTGTGTGTAACTGGGTAAGTATGTATAATATAAAACAACGTATTCAAATCTTGGGAGTAGATTTTCACAATTTTTTATAATCGTAAGTACCGATTTGAAACTTTCGAAGTATGTGTATAAGTAATTATTTATGTGTGTATGTAAAGACAGCTCGCTTGCGGTCGCTTACTATGGGCCTCATAAGAAGGCTCAAAGTCACCCAAAGGGCAATGGAGAGGGCCATGTTGGGAGTTTCTCTGCGTGATCGCATCAGAAATGAGGCTATCCGCAGCAGAACCAAGGTAACCGATATAGCCCACCGAATCGCTAAACTTAAATGGCAGTGGGCGGGACATAGCACGTAGAACCGATGGCCGTTGGGCCGGAAAGGTTCTCGAGTGGCGACCACGTACCTGATATGATGATGGTGATGATGTATAGACAGCGCATCCTGATGAGCTACCTTATTCACCCCCAGAAAAATTACGACATGTGCTTCCAAAGTAAATCATGTACTCCAGGCAAAATACGGTTTTGAAAAACATTAATTTATAATAGCGTTTTTTTTGTTGATTTCATTTGAAAATGTTATTCTAAGATGATTTAGTAAAGAATCCGACAAACTTTCCACCCGGAAGTAATTATGTAGATTTAAATGAAGCATGCATTATCTTTTTTTGTACGATTTATCTTGAATATTATAGAGCAAATGTAAATGAACCAAAATAAAGACAAAAACATTTATTAATATTTTTACTGACCTTTCAGAAGCCTGTTAACTTATCATTTTTTCGATGTCTGAAATTTTGTCGGATTTTGTCGCTGGGTAACTATTTAATTGATAATATATCCGTTACACATAAAAAATAAGCTATTATAGATTATTTCCATAATTGACATTTTTTCCATACAAGTTGTCAGTTCATTACCTGGACTAATGGTGTTATCCTGGCTGCGGCTTTTCTTCCTACTTTAGTTAGGCTGCTCCAAATAAAAACTAGATGACATTCCGCTCTTAAAGTAATCCTTTGATAACCTCTTTACTTATTGCCAATTGAATAAAAAACATCTATCGTAGATAAAAACAGTGTCACGCAACTAGGAACAAAAATAAGAATGACATCCATTTGCTCACATTCAGATCAAATCTGACAAGTGTCAGAACAAGTGACAAGTTTTCTATCTGTGCTTCTACCATGGCGGACTCATGCTATCTCTTACTTCTGTTCTTTCGCTTTCTGTCATTGTGGCATTTGGATGTGTTTCTTTTATAACACATACATTAATTCATTATTTTATTATATTTATTTCGCCATGGGGTGGGGCTATGCGGTCTCTTTGCGGTCGGAGTCCCTAGACCTACCTAGAGTAGACATAGACAGTATATGGCAGAAGAAGAAGAGTTGTCACTCTTGTGACTGTGATGTTTGTGGTGATCGCGAGCGGCGCGATATTTTCGAATGTATAAAGAAAAGGACCTGACACGACCGGAATATCAAAGGGGTAAGCTTAGAATCATCTATTTATATATGTTTCACAAGGTTTTCATTCGAGATGGATCAGAGTCCGTGAAGTTGAAAAACCCAAAAGGAACCAGTGCGCTCGTTCGAGGAACAGGATGGTTGCCAAGGATATTGTAACTTCAGGCGAAAACATGTGTGTCAAACAACCAATGCTTTTGACGAATAAATTTAAAACGGTTACCTATCGTAACCTAGAAAAATGTAATACCAAATATTAAAATCCCGAAAACGATTCGTTTTTTTTATTAGGCCGAATTTTTATTTGCCCGCATTTTCGTTTCCCGTATTATCTTTTGCCCGATTCTCAATTTGTCGCAGTTTTATTTCGCATATGGTTCAAATCGACACTTGTTAAAATTCCGTAGTTACGTTTGCCAACTAATTTGTGAGGTCGAATAATAATAAGTCCGAAATATTATTATCCCGCTATATCAATAGATCGAAATTGTAACATGTAAAAGCAAATCATCATTGCAAGCATTTGCTATTTTTATTGTGTAGGCGTTAATATAAATTGTTAATATAAATCAATAATTCAATAGCTTAATAGGAAGTACTACAATAAAATAAATCGGATCTGGCGCTCGCCGGCCGCTGCCGCGGCACGCTCGCTTCGCTCGCTCGGCTTCGCGCGCTGTTTGGTCGCAGTTCACCTAACACGCTCCTCCTCGCTTCGCTCGTCGTCGCACCTAACTGGACTCTGTCAAAGGAAAGCCTTCCGCGATTCCACTTTTATCATGGGTATATTTGTAGATAGCTTTTTTTTGCAGAAGTTTTTTTTTTCACCGAAACAATATTATGGATAATGAGATTTCGATTAAACGTAGCATCAGAATAATGAAAAGATGGTTAACAAATTGGTTGTCAAGTGATAAAGTTGGTAATCGTTCTTCTGTTTATTGAGTTTCGGGATAACTTTAATGCGGCAAAACAAACCAGCGGTATTTTAAAAGTATGGTAAACAAAGTATATGGCTTATAAAAATTCGGATAACCGTTTTTGGACAAGTGAAAATCGGACAATTAATTTTCGAAACATCGATAGGTTACCATTTAAAACACGTACTTAATATTTTCAAATGTATAAACACATTATATATAAGATTCTCGTCATCAACCAGTTTAAAGCCAGCATAATAGATACCAAGAACTTTAGGTACCTACCTAAGTACATACAAGTTTGTTTAGCCTATAATGTTATAACGAAATATGTAAGTAGATACCCATAACGAAAATAACGGAATATCGAGCGTAAACGTTGATTTACTTTTGAAAATCTACGGCACTTGGATAATACAAGCGGGAGCTGTCTTATAACAAGAAGAATTATGGAAATACATTGGGACTGTTTGCGAACGAAAAAGAGACAGTACCTATGGACAAATTGGTGAAATTTTGTAAACATAAATTTAATATACCTACTACTAAATAATTTTTACAATTTCTAAATTGGTGTGAAATAAATAAACTGACAAAACATTTATTATCCTTTTATTACTTTGTTACTTAGTGTCGATATACTTAGTGCAATAATTTGCTCTTCGTGCAGTAGACATGACCATCATAATTTATCGAAATCGATAACGTTGCGTACTTATATTATCGACATCGATAATGTTAAGTACTACATCCCTAACCCCTTTCGTGCCATTATGTTGGTACGACTTACTTCCGTATTTGACTTTTTAATGTGGTATGGCAAAGTAGCTAAACTCAATTGAGTTATCATGTCAAAATCAAATGACAATGTCACTGTCATCCAAAACTTAGTTCGAAGTCCCGTCTCTTAGAACGTAGTGGTTATATTCTCTTTGGATAAAAATGCACAAAACAACTGACGGAGTATGTTAAGTAATACGTAACGCCCTCGTGAAAACATTATCCTTCTTTTGTTTTCCAGGAAAATGATAACAACGTTTGCTACTCTAACGAGAAAATCCAATAATAATAATTAGATCATATCTATTTGCAAGCTCATAATTGTGGATTATACTCTGCACTTTTGTGTTACTTTTTGACCACATTTCTGTTAATACTGAGTTGAAATTTAAACTTTAATCAGGCGTCATAAGGTTGGGTTTGAAATAAACTAATTTAGACTTACGTTTCGTGAAATTAGGTGTGTAATATTCCCGGTGCAAGTTTTAATGGCTGTATGAGTATAATGTTGGTTTAAATGCCATATTACAGGCAGTTTATAACACAAACAAATTACTAAGGAATTTCTATTAATGAAGATCTGACGCCTTTTGGACGAGTACCTCGTAATATACTTTAAACTGTTTCATCATAAGTATATTTCGAGCCGATTGAAGGCCACTAATTTGGTGGCTTGGTATATCTGGTGTCTTCCAAGCACAGAAGCGCTCAGCTAGTAACCAATCCTAATCGTATAACTGACCTCGGCCAACGGTTTATTAATACTTACATATGTACAACAGTACAAATTGTACAATACCATACAAATACTCTTTATTGCACACCTCAATATACGAAAACAATACAGAACAACAAAAAATAAAAAGTAGAGGTAAACAACAGCCGGTCTTATCCCTAAAGAGCGATCTCTTCCCGACAAACTTTAGGTAGCGGAGAAATTGTAGCAGATTATGTTACTAGTAGGTGGCAAAATAATAATTAAAAATACTTATTAAATGACAAGCTTATAAAGTATATAATCCTGACCATGATTGTATGTACAGTACTTTTCGTACGCGGTTGCCGTTTGGTTATGAAACGTTCGACGGCCGTATCAGGGTGGTTATAAAACCGAAAATTTGAAATTTCAATATGGCACCCTCTTATATCGTTCTAATACGTGGAAAAATAACATGTTTTTATTTTTAATTTTGGATAAGTTTTAGGGGTCGCGACCGATTTTTTTTTACTTGGTTTGCATTTCTCCATACTAAGTTTAATTTTAATTTTTAACATTTTGCTACTTTAATAAGCTACATTTGATGATAGGAAACGAATAATCATAAATACATAAAAATAAATCACTAATTTTCCGTAATTCATTCAATAATTAATATTATTGTGCTAATATGCTTAAAACGAGCTCTAGCGATGATTTGGCGACTTTACAGAACGAATTTCGTATTTGCTGTATTGTTTATTCCTTGTTATCTAATTTAGCACATTAAATTAGAAAAATGTTAAAAATAAAAAATAAACTTAGTATGGAGAAATGCAAGCCTTAAAAAGTTTAAAAATAATAATTAGAACTCAACTCAATGAAATTTCAAAATTCCTATTTTTAGGGACCACTCTGGCGTATACATACGCCAGAGTTTGTCATTGTCTACGAAGTGGACCATCCTGGGTTTGAATCCCAGTAGGGGCCAATGTTTGCTTGAAGAGCATGATTATTGGTTTCTGTGTCTTGGATTTTTTATATGTATTTAGATAAGTATTTTTAACCTATCAACCTAATCGAGGCTGAGCGATGCTACGTTTGTTACGTCGTAGCGCGTAGCTGCTTTTTTCTGCTTTGTAGCGGATATCTCTCGTAGAGGCATGACTCATACAGGGTGGGGCCTGTTACAGAAGCAAATAATGAAACTGATATTAAGCTAATCAGTAATCGTTCCAAGTAGTTTCATACCAGTAATCAGTTAAAAATGAAATTGATTTTTTACTAGTTTTTTTATTAAGTATGTGAATTAGTAAAATTTATAATAATTTGGGTATTTAAACTTTATATTGTATACTGAGTAAACTGTTTAGAAAATAATATACTTTGCCCAGTTTTTTCACGCCAGCTTTTCGCGTGGCAGAGGTTTTCTTCCCTAACTGGTAGTAGTTTATCAACATTCATAATAATATGTGCATTTAATATGCCTAAATTGAACGATAAGACCTTGAATTTTTGAAATATAATGTGATTTTAGTCTAGTCCTCATAACACAAGCCTTATTAAGCTACTTTGGAGTTAGCTCGATTTGTGGGATTTTAATCCCGTGATAAAATATTTATTTAATGGTCTGTTTAGATGAATGTGGGAAACGCGGCTATCGCTACAACTGGTGTCAATCTAACTCTAATTGGCAATACTGTGAACCGGAAGAAAAAACAATTGTCTTTAACTACTTGACAAAAGACGGCAACTTTTGTAAGAGTCCATGCATACAATGGAATGGTCACAACCATTGTTACAACAGCAAACATAAGAAAAGCTCGAAAACAAGCTTGATTTGTGCATATTTAGTTAATAAACTATAACATCTGAGTGTGCCCTTGCCGTCTTATATAACTTCTATCGTAATTGAGCCTTGAGCCTTGAGCCTTGAGCCTTGAGGTGGGAATGGGATGTAGATGCATGGATTTTCCGTGCGGCTGCCCCGGATCACGGCACTCTAATCTCTGCCGTGCGATCAAAGCGCTTAAGATCGGGCGCGGCGCAAGATCATAGGATAGGTCGAGCGTTCAACATTACATCTTTTTTCTATCGTAAACTCTTGATAGTGGTCGTGGTTTCATGATCATTATCATATAAATAATAAATAAATATTAAGGGACAATCTTACATAACTATCTTACAAATCTTAGACAATGTAATTAAATGGGCTCACGACAATGGAATTATCATAAATCTTAATAAGACTAATTGTATGTACATACGCTCCCCATACTGTAAAGAGAGTCAGGTTGAAATAAAAATAGTCGGGCATGGATATGATTGCTTGCACAGGGGAGGACGAGGTGTACCTGTAGTGAGATAGCGTTTGTCGATAGTTACAAGTACCTGGGACTGACTGTGGATTGTCACCTGTCCTGGAAAATGCACATCAATAACCTATGTTGTAAACTTAAGTCAGTACTGGGAAAATTTTATCACTTACGTAAAGTAGTAAACAGATCAACTCTTTATACCTTATATCATGCCCTGGTTGACTCGATATTGTCTTATGGTCTGAGTAGCTATGGCCGCACTTTCTCGACATACGTTAATCAGATTAAAAACATACAGGTTACATTCTTAAAGTATTTGATAAATAAGAACACCAAACAAGTGTGCAGTCACAATTACGATAAACTGTTCTCGAAGTGTAATATACTCCCTGTGCAGCAAAAATGCTCGCTACTAATGGCCCTAGAACAGTATAGACGCAATGATTATAAAAAACCATTAAATCACACACACCGTACGCGAAGCGTTGCCAAGGAAGCATCTCTAAGAAGGCTGGTAGTGCCTAGGGTATGTAACTATTACGGAAAGCGTACCAGAAGGTACTTGATACCTACTATCTTAAACGGTTTTCCTGACCTGATGAGATCCTGCCAAGATTTGTCAAAAATTGTGTACAAAAAAAGGTTGAAAAAATTGCTACTGGACATTTTTGAACAGAATATTACCTAACTGGCCAGCCACCTTTTGTTTTGTTTTGTTTTTGTTTCGCACGTATTGAGCGGTCGAGTCTAGAAGTATGAATGCATATGGGAACTTAAGTCTGGGAAATAAGATTGAAAATCGTATTCATGTTTCTGGACCTGACCGTTTAACTATGTTTTTAAATAATAAATAGGTACTTTGAATAGCACCAATATGTGAGAATTATACCGGTCGCATTCTAAGAATAATTTTTTTGTCATATCATAACACCCATACAACAATAATGGCACTACTCAGGGTTTTTTTTTTTTTTCTTAGGTGGTAGGTAGGTACACTCTGGGTGCACTGTTGTAACTATTGTATGCCAAGAAACTGAGGTTTATAGGTACAATAATAATCTTTTCTCAAACATGCAATAAAAGATTGACGTTGTGTGCTTCGAAGTGTCACGTCTCGGGCGAAGCGAGACGAGAGACCCGTAATGGCATTTCATACAAAATTGGAGGCCTGCAAGATAGTCTTTTTTAATTTCTATTCCACAATTTGTGGCACATGTCAGCCACGAAAATTAAAGTTAGGTTAGGTACTATATTAATGTTACGTGGTGGAGGGAAACTGGGTTTTCTGCCGACAAACTGCTATGCAGTTTGGCAGATATTAATGATAGTTCCTAAATGTTATGTTGTTAAGTTAAATAAATTAAAAAAAAAAAAAAAAAAAACACAAATCAACCTAGTCCCATGGTAAGCTCAGTAAGGCTTGTGTTATGGGACATAGAAAAACTTCCATGAATCAGTAACAAATATTCATGCTCATCACACAAATATTTGCCCTTACCGGGATTCGAACCCAGGACCTTCAGCTTCGTAGGCAGGGTCACTACCAACTAGGCTACAGAGGTCGTCAAATAAATTATATATATATATGGTCCATCTTGTTGAGGGTCTACCCAGGCCGCGTCTTCCGGTACGTGGTCGCCACTCATGAAGGTTCATGTTGACGTACTTGCTGCAGATAAAGTAGCCCTCGTGATGCGGTTTAACTTGCTACGGTCTTCAGCATCACGGAAACATTTATGGTGGTTTATTGCAGTTTTTATCAAATCTATCCAACGCGTATGTCAACGATCGTGTGATCGCTTCCTTTCTACCCTGGACAACGAGTCATTCCATGTAGTTTTTATTCATATATACACCATTCAACTATAATTTAATTTTAACGTCTTCCAAGAAATGCTGCCCAAGGAATTCGCTGAAGTCGCCACCACAAAAGCGGCCAAAACAGCGTTAAACGTTTTGCACTCTTTAAGTTGGTCGATTTATTTAGAGAATCCCTCTAATCTTGACAATACGCCCCGTTAAAAGAGACACGTTTACGTCTTGCGCACAAGAAAACAAAGAGTGATATGAAATATATTTTATTTGAATTGCCTTGATTGAATTACCCTTCCCTCTTATATATATGAGAGGATGCCTATGTTCAGCAGTGGAACTTATTACAGTCTGATGATGAGTATGGAAACAACAATAAATCAAGACTATAAGCGCATACGCTTTTCCTTGGTACTTGGACCAAGACGTGAGAATTCAACTAATACCGAAAACATACTGTGTTAATCTCTTAAACGAATATGAACCCACGCTTGAAATCCTTGCCGATACCCCTGAGCCGTTGAAAGCGGAATTTCCAAGTCTCATGTTTACTCTAACCAATCCTGTCTCTATTACCGCTTCGACTAACCTTGGCGTACACCTCCGAGCTGTCGATATGGCGGATTGCGGTAGGAGCAAAATAAAACGATTTAATTATGTAGCAAACAAACATACAGTCTTCTTGATGGAAGGCACTGTAACCTATAGATGATCGCGACTCCAAAAGATTAGATTGTAGGATTAAAAACGAAGAAATCCACGGTTTCGGTTTAACTACACCGGGTTTATTACTAGTATTTTAGACATGACTCAGAATCTAAATTAGATTCTTGGCAGCAAACGAAAAAACAACAGAATGCGAGCTCCTTACCCGGCTGCGCATTTTGGAACTAAACGGCTGCCTGCTATCGTTTTGACACCCCGCCGCCATCCCCGCAGAATGGCAATGGCACCAATTCTGTGGGGCCATTTTGAGGTGCTACTTAGACTTCTATGGTTTTTTTTTTCGCTGATTCTTGGAGATTTTGTTGTGTTGACAAGTAGATACTTCATACGTGTCCCTCACTATCAACACAGCATATCCTCGGGAGCTCTGGCTACCTTACTTGCCATCAGAAACACAACACATACAGCTACAAAGTAGTGGTACTATTATGGCTGCGGTCTTCTGTAAGGGACTTCCCCAGTTGATCTCCATAATATACGAGCGAGATGACCTTCCGCTATGCCCTGACCCCGTATCATGGTCGGCCTTATCACACGATAAGTGACAAGATAGAGCGTCCCTCACTGGCTGACACCGTTCGATAGAACGAGACGGACGGCATCTTGTCACTTATTGCGTGATACGGCCGACCATGATACGGGGCCAGGCTCTCTAAGCCGTGATATGGGGCGAGCGCGTGCGTGGTAGATCGATTAGCTAGAGCTCCTTCTGTATACGTAAGAAAACCTACAATTTATTTATCTGTATAAGTATGTTTATCGTCGTCTAGCATCCATAATACAAGCTTTGCTTAGTTTGGGCCTAGCTCGATTTGTGTAAAATTATCCCCAAATATTTATTTATTTAATTATTTTTATGTAATTACTTATTATGTATTGTAGCATAAAAAAAAAACTAGTAACTGCCACTTAAATAAATAATTTATTTAACTTAAATGAAAAGTATCAGTAACTCATTTATTTAACTTAAATGAAAAGTAACAGTAACTCATCAAAAAAAGACAAAAAAAGTACTCAAACCCTGGAACAGTATCGACCTATTTACACAATCACTGATGTGATCAGTGACGTAACGGTGACGTCGTGGGTGAAAAAAATGAATAGTGACGACGATGGTGGTGAGCGGGTGAAAAGAAGGTGAGTCGAGACGACGATGGTCGTGTGCGGGTGAAGGTGATATGGCGAGTGAATTGCACTTAAGAATTGAAAGATATATATTATGGTATCTTTCGTCACGAACACTAACCTATAGAGCGAAAGGTCGGGGAAGTACTACAAACTACGTACTAGCTATGAATAAAAACTAAAACGGTCGTTCGCCGACGTGCTTCCGGATAGAGTTAAAACAGAGAGTCGCGCATTTGGACGTGGAATGTAACAAAGGAGGCATCCGATGACGCGCCGTGAAGCAGCCTCGCCGTTCTTCGGCGACGGGAAACTCGTGGTTGCTTCGTGTCGGTGCACGCCCGACTGGCAGGCGGAATTACGAGCCAGGTAACCCGATGGTTATGCGTCGGCGGGGTCGTAAGCCGGGAGCGCTACCACAATTGCAGCATGGGCGCAGTTGTCCCACGGGGTACCGTAAAAAAAACTGGAAGATGAAATTCCCGCAGATAAGAGAAATCAAACCCCTGGCTTCCCAAGTGGATAAAGCGATCAGCAGAGATAAACCAAAAAAACACTTACCCGCAGATGTTAAAGGCGGTTCTCTATACTAGCGCGCAACACGCAGCATTCAGGAAATAACTGTACACATAGGGCACAGAATCTAAGTGACTGACATAACAACTGGTCACAAATAAACTAAATAAACTGGATTAAACCCAAATTTATCAATAAAAGCGGTTTTCATTCCAATCACATGGAAAAATTCACATTTTGAGTGATCGATTTTCACTTCAAGTTCAAGATTTCAAAAATGGAACGAAAAGAGCAAACGGCCAGTTCGGTATAAAAAGAAGAAAATAAGGACGTAAACACATAAACATGCAGCCTTTTTACGCTGCAGTATGTATTAAGCTTTATCGTACATAAAAACAGGTGGAAATACAGCAGGTACAAAAATAAAAACAAAATGAATGTACAAAGGCGAACTTAAGAGAAAGGGAATTAACGACCATAGACAAACTTAAGTAAATGATGACTACTATAAAACTAGTAATAAGTAAATATATAGAAATTGGATATACATTAACACGTCAACTGCGGCGCTACCACGAACTTCAAAAGTCGAAGTTCGTAATACATGCATCCCTGTCACTCGAGTAAGGGAGTGCGATAGAGATGGTAATACCCGAACTTCGACTTTCGAAGTTCGTGGTAGCGCCGCTGATGTCATATTAGTAAGAAACCTATATCCCGTGAAGCGCGCTAGTAACACACGTGTGTTCATAACGGACAATAGTAAAGGACTTATGACACTTACCTGAATTTAGCATCCTAATTAGGGAGCGGAGTTCGAATCATAAGCCCTTTACACATTATTCTACGACGACGCGCGTTCGTCGGGATATATAACAAAAATACTAAATAAAAAAGATATTATAAATGCTAAATAAATAAATACACATCATGTACACATAATATATCATCAACATATCGACTACCGTAGGTTCAAAGGGCGTAAGGGACAAATGGTCATTTTTCAGGAGAGCCAAAAAACGGTTTTGTTACGAGAAAAAAAATCGAAACTTCTTTGTTCCTTTACACAATAATATGCTCGTCAGTGATTTTTTTACATCTTTTTAAACTCTTTTATATCATGTAACTAGATTTAAGACGCGGTTCTTAATTAAAAAGTTGTGCGTCCCTTACGCCAAAAAAAAAACCAATTTTGAATACACCTGTCCCTTACTTCACAATGTTGCCGTTTAACAAATATGACAAAAGGTCGTATCGTACAAAAAAATCTTTCTAAATGTCAATTTGGCGTAAAAAATAGCCATGTCTCAGCTATGTAACTAGTTACTTGCACTGGGGATTTGCTGATATTGCATTGAGGATTACAGGAAATTTGTATGAATAAACTTAGTGAGATCAAAACTCTCCAATTGCAATGTTAAATGCTGCTTAATGAATAAAAGAAAACAAACAAAAATAGTCACGACAACTTAACGTGAAATAAATGGACTACTTAAACAGGAAATAAATACTCGGTATTAATCATTCATTGTGTCGTTCAATTCGTTCTTTATGTCTTAAAAGCTACTTCACGAGCCCATGCAATAGTTACAAAATTATCAATTTTTCCGCAGCTCCTGACCAAACGTGCATTTAAAGCCCCTCTCCCTAATTATAGAACATTATTCGCAAAACGCTCACCTGACTATATGCATCGGCGAATTTACAATAAGATTTGCGAAGTTGTAGAGATTCAACATTACTCTATTGGTAACGCTATGGCGGTATATGTAGGTATAATGCTTGTTATTACTTTCTTCTTTTGAGTTCATTCTGATTTCTTGAATAACTTCATATTGTTTTACGAATTGCACTCCAGGGTCCCAAGATTCAGGCACAGCCTAGTTTGGGGTCGCCAGGCATCTCATTTTATATGTAAGGTAAACATGTGTATTGTTAAGCAAATAAATGATTTTTGATTTCATTTGATTTTTGATTGTCACCGAGCTCATCATCATCCTCCTCGTCTGTGTCTGCTAAAGTCACTATATTTTTTTCTTAAGGGGCTCCCATACGCCAATGACCTTCGATCTGAATCCCTTAGTTTTCTAATGTTTTTTATAGCTTATTTTATTAACAGCAACGGCTTTAAGTTTATAATATAGTTTCTCATATTTAGTTCAAAGTTCATTGTTTTCGAGATATTTGGCATCAAAGTTGAACAATTTTAGGCTAAATAACTGGTTTTCTGGCCATAACTTTTGTGTTAATTGGTTTAAAATGAAAACCCTGAACCAGTTTTTAGAAACGTCACAGACGAACCCAAATCTGTAGATTTCGTACATGTTAGATCTTTCACGTCAATATAGATACGAAATAAGTGTTTCTTTAGACAATGTTTTAAAAAATCATACAAAATGAAATATTCATTTGTTTTAAAATCCGGTGGACGGAAATGGAGATAAAAGATTTAAAATACCGATAGCCGTTTGACTTATAATTCTATCTGTAGTGCAAAAGTAGGAGATACGATTCAAAACTTGTCAAAAATCGATGAAAACCTCGGGTAGCCCCTTAATAAGGCAGCGACATATATTATGCTAAATGAAAACGTTTCGGTATCGTACCGTTGTCACATTTTTCTTTAATCCAAATATTTTTGGTAAGCAATTTTCAATTATTCTTCGTACAGAAGTTTAATATCCGGCTGCTTATCCATAGAAAATTCCAAATTCTCCCTCTTCCTTTCCCTTTGTCCTTTTCAGTTAGATCCTTAATACTTGTAGACGCCCGCTTGCACGCTTGGACTCTACCTTTCCCTTAGAAACTTTCCCACGTCCCTTAACGAATTTAGACTGCTCTTTAGTGCTTCTTAATGATTTATGGTCGAATTCTTCTTTAGTCTTGGTCTTTTGTTCCTATTCCTTTACCTTTCCGGATTTTCAATCCTTATTACTCGTAGACGCCTGCTTGAGTTCTTCCTTGTTCTTCTTATTTTTTCCTCTGGTATTTCCAGATCTATCCCCATTTCTCGTTGACGCATGCTCGAAGTTTTTATTTTCGTAGCGGTATTTCGTGTCATTCCTTTTTCTCAGATTTTAGCAATGGTGTTGTCCCTTTAATTGTTATATGTTGAGACTAGCGTTAGAGTTAGTAAACTCTATGATCACACTGCTAGTAAAATTCCATGGCAAATTAGGGTGTCAGACTTCGACTATTAGATAAAATAAAACTGTTTTGGCGTAACGGACAGTCCTGTGTGAATTCGGGGATGTAAAAGGATGTATCGTATCGAACATAAAATGAGAAATACGACAAAATGCATCAATTATGGTATATGTGCAAAATGCTGTAACGTACATCAAGTGAGCGTTACGACAAAATGCATCAATGATTGTATATGTGCAAAATGCTGTAACATACATCAAGTGAGCGTTACGACAAAATGCATCAATGATTGTATATGCGCAAAATGCTGTAACGTACATAAAGTGAGCGTTACGACAAAATGCATCAATGATTGTATATGTGCAAAATGCTCTAACGTACATCAAGTGGGCGTTACGACAAATTGCATCAATGATTTGTATATGCGCAAAATGCTGTAACGTACATAAAGTGAGAGTTACGTCAAAATGTGCCACAGATATTTTTTATTTTAGTGGATACAGCAAAATGTATTGCAAAAACGGGTTCTGGTGCAACTTTTTTCATTGTCGTAACGGACACTTTTTTAAAGCTATCGAGACGTTATTTACACCAATCGATAGAGAAAAAAAAACTGAATATAACTGCATTCATAACTCATTTTCGCCAATTTGTCCCTTACGCCCTTTGAACCTACGGTAGTCGAATCAGCCGAAAGACGTCCACTGCTGGACATAGGCCTCCCAGAAAAGAGTGCCAAAGTGACCGGTCCTGCGCCACCCGCATCGAGCGGACCTCTACGAGGTCATCAGTCCACCTTGTGGGGGGCCACATAATATATAATATCATGTGCTATTATCGCAGGATACTCATTCAAGTGAGCGTTACGACAAAATGCATCAATGATTGTATATGCGCAAAATGCTGTAACGTACATAAAGTGAGCGTTACGACAAAATGCATCAATGATTGTATATGTGCAAAATGCTGTAACGTACATCAAGTGGGCGTTACGACAAATTGCATCAATGATTTGTATATGCGCAAAATGCTGTAACGTACATAAAGTGAGAGTTACGTCAAAATGTGCCACAGATATTTTTTATTTTAGTGGATACAGCAAAATGTATTGCAAAAACGGGTTCTGGTGCAACTTTTTTCATTGTCGTAACGGACACTTTTTTAAAGCTATCGAGACGTTATTTACACCAATCGATAGAGAAAAAAAAACTGAATATAACTGCATTCATAACTCATTTTCGCCAATTTGTCCCTTACGCCCTTTGAACCTACGGTAGTCGAATCAGCCGAAAGACGTCCACTGCTGGACATAGGCCTCCCAGAAAAGAGTGCCAAAGTGACCGGTCCTGCGCCACCCGCATCGAGCGGACCTCTACGAGGTCATCAGTCCACCTTGTGGGGGGCCACATAATATATAATATCATGTGCTATTATCGCAGGATACTCATTCAAGTGAGCGTTACGACAAAATGCATCAATGATTGTATATGCGCAAAATGCTGTAACGTACATAAAGTGAGCGTTACGACAAAATGCATCAATGATTGTATATGTGCAAAATGCTGTAACGTACATCAAGTGGGCGTTACGACAAATTGCATCAATGATTTGTATATGCGCAAAATGCTGTAACGTACATAAAGTGAGAGTTACGTCAAAATGTGCCACAGATATTTTTTATTTTAGTGGATACAGCAAAATGTATTGCAAAAACGGGTTCTGGTGCAACTTTTTTCATTGTCGTAACGGACACTTTTTTAAAGCTATCGAGACGTTATTTACACCAATCGATAGAGAAAAAAAAACTGAATATAACTGCATTCATAACTCATTTTCGCCAATTTGTCCCTTACGCCCTTTGAACCTACGGTAGTCGAATCAGCCGAAAGACGTCCACTGCTGGACATAGGCCTCCCAGAAAAGAGTGCCAAAGTGACCGGTCCTGCGCCACCCGCATCGAGCGGACCTCTACGAGGTCATCAGTCCACCTTGTGGGGGGCCACATAATATATAATATCATGTGCTATTATCGCAGGATACTCATAGGTAAATAATGAAGTATTACTGACGGGCAAGGGTAATAGGTCAGGCCAAATCATGGGCAGAGTTGGGCACTCAAGAATAAAATAATTATTTGAATTATTAGTTATTCAAATTTCGCCGTGAATAATTCTTTTGTTAGAAAATTGAATGAAGTTAACTTATTCTTATTCAAATAAATCTAATCATGATTTTTTATTTTAACTAATATACCATGAATAATATATGAATGTAGTTCGGTCGGATACTCGGGGATAAACACGACGCATTTGGTAATTTTGGTATCGGTATAGAGGCACTAGTAGAATCTTGAATGTAGTGTAATTTATACCTATTGTATATGTCTGTGGATCGAAGAACTCCTTAATGGCTACTTGTATTGCCCTCGAGTTTGGGCTCATTTGGTTCCTTTTGACGAGTTCTATGCATTATACTTGGTGATCATGGTCTGATGATGGAGTGAGGAGGTGGATAGTGGAACTCCTCAATGGCTACTTGTATAGCCCTCGAGTTTGGGCTCATTTGGTTTGTTTTAACGAGTTCTATGCATTATACTTGGTGATGATGGTCTGATGATGGAGTGAGGAGGTGGATAGTGGAACTCCTCAATGGCTACTTGTTTAGCCCTCGAGTTTGGGCTCATTTGGTTTGTTTTGACGAGTTCTATGCATTATACTTGGTGATGATGGTCTGATGATGGAGTGAGGAGGTGGATAGTGTAACTCCTCAATGGCTACTTGTATAGCCCTCGAGTTTGGGCTCATTTCGTTTGTTTTAACGAGTTCTATGCATTATACTTGGTGATGATGGTCTGATGATGGAGTGAGGAGGTGGATAGTGGAACTCCTCAATGGCTACTTGTTTAGCCCTCGAGTTTGGGCTCATTTGGTTTGTTTTGACGAGTTCTATGTATTATAATTGGTGATGATGGTCTGATGATGGAGTGAGGAGGTGGATAGTGGAACTCCTCAATGGCTACTTGTATAGCCCTCGAGTTTGGGCTCATTTGGTTTGTTTTGACGAGTTCTATGTATTATACTTGGTGATGATAGTCTGATGATGAAGTGAGGAGGTGGATAGTGGAACTCCTGAATGGTTACTTGTATAGCCCTCGAGTTTGGGCTTATTTGGTTCCTTTTGACGAGTTCTATGCATTATACTTGGTGATGATGGTCTGATGATGGAGTGAGGAGGTGGATAGTGGAACTCCTCAATGGCTACTTGTTTAGCCCTCGAGTTTGGGCTCATTTGGTTTGTTTTAACGAGTTCTATGCATTATACTTGGTGATGATGGTCTGATGATGGAGTGAGGAGGTGGATAGTGGAACTCCTCAATGGCTACTTGTATAGCCCTCGAGTTTGGGCTCATTTGGTTTGTTTTGACGAGTTCTATGCATTATACTTAGTGATGATGGTCTGATGATGGAGTGAGGAGGTGGATAGTGGAACTCCTCAATGGCTACTTGTTTAGCCCTCGAGTTTGGGATCATTTGGTTTGTTTTGACGAGTTCTATGCATTATACTTAGTGATGATGGTCTGATGATGGAGTGAGGAGGTGGATAGTGGAACTCCTCAATGGCTACTTGTTTAGCCCTCGAGTTTGGGATCATTTGGTTTGTTTTGTCGAGTTATGTGCATTATAATTGGTGATGATGGTCTGATGATGGAGTTAGGAGGTGGATAGTGGAACTCCTCAATGGCTACTTGTATAGCCCTCGAGTTTGGGCTCATTTGGTTTGTTTTGACGAGTTCTATGCATTCATGGGCCTATAATACTCAGGACAAGCCACAACGAGGGACGGAAAGGCTCCTATGCAGCTAAATTAAGAACTGGTCTTAAAATTACTGATGGTTTATCATAAACAACCTACTTCATCTGGTCGGGTAATGGTTTATTTGCTGCAACCTCATACTAAATCAGTTGCGGCAAATAAGAAAAAGTATTTTTTATTGAATTAGCCTAGCCCTGCTGACCATGTGACCCCACGTCCCACATAGAGACAGCTGCAGGTTGAGTCTTGGAGGTGTGCGCAAGCGTTTCCGTAGCTCCCCTGCCTCCCCTTCGCTGGTTTCCCCAGCCAGGCGGGATGCATAAAAAAAATACCCCAAGAAAAAAAAGGTCTGCTGACCATAGTTTGATAATAATACACGCATAGTTATGTTACACACGTAACTTCTGACTCACATGCGTCGCATTCATAACCATTGCATGCGCACTGCAGTGGATAATTCTGAACTAAGCTAACCATTGTCAGTATCTGGGCCCAAATAGATGTAACTAACGTGAACTTCCTACAAAAAACCTTTCAAACCGAGCAAGATTAAGCTCTACTATAATGCTCGAGTTCTCTAAATAAAACATTAAACATCTGAGAGATCAAAGGTTGAAGATTAAGTCTAAGTCAGTGGATAGCATCAAAGAATATTAACATAAGTATATTTCGAGGGAAATGAACTTTGCAAGTCGAAGAATATTTTGTTTCAAGTATTTATTTCTTGGATATTTCCGATTGTACCGTGATGAATATTGAAGAGAAATGGCATTATTGATAGGAATCAGTGTAAGAAAACGTAAAAAAGGTTTTTCTGTGAAACACGCAGAAAAACCTTTTTACGTTTTCTTTTTTGATTTTTTAATCAGTTTTACCTTATATATCTCTTTTTATTTGCTCATATTTTACATGTAAAATATGGTGGATGTCACAGTATTGTCAGGAGCTAAACAATTCATATAGAGGTGAACACTACCGTACACTTGACACAGATCTTTAAATGACGTTACTACTTAATACAAAATAGATTTAGTATGGGCCCATCGTTACTGACGATTTCTCAATACAATTTGCAGTTCCTTCCCGGCCTGCCGGGTTGCCTGTGTCTTCTCGGTAGATGTCGCTACACACATTTTTCTTGTCGTAAGCACACGTTGCTGCTTAATACCAAATTGATTTATCTAGGACGTTTTTGAAGTAAAAACTTCTTTAGCGGCGCTGTGCACTTTTTGTGATGGGGAAAAATTGTTAAACGTGATGAATGAGATTCGAGAGATACTCGCAACAGGAGATGTCACGTGACCGTAAGATTCGACAGATTGAAAATTCGTAAGACGGACACGTGACCAGATCGAAAAACTGTTACAATGTCATTGAGTTTTCTCTTCTGCCGGCACTACCGGAGTGCAACCCGGTCTTTTTCTTTTTTTATCATGCCACACATTGAAACATAATAAATCCGTATTTGTATTCCGTAAAGGAATACAACGAATAAACATTGTAAATTGTAATTGTATTTAATGACATGTTTTAGTTTTCAAATGATATTGTTATTTTAATATGATTATTGTATATTGTTTATGTTTATTTGACTTATGAAAATTTATATCCAGGATGGCAGCTTTTATTATTAATTTGTCATTAAAACATCTTTGACATTTTAATAGCATTTCAATTGTTCCTTATTATTATTTTGTTTTAAGATTGCACTGTATTTTGATTCGACTATTATTATCATATAAACTCTGACGATCTTTTTGTGGATTCGTGCAATATTTTTATTGTTGATTTGAAATGAATCTAATCTTATCTAATAGTAACCATTACTATCCGTAAGTGATTTGAGACTATACTAACTTCACAGACCCGTTTAACAAAACAATCCCTTTCATAACAGGCCCTTTGCTCGTATCAAATACAAGAACGGTAGATAACAAGCCAACGGATACGCCAGTCACAAGATATCACGGGTTAACCAGTTAGCGTGGGGAGAAAGACGCGTATTTGTCAACGTCTGCCGTCAAATAGCGGCCATTAACATTCGTAAAGGGATGTAGACGATTGTAGGTGACACAAGGGCGGTAAGGATGGGTTTTAACTTCGGCAGTATCATCCTATGCCAGGAGCCAATATGGTAACAGACACTGTCGTGACCTTCATCTAGATTAAATGTTTTATTAAGCTGAAACGTCCGCTAACGAAATTTCAAATTTAGATCATAGTGGAAAATTGAAAAATTATTCGCCACGAGCGGGATTTGAACCCACAACCTCTGGAATCCGTCTATCGCTCTGCCAATTGAGCTACCGTGGGTCCGCTAATGGCGACGAATCTTTCAATTGCTTCCACTATTGTATTTACACCTTGGGGAGGCTCGTAGCGACATCTACCGCGAAGTTATTACAACTTCTGAAACGGCACCAACTCATCAACAATCAATCAATTCACTCATCATCAATTCTTCATCTAGATGTTCATTTGTTAAAAATAGCTCTCCGTTTTGAACCCCGACGAAAAACAGGGGTATTATAAGTTTAAAATGTGTATCTGTGTGTATGTCTGTGGTCACAACCGGATGAACCGACTTGAAAGCGGTTTTTATAATAGAAAGTATTGTCCGTCGGTATGAATTATCACCATCACCCATAAATTATAAATTAATCATGATATAAGCAAGGGCGACTAGTATAACTTCATTCCACTGTTCTGCGGGATTGACATGAGAGATTTCACTGTTCTCATTTTATTGTACTTATTACATCACTAATGTGGCGATTGGGCGGCAGCGGTAACAGTATCCTGAAGACGTTGGCTGCGAGGCTGGATGGTCCATTACATAGGCACTGGAACACCCTACATTGTGCAGGAATCCATACCAGGGGATGGAGCATCTAACACTATTAGGATTAGGATTAAATTAATTTGTATAAGTAAGTAACCCTAGTTGGTAAGTTGTGATTGTGTGTTTACTAACAACTTATGGATATTAATGTCCGAAATAAAGAATTGAATTGAATTGAATTACTTTGTTTTTCAGACTCAGAGACCTTATACATCTCTGTGGATGCCTATTAGATTTAATTATAATTATTTTAATGTTGACGCTTGGAGACCTTATAAATCTCTAAGTATTTTTTTTTATTTCTCTTATTGTTTTTGACATATAATCTTTGATGTGACTAGTTAATTTGATTACGAATGATGTACTCGTACTTTTTAAAGTAAAGTCTATAGATATACTTTTTAAAGTAAAGTCTATAGATTATATACATTTTGACTCCTAAAAGTACCCCTGTGGCCTATTTACTGATTCATAAATATTTTGATTCTTTGATTTAGATATAGTTTTGACATGTACAATTAATTGTACATGCGAATTAATAATGTACCTCTCCAAAGCTACATTATTAATTCGCATGTACAATTAATCCTATGTTTCAATTGAAGACCGGGATTAGGCGTAACATTTCCACATCAAAAAGACACCGTCGTTTCAATCTGCGTTGTTTTTAATAATTGCATTTGTTGCGGTGCTGCAGAGTTTTTGGCTGGTCCAATGTCATTTTATAGTGCCTTTACAATAAGATGAAGGTTGAAACAAAAGGAAATCGTGAAGTGCGAAGTGGCTGCGCAGAGGTCATGTGTAAATTTTAAGTTTTTTATTAGGTTCTTATATTGATTGGATCGTCGTTTTTATTTAATCCGATTTTGAAAAGGTTACCTACCTAAATCCCCATCATCTCATAATTAAGAAATCATGAGATGATGAGCATTTAATCTTCAAACTCAGACTTTGGGTTAGGACTTCGGGTGGTTA
Source organism: Epinotia ramella (assembly GCA_947578815.1). Lineage (NCBI taxonomy): Eukaryota > Metazoa > Arthropoda > Insecta > Lepidoptera > Tortricidae > Epinotia > Epinotia ramella. The sequence continues at coordinate 25,572,173 of OX388205.1, forward strand.
AATGTTTTCGTTAAACAGAAATATAAACTAATTTAACAATACAAAATGGAAAAAAGAATAAACAAGAGATTCGTTTTTAGGGTTCCATACCTCAAAAGGAAAAAACAGAACTTGTACAGGATCACTTTCTTATCCGTCTGTCTGTCAAGCCCCTTTATCTCGGGAACACGTGGAGGTATCGAGTTAAAATTAAAACGATATACTCAGGTTTACACTTTACAGTCAGCTGTAAAAAAATCAAACTTCGAAACCCTTGAGACATTCTCAAGGGAATCAAAATTTATAAGTTACTTGACCTAGAACTATGAAAGGCAAGTAATATCGTCTTATACTACAAGTACAGGGAAAAATATGAAAAGTGAACCTCTGTGGGCAAATTCGACTCGCACTTGTCCGGTTTTTAACTTAGAACCCCCGTACGGAAGAACATTATCGTTTGTGCATTTATAACTCAACAATAACAGCGCAGCGAACAGAAAACTACTTTTGTACTTACTTTTCACTGCAAGGTAAGCCAAGAAGTGCTATTTTCTTATTTCACGTTGGCCACAGGACGGCTCTCTGTGTAACCGTATTTCGTAATGTGCGTATCTCTGCGTTACTCGCGGAGATCCCGCGAATGATAGCATCTTTATACGAAATAATACGTTTGTTTGACATAGCAGCACTTAATGAAGTCAACGCCATTATACGTGACTTTCCACGCATCGTATCAGATAAATCATTCCATTCTAAAGTCAAACTTAAGTCTCAACACACAAGGTCGTTTATTGTTTTATAATTGGGTGGGATGTGCATTTGCGATAGCGAACGATCGATTGGCAAGTGTGTTTCAGTCGTTTTAACCCCATTCCGCTGATTGTGAGTACTTGGAACCAATCCAATGGCGGATAATGAACGTGGAATGGTTTTTCTGGTGCAGTTGTGTAGCGAAATATGGGTATTTCGACACTGTTTCATGCATGTAGCATGTTCTTTTGTTTGATATTAATTGGTAGTTACTTGTATTATACCTACAAGTTGATGGAATTGTGTTTTTTATCCATACTAATATTATTAATGCGAAAGTTATTATAATTTTGTCTTTTTTTTTACATTTTTACCCTTATACAACTGAACTGATTAACGTGAAATCACGCGTGCAGATAGTTCGAAACGCGGGAAAGGGCATATAACAGTTTTTACTCGAAAAATCATCCCCTAAAGGGGTGAAATAGGCGGTGGAAGATTTTATGGAGGTACGATATGAAGACATGAAGAAGCTCTCCACACGGGCGTAGTCGCGGGCAAAAGCTAGCTTCTAATAGTACCCTGACCAGATTCAAATTGTCTTGGAAAAAAATATATATTTTGCTCTGTCCTAATTGAAACTAAGACGCCAATAATTACTGTAATCTTATCGATAGGTAACCCAAGTCTTTATTCGCAAATTGAAAGGGCTGGCCTGGAAGCGATCCGATCAGTTTTATTAAGAGGTTTAGTGATAGGGTTTTAAGAAAGAGGATTTTGTAACTGGATTCTAATTTGACGAAACCCTTAACATACTCGTAGTTTTTTATATAATAATATTTATTATTCACATATTTTAAGCTTTTGTTCCATCAGTCACTTTCTTTTATTGTTTGCAGATTTATCACTCTTTGGCCATTTTACGTAAAGTTGTACACACGACTTTTCTAAAAATTTTGATCAAGTCGGTTTTTTTCTACTCAGAATCGAGAGCACTTTCGAATGTAATATGAGAAAAAAAGTGTCCCAAATTTTTTTATTCCATTCCGTTACCGTTTCCATACTATGCTACGGTGGTGGTAACGGAACGGAACGCGGACGGCCGCTCCACATTCTGGCGAGAACGCAAGAAACGTGAATGTGGAAGCGAGCGGCGTGAATGTGGAAGCGAGCGGTTCTCACATGATATGTTTCTTGCGTTCTCGCGAGGTTCTCGCGAGAATGTGGAGCGGCCTTAATATGTAACATTTTAAACATTTTTTTCTCCTATTAGGTTCGAAAGTGCTCTCGATTCTAAGTAGGTAAAACCCGACTACTTGTATATCAAAATTTAAAAAGAATTAGGCGATTCCCCCACTGCACCTCGTCCCTCCGCGGTGCGCGAAGCGAAAGATATTTTACACGCGCATTGCCGCGTCGGCAGTTTGTTGTACTAGGCGTGTTTTTTATATAAATTGAGATCCTTGCATATAATGGTAAAATCTGTCGCTCCGCGCACCGCGGCGGGACGCGGTGCAGTGGGAGAATCGCCTTAGGTAGGCAACTTTATTTGCGTCCGTAAGTTTTAGTGTGCTACTGACACACGGTATGAATGCATTTTCGTATTTCCGTCATTATATGCAAGCATAATCTATCATTCAAGTACTGAGGAGATTAAACGTCAAAATTATGTAGGTAGATAAATCATGAACTTTCCATTCTTGATTGGTTGAATTAACACTTATTTGTTCTTCTTTTTTTCAGATCCTTTCCCTTGTTGAAAAGACATAGATGGACGCTGATTATTGGGCCGTACATTAACCGACACCTATATAACAACTTAGAAAGGTTGTACAACCCCCGACATTTCCAATTCATAGTTCAATATCTCAAAACCGGCTGAACCGACTTTGTCGAAACGTAGCTAAGAACTATCACGACACGTCAGCTTTTGGGCTAAAACAACATCATTAAAATCGGTCCATTCGTTTAGGAGGTACAATGCCACAGATAGGCACACAGGTCCACAGATATACAGACACACCCTCTTTTTCCATTGGAGGTTAATTAAAAGCACCTACGAAAATACGCCGCTCGTTATTCAACGCATTCTCAACATAACTCTTTTGTTTCTATATGGGTAATGATTCGCAAAAACAATTACCACTTCGTTCAAAAAAAGCGTTCAGCCGTTGACACAGCAACAAAGGCACAATTAAAACTTATCTCATTAATAAGGGAAGATTTAGGTCACGCCCGCTGTTCCCATTTTGAGTATAGACGATGAAATATTCAGGTTGTGTGATATGGGGAGCTGTCAAATATGTAATGAGGGATGTAACGGGGATGTACCTTACATTGTACATGGCATGACAGGCATGTTCAATGTATTTCCGGATAAGTACAAAGGAGTGCGTGACTGAATTGATATTTACAGTGGTTTTGAATTGATGTTTGATGTTAAACATTGTTGGTAGTTACCGAAAATGTCAGCAATTAAAATAACGTTAATGTAGTTAACTACATTTATGTAATGACACTTAATTAAACGACTAAAATACTGAACGTGCTTGACGCTTTGATCCTTGTATAAATGGTTTTTGTCCATGCAATTTTGATGTTTACAGGAAATGTGAATCCAGCCTAAGGCGTTTAATTTCTCATAATTTCCTTTTTAGGGTACCGCAGTCGACAAGGAACCCATATAGTTTCGCCATCTCCGTCTGTCCCTTTGTCCGTCTGTGGATTGGCTCAGTAACCTTTACTACTAGAAAACTGTCATTCGGCATGTGTGTTGGGAAGTATTTTTTTGGTCGTAAACCCATAGAATGTGGGGAATCGTTGAATATTATAAGTTTCTTACTAAACATTTTTGAAGTGAAAACTTCTTTAGCGGCGCTGAGCACTTTTTGGGATAGGGAAAAATTGTTAAATACGCGACAGAGTTTTGTGACGTCAGATGTGAAGGAGGTCACTTTTTGCTGCTAGCCGATTCGATTTCATTCAAAACTGAACGCTATTCGTAAGAGTATAAAGCCGTTAAACACTTTTTGCAATAGCATATTCTGCAAATAAATTTGTAATACCAAAGCGTCCTTCACCGTTTTGCTATTGAGAAAATTCGAATAGTTCGAATTTGGGCGTTATTCCTAAAGAGATAAAGCTTAGAAAAATATTTACCAATGGCAAAAACAAATTGATATTTTGGTCGCCACCGCCGTCTGCCGTTCTTGCAAATTCGAATAGTTCGAATTTAGACGTTATTCCTAAAGAGATAAAGCTTTGAAAAATATTTGGCAATGGCAAAAACAAATTGGTATTGTGTTTGCCGCCGCCCGTCGGCGCGCCCGCGGCCCGTCCGCCTAAATAATTGATAATTGTCTATAAATTTGCGTTAAATTCATTTTTAGGGTGACACCGTAAGATGTCACGTGACCTGATCGAAAAACTGTTACAATGTTATTGAGTTTTCACTTCTGCCGGCACTCCCGGAGTGCAACTCGGTCTTTTTTTTTTGTAGAACACTGTGCGACAAGCGACGAGAGGACAGAGCCTAAGATGAAGCTCACAGGTTCAGTAATATCTTATTTACTCTTGTTTTGAAGGCACCTAGATCGTAGTTCTCAGGAAATACAGATGAAGGGAGCGAATTCCATTACTTAGCAGTTCGCATTAGCTCGCTTAAGAAAGACGAGGCTAATCGCTTTGTGCGAATAAGTGGTAAGACTGGTAAGTTGACAACATAGACGCATTCGCTCCCCACGCCTGGTCGTTCGGTGATGGAACGGGAAAGGTTGATTTATGTTTTGCAGTTCCTGCGCACACTCCTCGAAATATATCCGATAAAACACCGATAGGCAAGCTAGTCGCCCTCGATGTTCGAGACTCTGTAGTTTTGACTTAATGCCTCCTCAGTCTGATACAGGGTGAGAAGCTGTTTGGGTGTTAAATACCGCTTTACCTATTTTAAATAAGTTTTCTGGCTCCAGTTTTATCCTTGGATTCAATTGTGAACCCGAAGTTCAAGTTTGGTTTTAAACATATACCTAGGAGCTCCAGGTGGTCTGTTACAGATACGGATACATTTTGGAAAACAGGGGCCAAGGTGAACTGGCTCCGTTTTGGGGTGAAAAGATACGCCTGTGTTCTGGAAGTATTGAAACAAACCAAATTGGATTTGCCCCAATCGGCCACGGACTCCAGGGTCAAGTTCGTCCAACCCACCATACCCTCCTTGGGGGATTGGATTTCATTAGAACTGGTTCGCCAAACGGCAAAATAACTCTCCGTGACTGTCATCTGCATACCCAAAAATTCCGGGCTTATTCAACTCAGTGATCAGTTTGCGCGGCTTTCAAGACCAGATTTTTGTTCGAGTCAAGAGTCCTCCAGCCATTCAGCCATTTAGTAGTAGCCATTTAGCCAGCCGTCAGCGGGGGGCTGCTGGCTAAATGGCTAATACATATAAATAATTTAAAAGGAAAACTATTACGACTAAGTAAGTTACCGAGTAATGTCGACCAACTGAAAAGGTATTTAGAAAGGCCAACTTTCGTACAAATTCGGTCGGCGCAACCGCACCATTTAGTTGGCGCGCGCGTGTCGATGTAACAAAGACAACTACGGAACCCGTGGCCCGACACGCACTTGGCCGATTTTTTGTTCGTACGCGATACTGTGTTATTAAAGAAATTGTCAAACCATACTAAAGTTTTCCGCAAGAAAACTAAAATCATATTATTCATTATGTTGTGTTCTGTCTCAAACTTTATAACAGAATTGCTTGTTCAACAACTTTTGAACGTACCAAAAATCACACACAAATTCCTCTCCGAGCGTGCCATGTTACAAATAGTCGTCATTGTACACTCTGCCGCAATTTATGGCGAATTCTGGCAAAGTTGAATTAGCACAGTCTGGCGCCGTGGTCCACCATACCGCAATTCGTGTTCTAACAAACATTATAGTTTAACCGCATATGTAGAAGTATTTAACTAGTTTATGGTGTTATTATAGCTTTTTCACTATTATTTTGAATGAGCCTGGTTTTACAATGATCTATAAACATTATTTTAAAGAATACAGAATATAGATCTTTATTGGTAAAAAATATATTTTACAAGTCAATAGGTTAGGTAGTGTTAGATAATCATCACTTACATACATAATTTGTTAATACAATTAAATTGCACACACACAAATTACGGTGATGCATTTTTCCGAGTGTACAGAACTCGTCAATTGAGTAACATGCCTGTTCCACAAGGAATGATTTAAGCTTGCTTTTCAACATACTATTATTGCTTGAGTTAGTTATGTCAGTTGGCACCGAGTTGTATAGGATTGGCCCCATGACGCTATGATGATATGTATGTTTATGGTCCTCCCCCAACGCAAACGATCTGTGTTATGATTTTAACATGCGTATCGTATCTCCTTAAACTCCTAAACCTAGTAGTTTATACTTTTTAGGCTTGGTACCTACTATAATATTGCGCCCTAACCTAACAGGGTTTCCGTGGAGGTCATAGTATTTACATTAATGTTAATAATCATGTCTTAAACAGACGATTTATTTAATGTAGCAACTCCTACAAGAAATCTTGTTTATAACAATGTTGACGGGTAGGCGGATAGTCAGTGTTCCTAACGGCTATATTGCGAACGAACAGTTAAGTTGTGCAGATTTGTAGCGTTAGATTTGAAGGAAAACCAGGGTGAGCTCTTTCCATAATCACTTTCAATGCATCCTATGATATCGAAACGATTTGGTTCATTTACACTTGTGTTCATGTGTTTACACAGCTCGGACGATGATTGTTCATGATGAGATGTATTTATGTGCGTCCACAGGTCTTATTCTATTTGAGAGGTGTAACGGTATATATATCATATATATGAATAAGGTTTTCCTACAGGTCACGTACTTGCGATAACACAGTTCTTAGTTGTGGAGTTATTTAGTTTGAGAGGATTAGTAACAAGTGTAACAACACAGGGTCTCAGGTTCGGTTCTCAACCTCAGGCCATATCGTCATCACTCAAGGGTGCACCCGGGTAATTATAACTGGAACAATAGCGTGTGTGAATTGGTACAGTATCAGATGTGTGGTAAGGGATGTCTGTAAGGGGAAGTGGAGGACATTATCGGGGACGAAGGTCCCCACACCTCATATGGAGCTGGTACGCGCGAGGCGGCAGCTCATATGTCAGATATATAAGCTGTAAGTGTAGGTTTATAGTTGCATATATGATAATAAAGAAACCTAAGCTAGAGTGCTATAGGTACTCATTCGCGGCCATGAGAGTGACCAGAAGTGGCTTCGCCACAAGGCTTCGGTAGATCTACCTGACGCGCGTACAATGCGTTACGTGATCGACCTGCATGTATAATACACGACTGTTAGTACGCATGTTAATAAAAAAAATTACACGGCTTTGAACTTCACTTCCCTACAAGACAAACACAAATGTAATTATGGAGAAATTACATACACCTCCAGAGTGGCCTCACTTTAAACTCATTTCAATTGTTTATATTTCACGTCTACCTCAAACTCCCGATGGAATAGAAAACTTGATAAGTACGAGAATATTGTGAAAGGAATTACTTACTTGTTTATTTTATATAGAAACTAAACGCGCTAGCAAGTAACAATGCAATCCCGATGTGGTCTAAGTTTAGTGCAGAGTTTCTGCATACAATGATACAAACTTGGTTGTGAGGATATCACAGGATATGAGAACCAATTAGGTAAGTACATACTGTCAAACTGTGGTAACTTGATAGGTGGGCATTCGCTTATAATAAACTTTTTCACATTTTGTATTGTATTTTGTGGTGAGCCCAGTATACCCATAAGTGGCGTTGTTTGCTTTTCCTTTCTCTACCTCTACTGTTCCGTTATTGTTTGGTTGTACATTTTTGCACTTTTTACATGTTTTTCATATTTCGAATGCTCTAACAATTTTTTTAATGTTTATTGAAGTGTAGTCGTTTATAAAACTGTATGCTATTATCATTTTCCCCTCCACACGAATAGGTTAGTTGATTGACTGGTAAATTCATAAATGCTTATTTTGTGCGCTTAGAAGTCATGCTTCGAATCTCATCATCTATGAAATTTTGGTCTAATTGACGATACGTACTAGGAAAAGTCTTTCAACAGCCCTGTTATTCACGGCGCAACCGCATAGTTTATTTTGACATTACCAAAAAAATTGCGAATATGTTGTGCTTTTTCGAGTGCTGTAAAATTAGCACAGGCCTTTCGAAGCTTCAAACTTCGATATACGGTACTGGTAGTGGTCCTACAACATAATTAAAAAATCACAACTAGCCGCGTTAGCTTGCGTAAAATAAAATACGTAAGCAGTTCCAGTCGCGTTGCTACCGTATTAGATTTTAGTCAATGTACAGATTTTCTAAATCCTCCATTATTTTCCGAAGGAAACCCTTGGCGCGGTCACAGCTTAGCTCCAGACACGAGCTAATAGTGAATTAGGTTGCCGAGGCACGGCGCTGCGCGGATTGTGCGCTGTTTACCACCAGTGCAAATCGGGGCCACGCAAATAGCGATCTCGAAAGTCTGATAGTTTGACGACCGGTTAGCCTAGGGGGTAGTGACACTGCCTGCCCTAATAGGATTACGTATTTCATTAACGAATGGAATACGTAATCCTATTTATACTTAGTATTCACGATATTTTGGAGAGTGGAGTTTGATCTTAAAATGAGGAAAATGCTCTTAACGTGGGATTTTACAACTTCTTTTGTTGCTAAATATGAAAGAAAAAGATAACAAATAGACGTAATAAAACTGAACAGCGTGTGTCACGTGTACTGGAGTATTTATCGTTTTTTTTTCGACGGTTAGCCTAGTGGGTAGTGAGTGACACTGCCTACGAAGCTGAAGGTCCTGGGTTCGAATCCCGGTGAGGGCAAATATTTGTTTGATGAGCATGAATATTTGCTTCTGAGTCATGGAAGTTGGCTATGTATTGAAGTATTTATATCTATTATATATATCTCCGTCTAGTACCCATAACACAAGGCTTACTGAGCTTACTATGGGACTAGGTCGATTTATGTAAGATTGTCCCCTAATATTTATTTATTATTTATTTTATTTGATAGGTTTGAATTTCGTGTTTAGGTAAGAGGCCCATTTACGTGGATAGCTTTAAACATATTTTTCGTCGGTTCCTCAAGGCTGAGGGTCGTTGCCACCCGGAGCGCTGCTCTAAACATACCGGATGTAATGCAAATGGAGCGGTGAAAGAAAATCTGAAACTATACTCTAAGATTTTGATATTACTGGTAGTAAGAAACAATTGTTGTTAAAGGCCCTGGATCTACAATCAAAGAAAGAGTTTTTCAAATCGGATGAGTAGTTCCGTAGATTAGCCCCTACATATGGACTTACCTATGTACATACTAACAGACTTTTCGGAAAATTCAATAAATCAATTCAATTCAAATCATTAAACTTTCTTCAGTTTCATTCGTTTAATTTTATCTTTTGGACCCCGGGCTCATTTAGCGTCTTCTTCTTCTCTTCCTCAGCATAATTGCGCCCAATAATGGGCATAAGCTTCTTACATGGATTTCCAAACTGTTCTGGATGCAGCGGTCCTGATCCAGGTCAGCTATATTTCGTCTTTAAGGAACAACCGGTGAAACGCTTGGAGGATTATGAAGTATCTCCATTCTCTGGTCTTATGGCCCGCCCCACAAGATTTACGCAGCACCGGGACATGAGGTACCGACACGGCGCACGACGTTCGATCATGTTCGCGCAAATACCCGGCTGCCAACATTTCATGTTTGCTACAGCATTGCAGAACAAAAGGTGCTTGTGCTGCGAAGCATGTCAGTCTTAGTTTAATATTTCAATTTATTGAAAATTTATGTTAAATTTTAAAACAGGTTTGACAACAATTTTAAAATATTATAAGTGACCACTGAACTTAACCAATAACGACTGGCTATATGACCTGTTTTTTTTTTTTTTCGATGGGGGAATGGGTTGATGGTACATTCCGCCCGGTCGGACGGGGACCGAACGGGTGTGTGGGACTCCTGACCCCGTATCATGGTCGGCCTTATCACACGATAAGTGACAGGATAGAGCGTCCGTAACTGCAATGGCTGACACCGTTCGATAGAACGAGACGACGCTCCTATCTTGTCACTTATCGCGTGATAAGGCCGACCATGATACGGGGTCAGGGCAGAAGGCCTAGGCTATACACTAAACTCCAAACGATTGTCAAGCCATTTCGATTACAAGGAGGGTAAAAGGTGCGCTTATGCATGCTACTTTGACCCCCACGACTAGCCCGCTTTACAGGCCTAGCCAGGGATGGCTATTTTACAGGGTTTGACTAGTTGGACTTATAAAATTGTACCTCGTAGCTTCTTGAAATGGGTTTCTGATATATTTTCTGGGGTACAGGCAAAACTTAAACATAAGACGTCGCCATGGTCAAAATCATTACAATGCACAATAAAGTGTATGTTTTATGTTGAATGGGTTTAGAAAACATTCTGCGAGATATGTAATAGTAATATTATTTAACCATGTCATAGCGTGTCTCCAACATCGACTGGTTAATCAACCAGTTAATGTGTCCAATCGGTATAAAAGCCACGTCACGTCATCACAAGGTTATATCTTTGTTACACCTTGAATACATCCCAGACGCACAACTTATCATAAATTACACAAACTAAACACATAACTTTTGCGCATCTTGATTCTGGTGGCTGGTGACACGGAGCCTTTGCTCGGTCCTATTAAAGGAACGGTTACCGTTCGCCGCAGACGACCTATTAACAGAACAATGGTAACCGCAGCTTTTGCAACAGCCTGCAAAAACATTTAAGTTCAGATGTAAAACTCCACAGAGTAACCGTGAAGATGGTGTGGAAATACAAAACTGATTGAGGAGCGGTCATGATCGTAAACTTTACTTACTTTAAATTTAGAACCTTACAAACGACGAGTACACAAACTTAGGGCGGGCTTTAATTTATCTCACAATATACAATACGTTACAATAGGAAATATATTGAAAAAGTAAACTTAAATAGACAGAGTAACCTAAATTAAGAAAATAAAAATAATATCTAAAAGTTCCCACAAAGTTGGAGTATGCAGAAGGGTTCCAATAAGACTGCCATACCATAGTAAACTGTCAAACTTAGCATTCTTGCTATGTTTTATATGGGGCGTGAGTGTGACCCGGTTGTTGTGAGAGTCTATGAGTCCTGCTTTGGGCTAGATTCATTTACTGGCAACCTTTTGGTAAGTCTATTAAATTATGTAAAATATACCGGTTATAAATTTGAACAAATTATTTTCTCATACTGTATATATACGTATACTATACATAGTTAACAAAATTGTAAACTGATAGTTTTCCAACGTAATTGTACATTACTACAGAGGCCGGGAAGTAAAGGGTTGCCGGCAGTATGAGGCTGGCAACCCATTTTCACGCCGAGGTAGAACATGCAATTATATAAATAAATAAAACAATTTGTGGCACAGCATCACGGCTCTCGTCTTGCTGCGCCCGAAACGTGACATTTCGAAGCCCATTATGAAGAACATAACGTCAATATTTCATTGCGTGCTTGAGAAAAATGTATTACTTTGGTTGCTACCAACGTTAGGGCCAAATTTTAAGGTGGAAATCTATTTACAATCCAGACGTGCTGACAAAAACATTCGCTTCAAGTCAGTTTCCATTATAAACAATCTGGGCTCCACCCCTGTGGCATAAAGTCACGTCGTTGTTGCTATTCCATGCTATGTGATGCAGCCCATAATGGGCCGCGGAGCAGATTGAAGTGTTCATTGCCGCCCATGAGTCCCCGTAACAGCTATAACAATGAAACGTTATAGCTAAACGTTCGTATGAAAACGTTTCCGTGACTTATTTGCTTGGGTGTTCAGGTTATATTGTGTTTTAGTGCCTGGAATATTAACTGCGCATTTTCGGCAGTTTTGCTACGCTTCTTTGTAGCGGAAGTGTGTAGAATCTATTGTTTTTAAGGGTATAAATATAAATGAACTCTATACAGCGTGTCTCTGACTTAGGGGCTTTAAATGCAAATGACCATTACGGTCCTGAAACTGAACCACTTCTGTTCCGCAACTTTGTAAAATAACTATTATTTCTATAATTTATTCGCGTTTGAACTTTAACTGTACCATCAATGTATTGCAAACACGGCCTCATTATTTGACATCCATGACACTGACAAGTATGAAAACTAACTAATGGATGATGTACATTGAACATTTTATTTTATTTGTATGGAATAATGAAAATATAAAAAGAACGTATTTTTGAAAAGTTGTAGAGCAAAAGTAGTTCCGTTTAAGGAGCATAATTGACATTTGCATTTATAGCCCCAAAGTCAGAGACACGCTGTATATTATTGTTTATTATAAGATACATCTTACTAATATTATAAATGCGAAAGTTTGGACGTTTGGATGTTTAGATGTTTGGGTGTTTGTTACTCAATCACGCTTAAACGGCTCAACCGATTTGGATGAAACTTTGCGCGAAGATTATTTATAGCCTGGATTAATATATAAGATCATTTTTATCCCGGGTCCACGCAGACGAAGTCGCGGGCGAAAGCTAGTATAATATAATAATTTTATACTGCAGTTACAACTTTTCACAGATTTTTTAGATTGTTACTATCAGATTTTGTGTAAATCGTAACTATCGTAAGTAATCGTATTCGTAAGGGAAATAAAATATAATCTTAAATCGTTAAATATTGTTTGTTTTACTCGTTAGTGACTCAAAAAGAAAAATAAAACTCAACAATCCGCTTCTTTTAAATACAATTTTAGTGACTGATTTTTTTTTAAGAACAAATAGTTTACTTATGCACCATGCAAATGGTTCAAAGAATAACAAATTTCCTTCCGTATAACCGCTCAAAACGAAGACAGGCAATTACCAACAGCCCTGTATATTCAAGATATCCGAATATTATATATTTAAGTTCTTTCTGTCCTAGTTCAGTTAGCCGCATTTGAAATATCGTATATAATTTCCCATTGCATCTATTTATTGAAGGCTTACTCATACATCAATAAATGAATGAAGACTTATAGACTGGGATTTAAATTATTCTCTATTTATCTAATGGACTTTGTCAGCGTAATAATGTAAACCTAGTAAATCCACAAACACAATCACTGGAATTATCGTTACTTGGAATGATTTGTCATAAAATTACTATCAGAATAACGAAACTAATTGATATTACTAATTAATATTTTAATATTCAAATTCAGTAAGAGAAATTTTAATATTCAAATTCAGTAAGAGAAATTTTAATATTCTATTTAGTAACAATGTATATTAATTTTATTATCTAAAGTATGATTTTCAATCCTATTGCCATCCGCACGGCCGTTCACGTTTCTCGGAGCACAGAATGCACAGGCGAATTCGCGGGATAAAATACAGCCATGTCCACTCAAAAAGTTTATTCTAGAAGTACACAGGTACAGGTACTGGAAGGCGCGGCGTGGGTAGGCCCCCCACAAGGTGGACTGATGACCTGGTAAAGGTTGTGGTAGTCCGCTAGATGCAGGTGGCGCGGGACCGGTCACTTTAGCACTCTTTGGGGGAGGCCTGTATCCAGCAGTGGACGTCTTTCGGCTGATATGATGATGATGACACAGGTGAAATAATTTTTGAAATCGTTTATATGGTTCCGGAGATCACCCCCCACATACAAACTTACGTAACTATTGTATACCCATTTACCTCCGCGCTACGTGTGTAGCTCTATCTTTTACCGTAGCCATAACACAATAGATACGTAGCCTAGTGCTACGGCGTCGCCGATAACATGGGAAAAATGGTTTCGTAGAGAAGCTACGAGTAGAGGGCCCACTCAGCGGGTTCCTGGCACTGAAACTGTTAAGAGGAAACATAAGGGCGAGATAATTGAGAAATAGGTATTTAAGACATAAGACATAATACATTTATTCAGCAAAAATAGTTTACACGTACAAGTACCAGTCCCTGCACAAGGCTTTGCCTGTATCGCAGGAGACCGCATATTATTACATTTTATTAAATTGGATAGTATATTAAATATTATAAATAACAGTTTAAATGAAGAATAAAATGTATGTGTGTTTGTAAAGTGTTTCTATGGTGTTTTATTTGTAAAATGTATTGCTGTCGCGCCAACCTCAAGTCTCCCCCCGCAGAGCGCGATAGACAACTGCAGCTTGGACCGAAAATACCTATTAAAAGTACATAAAATCAACGTATCGTAGTCTCCTGATTTCTTCTCCAAAACTTGACTTGACAAAACTTTTTTTTATTAAAAATTAGAAAAAGGCTTTGGCCGTGTTCCTATGTTTTCCTTTTTTTATTAATCTAGTCAAAATTGTTTTCTGGGTGTTTGAACACAGCGAAAAATCTGGCATTATTCTTAGGTTTTTGAAGGGTAATATCTCTTTTAAGAATAAATTTATGAAAAAAAGGAAAACATAGGAACATGTCAATAGTAGCCATAGATTTATGAAAAAAAAAATATTGCTCTACTGCCATTATCCAGGGAGAAAACAGGGGACTACGTTCCTATGGAAAAGCGGCGCTTGTGTTTCCTCTTAATGTCCGTGTGCAGTGACCAGCGCCCATATCACTTTAACGCATTCAATGACGCATACTTGGTATTATAAATGTGAAAGTGGGTCTGTCTATCTTTATGTCCGTCTGTTACCTCTTTACGACACTTTTTGCCGCCTTCGTAGTCGCTTTCCGCTACATACGAGAAAAACCACGAGATCGACTGCAAGCGTAGCGCGTAGCGATTCTTGGCATTGAAAGTGTTAAACTAAACATTGAGATATAATTTGGTATGGAGATAGTTTGACTCCCGGGGAAGGACATAGGGTAGTTATTATCTCATCCTCCTAACGAGGGTGAATCCTATTTCACCCTAATGGAGTGAAATAGGGGGTGTAAGTTTGTATATATACAAGTTACACGCGGACGAAGTCGCGGGCAGAAGCTAGTTTAAAATATAATAACACGGATGTGTCGAGACGTGTTTAAGGTCAAATATCCCTTTATATGTTTCGCTTCCTATTCATGAGAAATGCTTAGCACTGACGTGTTAGTTCAAACCATATTTAGCGATATCAGACCGACGTAAGTGAAGCGTTTTATGACATTTTAGTACGTCAGATACTCACGGGAGTTTTTTGACGTATTTTTCACGATTTTCACTGAACAGTTTAAAAACTGCACGATTAAAAACTTTAACAACAACTGACATACTAAGTCCTATTCCTGTAACATCTTCAAGCATAACTTAATTTTAATCGTAGCTAGCTAAGCTGGGCGCAGCATTAATTGCGAATGAATAATGTATGAGATAAAAGTTGGATCGCGGGCTTATTTGTCGTCCATTAGGAGACGTCGTTACCGAACTTGTGACTCTGGTTAAGGACGGTGGAGGTGACGCTGACCGGCTGGATAGAGGCGTGAAAAAAATACGGCATACATGTTGGACATATTTTATTTACGTTTATAATATAAGAAATCATATCATGATCGTCAAATAAGTTATTGATAATTATAGAGCCACTAAGAGCCGCGAACCAGTTTTTTTACATTTCTAAATTCTAAACCAATAAGAAAGTTATATAAGGTGCTAACAATAACAAATTAGGTACCAATACTTTAAGAGCCGATAGTACTCGTCTCTAGGAGTAAGTATGGAACATTTAAAAGTGTGTATCACTTTTTGGAAATAATTAGGGAAACAACGTTACTGCGTAAAAACAGCCTGTTAATGAGATCAACAATCCGTGATTAAGTCCTCTTTGATTAGCTTATGAAACCTCTTGAATGTCACGAGTCAATGGCCACTTCACTTAGATAATTCAATGTCAATGTCCAGTGTTTCTTAAGCTAATTGATTACTAACAGTATTCCCGCCAATCATTGACGTTTGTCACAAACTTCGCTTGACAGATAGTGTTAAACATCTTGTCAGTTAAATGCACAAGATGATTATGTTTGGGCGAAATTTTAATTTATTTATTTTGTTCCGGAAACTAAAACAAAAATATCATATAAAAACTTTTCTTAATTTATATTTAAAGTTAATTGTTTTGATGTGGCGTAACACCTCTTAAAATATTGGTACTTAGTTTGTACCTTAAAATATTGGTACCTTATATAATTAAATATCAAACCAGTTCACAAAATGTCATGACAATGGGTTTAAAAATGCGTCCTATAGAGGAGAATAGCCTGACAGCCTGACATCTGGACATCTGGACGTACGACATATTTTTTATCCAAGCTGGAACGGAGAACTTCGTTCGCTTTGCTCGTTCAATAATAAAATTAACGGAATATTGTACTACCTGTGTCCCATTAAGGATGGTCATTTAATTACACAACCTAATCATAAGAATTGTATAGGCAATTACTCCACCGACAAAAGCTCTGTTTTTAATGACGATGATAATTTTATTATATAGGTTAACATCGATTTAGGAGGTATGCGTCAGTGACATGCATTAGACGATATTGTTGCCATGAGCCAGGCGAATATCTTCTTGGTCCTTTGATTATTTCATCATCATCATCATCATATCAGCCAAAAGACGTCCAGTGCAGGAGAGAGGCCTCATCGACCGAGCGAGCGAAGCGAGCGAAGCGTCTATGCTTCAGCTTGGACGAAAAATCGTTTTCCCTCATGTCCGGATGTTTGGATTTCCCGCTGTTCTCGCCTTTGTTGAGTCAGTTTTTCGAAATTTTGAAAAATGGCGGAGATATGGGTTGAAAACGTAAAAAAATACAAGAAAGGGGTCAGCGTTGACTACTGATTTGGTACAAATTTTATGTTCTGTCCACTGTATCTTGAACTCCGATTATAATGATGGTTTCCTATGTTAGAATTTCAAATAAATAATCTCTAAAACAACAAATAAATTTGCGTTCCATTTTTAAATTTTGAATATCTCAAACCTTTGGAATATGTTAATATTATTTGGATTTATCATTTATTTTAAGTTGTGTCGTTTGGAAAAACTAAAGACAATTTAAGTGTTAAATGGTATTTATTGTTTTTCAAAGTAATCACCGTGATATGTAATACACTTTTTCATTCGATCGAACCAGTTTTCGAAACACTTATTCCAGTCCGAAGTCGGGGTCTCCAAAATGGCCGTTTTGTATGCCTCAACCGCTTCTTCAGGCGTCTGGTACCGTTGACCACGAAGTCGTTGCTTGATTTTTGGAAAAGTAAAAAAATCGTTAGGGCTTAAGTCTGGACTGTACGGCGGGTGTTCCAGAATTTCGACGTTTTGCTCTTTTAAAAACGCAATAGTTTGCCGGGCGGTGTGCGAGCTCGCATTATCGTGGTGCAGTCTTATACGACGTCTTGGGTTATTTTTTCGAAACTCGCCGATGACTTCTGGTAAACAGACAGTGGTATACCAGTCAGCATTAACCGTTTTACGATCCTCGAGCACGATGGTGGCAATGTGGCCACTTTTCGCCACAAACGTGGCGACCATTTTTTTCGAAGTGCTCCGTGAGCGTATTACTTTGGTCGGTTTTGGCTCATCTTGGAACACCCAAACAGTCGACTGCTGTTTAGAATCGGGATCGTAGGCATATATCCAAGATTCGTCACCACTGATAATGTCGTAAACATGTTTCGAGTTTCCTCGGTTGAATTGCCGCAGAGTTTTGCGACACCATCGAACGCGAGCCGTTTATTGGTCTTCACTGAGTAAATGTGGTATCCAGCGTGAGATCAACTTTTTTACGCCTAAGTGATCATGCAAAATACTGTGAACACTGGTCCCTGAAATACTTAAGGAAGCTTCTATCTCACGGTATGTCGCATGGCGATCTTCGATGATCAGTTGCCGTACAGCATCAATGTTCTCCTGGGTTACGGCTGTTTTTGGAGGACCTTCACGATGTCTATCACCAAGACTAGAGCAACCACGTTGAAATTCTAAATACCAGCGTTCCACAGTCCGAAGGCATGGTGCTTTATCATTGAAAACCGTAGTCAACTCTTCGAAGCACTGAAGTCGCGTTAAGCCCCTTTTGAAGTTGTAAAAAATTATCGCACGTAAATTTTCCTTCGAAATTTCCATTTTCACAACTGACTTGTCAACTTTGAACGAACGCTGTACTAAAACGGTTGGGCCGATTTCGAGTCATTCTTTTGTTTTCGAATTCTAAATTCAAATATTTTAACGTGACACTAATTCTTTTTTATGCAATCACGGGAGGTTTGCAAACGACAGAACTTAAAAGGCAGCCCTCGTATCATGTAAGTGATTTTGGCTTTTCTCGAAGGACTTTGGTGCTTACTGGTTGGAATATTTTAAATAGTCAGGGAACAGAGGTAATACGTAATTTGGTTAATTATCTGCTTAACAAAATGAATTTCATAGCAAAACGAGGGAACCTTTAGTAAATTTTCTAACGGTGTCCGCCAACCCCAGGAATGTTTCGGGATGGCTATTGCAGCGGTAATTTACGGTACGTCTCGTGGCATTGATTTTAATAATTTTGATGTGGATGGTTTACTTACATCCGGCGACACCTATTATATGTCATGTCTACTAAAGATGCAGGGCACGAATGGACATGAACAGCTATGTTCCGAAAATTTATTATGTCCCATTGATATCTTAGGCAAGGTATTCGATGTAGAAAAATGTGATTTAGCGGATGAATTTACCAAATCCTATAGAGATGATACATTACAGAATGAAGCTTTGATGGCCTTACTAGAGGCCTTTACCGACGCAGATGGAGGTGTTTTTACTTTTACCACTCAAGGGATGACGGTGGGCATCTGGAAACGAGATGGGGAGTATTTTCTCTTCGATTCCCATTCTGTGGATGCAAATCACCGGCTGATAGATTACCAGTCAGGGGCCGCATATTTGTATAAAACCGCGTCAGTTGAACAGCTCGCTACCTTGTTGTGCAGAATTTACAGCATCAGTGTAGTTTCTAACTGGCTTCAAATGGTCAGACTTTTTGGAGACGCATGGTATGGTGCGGTACAGGACAATTAGGCTATTTTGATGTCGCTTGCAGAATCACGTAGAAGGCAGCGACCCCTCCTGGGGCATTTCCCTCACCATTACTTCCACCAGTTGTAATATCTTCGCTGTCGCAATCAAACAATACGAGTATAACTTCCTTTAGCCGTAAACAGCCCACAGCCATACAAAAAAAGAAATCAGCGGTCACTAAAGCTAAACAGATGGCAAACAAATGGCTTGGTGAAACCTTGGAGCAAACCGCCGAGCGGCTCAATAAAGATAAAGCACGTGAGAGGTCTAAGAGGGATTTGGAGACGGAGGAAGAAAAGAAAGAGCGCTTAAATAAAGATAAGGCACGAAAGTCATCTAGAAAGAATACGGAGGCAGACGAGGAAAAGGAAGAGCGTCTTTATAAATACAAAGTACGTCAATTGTCTAGAATGCATATGGAGACCGAGGAGAAAAAAGAAGAGCGCCTTGATAAAAGTAAAGTATGTAATGTGGAGATAGAAGAGGAAAAAAAAACTACGCTAATTGGTACCTCATGTGTAATTTTGTCGACTTCTTACCGGCAAGGAAGTGCAGACCAGGCACATTTTAGGGACATTCTGGATCGCTTGAGCGTTGAAAACTCAACTAAACGTGATTGGGAAACCTTAATGTCACGAGAAAAGAGTAGAATATATAACATGGCACAACGGCTTTATTCCGATACAATGAGGCTGTACTCGGAAAATAGGAATGTAAGTTCGTATAATATTGCCAAACTAAAGGACCTTCACAGACCCAAGGTTAAGGTGACGGTTGATCACAATAACAAAGAAGCTGCACAGGCATATGCAGATCAACAAGCACAAGGGTTAGAGAAAACTCTCTACCTCTGTGTTGGCAGCCGGGTCATGCTTAAAACAATTTTTTGGGTTAAGAAAGGTTTAGTAAATGGTTCCGTTGGCACTATAACTGATTTGGTAGCAAGGCAGGTACAATTATTTCTTTTCGTCCCATAAATTTTCGATTTTTTTTCAAATGGCCACGATTTTCACACGTTATTATAACAAAATCGGACTTAATCGCGTTCAAAAAGGTGTTTATTTAATCACCTTGACATTTCGGCCTTTTTTTTTAGAATGGCCACGATTTCAATTCAACCCCCATGGGTTAAAAAGGTATAAAATTACTAAATTCAACCGTTCTGAAACAAGCCCGCGAGGTCTACAGCTCACAGAGCCACTAGTTATTTATTAATGATAAAACATAATACGTATTACGCTTAGGTTATTATCTAAATAAAAAATAAATTTGCTAGTAATTATATTACTTTAGATAAAAAATATTGAATACTATTGCTGCTCAACAAGTATTTTGAGTTTATTTTCGAAACTGACAGGACAAGGGGCGTCTATTACGCTTATTGGCAATTTATTATATGTAGAAGGGCCCATTACTCGTATTTTTTTAGCCATTTTGACCAGCCTTCACGGCACCAAGGCCAGTTTGTGACCATAACGCGTCACCCGGTCGTTTCCATCTCTCCGCCTAGAATACTACGGATATATGTAGTAGTAATCTATTGATACAACAAATTCCCCTCCGGCAAGATACCGATAGAAACAAATATTCAGTCGAAACACGTATCCGCAACAAGACTACCTATTTGGCCTGTTTGACGGTTTACGCTAAATTTGCCAATAAGATGGCGCCAAATCCACGGACGACTCAATGGGGACGAATTGGAGTCTTAGGTTGAATACGGCGGCGGGACCGGGAGTAGTCTATTGGTTGGTATGCCTCGTTGAATTTTTTATTTTAAATGCGGATCTGTTTTTAAAGGAGGTTATTTTTGTGTAATGGAAAATATGTCTCTGGGTGAAATATGTGGGCGATTTTAATGCCGTTGGACGTTATATAAAATTTAAGTATAATCATCATAATATCAGGATATTAGACAAAATATCTAGATCTGAAATGATAAAAACGACTAATCTGTCTAGAGTGAAACGACGAAGAAGAAAATAAGACAAACAAGGCATCATCTCTGTCCTTATCCCTTAACAACGTAATTTCTTAACACGAAATTGTATCGAAAAAATCGAGTGCACCAATGAAAACAATATAATCCCGTAAACTTGTCGCCTGAATTTTTTGATTTTTGACAAAATTGCGTTCGGTGCTTGAGGTCATAAAATTGGTTTATTCATTGAGCCAACATCATAAACAATAGGGGTGTAGACACTATATAATATAATAATAATCAATAATGTCATATTTTCTCGAAAAAGGATAAAAAATTTAGTCAAATGGAGAAAAAATCAACGCAAAAGGTTAAACAATCACAAAGTTATGTGTCTAAAGTTTTAAGAAGGGGTATGTTCTGTCCTTTTTTCGCAAACCGCAACTTCATAGGAAACGATGACGCTGGAAGAATGTGACGTCACTAAAGAAGGCAACGTGCCGCGCCGCATCGTGGTCGGCGCTGCCGTCAACGCGACCCCCCGGCGGCATCCTGTAATGTGACGTCACACACCGTTTGCGTTTTCTCTCTCTAACAAGCAATATTAAAACGGTCGTAGCTTCGTAATTCTTTGAGATATCTGAATAGGAATTCCGTCACTAGGCATATTTTTTTGCCTTCTTTCTTTTGGAGTAATAATAATTTTCGAGTCTACACCCCAATTCTGCAAAAATCAGACCTACGGGATTTGACGCAAGCGGTAGGATGTATAAAGTTACTGGACTAATAGGGAATATGAGGATTGCATGGGACTTCAATTTTGAATAAATAACACTCTATCGATGCGGATATTCGTTGTAATTAAAAAATAATAATAACCGACTTCAATTTAGTACTCTGCCAAGCCACGCGAACATTTCCACATTTAATTTCCAATTTGCCACATGAACTGATTTCCGATTGCAATAGCGTCGATTATTAGAGATAAAAACCAAATAGCTGTATGTTTTTTTTTTTTTTTTATACAACGACGGTGGCAAACAAGCGTACGGCCCGCCTGATGGTAAGCGGACACCGCAGCCTATAGACGCATGCAACTCCCAAGGAGTAACATGGGCGTTGCTGACCCTTTACATATATGTTTAAGGATTCGCTGTGTTGAGTGCTGAATGAACAAATTCCCTCGCTCTCAACACAACGCATCCTCGGGAGCTCTGGCGACCTTGCTCACCTCCAGGAACACAACACTACTACAGAGCAAGTAGTAGTGTTATTATGACGGTCGGTGGTCTTCTGCAAGGCGGAGGGGAGGTACTTCCCCAGTTGGGCTACTCCAAATTCGAGCGGGGTGACATTTCGCTGTGCCCTACCTCACCTATGTATGTGGACCGATAATATTTGAGGACTTCCGTTGATGCATCAAGGATCACCTTAGGCACTCCATAAGTTGCTATTCAAATAGAAACTCAGAAAGAATAAACAATCAGATTGTGTGACGTACTTTTATAGTTTTACGTACATAATTGAGGAGTTTTTTAAGTAATCTGTGGTCTTCATCATCTATTCGACATCCGAGATTTATGATTTGCGGGTGTTAATTATAATAGAAATACTAATAAATACTAATAAATAAACATGAGTTATAATAGAAATAACTCTTCAACTTCCCGCAATTCTAGACTCGCTAATGGATTTTTGAAAATAATGGGACCAAACAAATAATGGGACAGAATAAACAAAACAAAATTGTACAAATCGGCTCATAAATAACGGAGTTCTGAGATAACAAACATGAAAAAAAATACAGCCGAATTGAGAGTTCCAAAATCCGTTTTTAAAAGTCGGTTTAGAATGAATTGACCTGATGATTAATTTCCTTCCACATTAACCATCAACACACGCGTCGATTGTCATTCACTGCACTCGTAGACTTAACACGCGTAACAATAACGTTAATCATTTAACAATATTTACATTAACACAGCCCACACGCCATTAACGCGTCAGTACTTCCAACTACCCTCACGTCTTATAAAATTTTCGAAGACCATTGCAAACACTACTCTATCCTAAGAACTTAAAGTTTCAATTAAATCGCTTGGTTTTTGACTGTTAGGAGCTTGAGGAAGTAATGCATTAGACATTATAATTCAGCATATTAATGGTGTGGTTGAAATTTCATTAACGAATGGAATACGTAATCCTATTTATACTTAGTATTCACGTAGTATTCACGGTATTTTGGAGAGTGGAGTTTGATCTTAAAATGAGGAAAATGCTCTTAACGTGGGATTTTACAACTTCTTTTGTTGCTAAATATGAAAGAAAAACATAACAAAGAGACGTAATAAAACTGAACAGCGTGTGTCAGGTGTACTGGAGTATTTATCGTTTTTTTTTCGACGACCGGTTAGCCTAGTGGGTAGTGACGCTGCCTACGAAGCTGAAGGTCCTGGGTTCGAATCCCGGTAAGGGCAAATATTTGTGTGATGTGCATGAATATTTGTTTCTTAGTCATGGAAGTTTTCTATTTAAGTATTTATATCTATTATATATATCGTCGTCTAGTACCCATAACACAAGCCTTAATGAGCTTACTATGGGACTAGGTCGATTTGTGTAAGATTGTCCCCTAATATTTATTTATTTTATTGTTGGTTCACAGTATGGCTTGGGCCTACCGAGACACCCTTTTACAATCCTACTTGAAGAAAACAATTAAACAATAGTTGTCGGTAGTGGTTGGTTTTAAGAACGTTCTTTTTTTTTTCATCTCAACTAAAATAAACTATACATTGATTGATTCAAATTCAGACCACATTCCTTTGTTGATTTCCTGCGATTCCTGAATTGGTTTCCTCACAAATATCATAAAAATAGTGTGTAATTATTGCCAACTCGAGGTCAACAACAAAAGGTCAACCCCTGGATTCTAAAAGTTGGTTACGTTTCAAATACTCTTAAAGACCTTGTTGAACAGTCACTGTGGCTTTGTGAGTTGTAGAAATAGCGAACCTGTATTAAAACTTTATAATTATTGGACCTGCTTTCAAAATTTCACGAGAACCGGTTAAGAAATGCGTAGCATGGATGGCGTTATCACGCGATAAGTGACAGGATAGAGCTTCCGTCCCTGGCTGACACCGTTCGATAGAACGAGACGACGCGCCTATCCTGTCACTTATCGCGTGATAACGCCATCCATGCTACGGGGCCTGTAGAGATGAACCGCTGGACAAACGGACTTTCAAACGATTTTCGGCCTAAGCTGATGCAAAGAACTTCGTTCTCTTTGCTCCCTTCAATTACTAAGCAGAGTACATCTATAACAAAGCTTTTCACTCAAAATGTTAGTGACTAGGAGCCGCACCGATTTCAGTGATCCTCTTTACTCGGAACCCCTACAAATGCACAGATACACACACGCTATTGAGAGGCCTCTAGAATGCGCCTTAGGCCGTTGTTAACCACTGCGCAACCACTGATCGAGCCATGACCACCAAGGAATGGTGCAGTCACAGTAATTAAAGCCGAGTGACGAAAAGCACGAAACATAGCTTAGTACAGCCACTGCGCTTTTACCTTTTAGTCCATTTAGTGTGTTTCTGAGACGCGACTGCCAGCGCTGTCCACACCGCCGCTTTACGGGGCGGGGCATCTCTTATTTGAGGAACCTCGGCACGAAAAATAAGAAGTGTATTTTTATTCCAATACTATGATTAAAAGATATGATAAAAATAACGAATATACTGGGAAAATAAACCATCATCGTCTGAAATCCCGACAAGACAAGAGGGCTTAATTAACACGAAACAAAAATATTTAATAAAATGAGTAGTGTCGGAAGTATTGGAATTTCTCCAATACTCAAAGGTTGTCTGGAAGAGATGCTCTTTAGTGGTAAAGACGCCTATTTACGTCTACTTTTTTTATGACTGTCGTGTATTAGTTTTATATAAGTACTAACTTCTGCCCGCGACTCCGTCCGCGTGGAACTCGGTTATATCGTGGCTCCACACAAACTTTCACCACCCATTTCCGGCCTGGCTCTCCGGGACTCAAACAATCTCTAGACAATTTAAATTTAGGCGTGACAGACAGACAGACATACAGATAGACAGACAGACACACTTTGCATTTATATGTTAGTATGGATTAATGACTGCAAAAAATAGTATATTTTGTACTGTATTGTAATAAGTTTCTGTATTTTTTTTTTTTGGTACAAGCTATTTTTGCCAACTGTACTTTTGCAGTCATCTACTCGTACTACACATGGAAAGGATTCTAATGAGTCCAAACAAGATTATCTTGTGTAATCGAGTTATTTCTACAGCCATCCGACTTTCACAAGTGTACAAAGTTTCAACTTTGATTGGTTACGGAAATTATACACAAGATTTATTGTCTGTAGGACTTGACCCGAACAAACAAACATTGTAAGTTAAACAATGTAAAGAGGTAAAGTTAGTTAGTGACTTTACAAGTTTGTAAGTTTACATGAGTAGTTCCGAACATTACATACATTGTGTATTGTTCGGAACTACTACTCTTCTGATTTCATACATTTTGTCACCAGTGTATTGGGTATTGAAATAGGCTACATTCTTTCGTTTTATTATGATGATGATAACGATCATAGGCTACATTGTTATCTCGCGGCTCCACCCTTGTATTTTATCATGAGGTAGTTACTCTTGAAACCTGTTGCGTGTTTATAATACCACTCTACGTATTATAAATACTTGATTTTTGTTTGGATGTTTGGGTGTTCGTTACTCAATCACGCTTAAAATTATGCACGAAGATAGTTTCTAGCCTGAATTAAAATAAAGAATAGTTTTTAAGGCATATTGTCAAACATTTTACACGTGTAGCCTGTCGGCTAGATTTACTCAAAGGGCCATAACATCCTGCGTGTTCAGTACCTCCTCCGTCCATCCTCAGAATGTTGTTGAAGCTGCCAAAGCACTGCTGTGCATCGGGCATGTTTGCAGAGGCCCAGGCGGACGACTTTTTTGCCATTCGGCGGAAAAAAATAGCCTCACTGCTAAAGAGGACGCGAGGCAGCAGCAACAGTATGCTGAGGGTGTTTGCAGAGTGCCTTGACTGCCCGCTCACCAACTATTGCGTTGAAGTAGTCATTTGTAGGGCCAAGTAGGGAATGAAATAATCATTACTTGCTCCTGCCTTTTCGGCCATTTTACACTACCAAAAACTAAATTAAACAAAGCGAACTTAATTTAACTTAAGGGGCTCCACGCGCTATTTGGCTAGTTTTGACGAGTTTTGAGTTTATATTCCTCCGTAAAAGCTATAGATATATATATGGCATAAACACTTATCGGTTTTTCAATCCTTTATCTACATATGCACGAGAGTTCTTATTTAAAATAATTAACAGTTATTCTTTTATGATTTATTAAAAACATGGTCCAAAATAGCTCTTTTATCGATATAAGTATATTGTTTATGCACTTGTATATACAAAATCTAAATTTAACTGTTTCTTATTGACGTCTCTAACAACCCACGAGAGATTTTTATTTTGAACTCATTTTCACAAAAGTTACGTCCATAAAACTGGTTTATTGGCCTGAAATTGCCAAAGTTTGGTGCCATATATACCGAAAACTGTGGGGTTTGAAGTAAATATGAAATACTATTTCAATAAACCTCGTTGTTGTTAAAACGATAAGGCATAAAAAACACGAAAAAACCGACAGTTACAGGTCGAAGGTCATTGGGAGCTAGGAGCCCCTTAACGTGTAATGATAGTCTTGTAACTCCCAAATGTTACTAACACTGTTATGGACTTCGGTCTGAAATAAACAATTTATATTTTTTATAATAATTTTATTTATTTTTATCTCGGATTCACGCAGACAAAGTCGCGGCGGAAGCTAGTATATAATATAATATAAATCAGACTATAGACGTCCCAATGCTGGGCACAGGCCTCCTCTCATGAATGAGAGGGGACCGACTGGCAGTCTCACGCTATAGCCCAGTGCAGATCACATCCACCTTTAGAATCTCTTAGCAGTATGCAGGCCTCACGATGTTTTTCCTTCAACCAAAAAAAAAATTAAAACTCAAAATCTTGTAATAATAATAAAATCTATAACAAAGTGCACTCTCTGTTATTATCTACGTAAGTTATGTCGTAAAACGCCGTAGGAGGCCTGTGTCTGCCAGCGTACCTCGTAATCCACTTAGTGCGATCACTGCTCGAGTCATTGGATCAAGACCGGCGCGTGCACCGTAAACGGTTTACAATGTAGGATTTAGTTCCCGGGAATGGAATTCAGGGATTTAGGTCGTACGTTAAGGAATAATAAACGAGGCCTGTGCCCACTTGGTACTTTGAAATAACAAAAAATAAATATTAACAATAATAATAAAGCAGCCTCTGTAGGTGACGGGATAAAGAAAACACGTAATTTTGGAATTACAAGGCAAAACTATGGTGCGAGCGAGTAGCCAACGCGGCGAATACGGTTTATTATTTTTTAATGCACTGACGCGTGGTATACTATATGTGTTGCGCATGACTTGCGCTCGCTACCCACCAACGTTTTTATCAATCTTTAATATCCATATGTGACACGAGATGGCATTACATATATCAAAATATACTTTTTCAGAGAACCTATACTAATTTATACTCTAAAAACATTTGCGTCGCCTACAATCCCACCCCCTTAGTGATGACTAGTCATCACGAGCCATCTCTGGTGCAAGTAAGGCGACGCGTGTGACCGGTCGACGAAGGGTACCCGTGCGAGTGCGCACGTCAACTACGCGGACGCGCCCGTCACCCCCGGGGAGGGTCGCACTCACCACTCCGTGCCGCCATGAGCCACGCTCTAAGTTAGGTTCCACTAAAAGAACGAAATCTCCTACCCGTAAATTACGCTGTTCGCGTATCCATTTCTGCCGCGGAATAAGTGTTGGCAAATACTCCTTAAGCCAACGTGACCAAAACATGTCTGTGAGACGCTGAGCTATCCGCCATTGCCGTTTTAGCTGGAGATCTTCGTTGTTATACCTTCCAAAAGCTGGTCCATTAGATGACGTGCCAATCAAGAAATGATTAGGCGTCAGGGCTTCTGGGGAGTTCGGGTCTGTCGATACATATGTTGTAACGGTGTTATTTTACGAGGCGGTTCTTATAGGTTTTGAGACTCATAGCGCCATCTATCACAGCATACCTGCGACTCACGGGCGTTCAAGGGACGGCGACACCTACTGATATTCGGCGGAACTACGAGCGCACCGAAGTAGCAGACAAATCGATAACAGTTCAGGCTGGTCGATATTATTGTTTATTAATATCTTTACAGATAATTTAGATATCGTGAAATAGATCTTTTAGAAACATTGAAGCGAGTTGTTAATAAATTTTTACTCTTTATGCATTCAGGGCAACTGATGCAAGTCTATATTTGTGGTGCGGGATGACGGAGCTAGATTGTCTGTGGTAAAGGTATTGTTCTGGTCCTCGGCTGTCAAATCGCGGAGGAAGCTTTCTTTTACGGCAATGTGAGGTCAGGAGGAGGACGCACACACGGAAATCGCTTCGGCCGAGAGGCCACCTTTCTCAAACTTAGAATCAAACTTTAACAATGCAGTGGTAATCTCAATACATCTTGCGACCTAATGCTGCGATGACACAATGAACATTTTGGTAAGTATAACGCGAATCTCGCCGATTGGACGGTGGAAATATTTGTTACGTTCGGACATGGTTTAATGATACAACATTCTTTGTTTCAGACAAAACATTAAATGACTTCAAAAGGATAAATCTGGTCGGTGGAACGAATCACAAGCTTAGCTTTTACTCTTGCCAGGTACTTTAACAGTTTCAGTGTTTATTGCGGAGTGTGTGGAAAAGAGTTGAGGATCGTTTTGTTTTGAATCTAAACTTAAATGTGGTTTACAGCGACTGCGTGCTGGCCGCTCCGTGGGGACTGCTTCGCGGAGGTCACTTCACGCATAGGCAATTTTGAGTCGGGCGCCGGAAGCTGTACCCGGGCCACATGTGTCGACGGTTCTCCACCTGCGGAAGCCGTCACGAGCAGGATCTCTTCTGAGGTCCTGGGTGGAAGCAGTGGACTACGGCGGCGCTGTGACGCGTGTACTACGCGTTCTACAAGGTGATTTCTTTCCATAATTCACGAACCACGTTTTGAGGCAAAACCATGTGTTTGCAAATGGAGTCGTCGCTTTAGTGTTAGTATCGCAGCCTCATACAAACCAAGCATTAGAACTAGGCCTATTCTTTAATTAAGTAAACTTAAATACCTAGATTTCGTCCTCGGTCAGATAGTTTCAAATTTAAATCTCCTTAAGAGAAAGCCACGCCCTTAGCTCTAAGCCTAGTTAAGATTTGGTGATGTTTAGTGGCTTGTTGTATTCATATACATATATACGTGCTTTGATGCCAATAAATCTACTTGTCAAACAATCTTTCTTTGTTCATATTTCTGACCATTGTGAAAATAGGTACCCTGCTTAATCTCTTTTGCATTTAGGAGAATAAATTATAAATGCATGGCGCCCTTCTAATATCAGCACACATCAATAGCCATGTGCCCAAAACGCACCCACCTCTGTGATACTATCTACCTGTCTGACTAGCCCGGTGCAAACAACCAAGTGTGGACGTCTCTCCGAGCGCGTCAAGTATCATTCACACCAAGGTAAACGTTAACCATTCTTCAACATCATCAGAAACGGTTTATCACATTACATTTTGTCGGCCCAGCGTGGTGCTTTGGGTTTTACAAGTGAACGGGTATTGGTGTGTACTGAATTTTCTTTCTTGACAGTAGGTCTTACCTGTATTAGATAAAACTTGAGCTGGTTTGTATGAGACTGATAGTTTGTTAGCAAAACAAAACTCTTTACCTCTTATAATAGAATCTGTATCAAATATTGATATCTACTGTTCATTGTGTCAAAAAATTTAGCATTTAAGTCAACAGATGTGTAACTATCTGTTTTCCATTACTCTATAGTGGAAGGCATATTTTTCTTGGTGTTCCAACTGGACACAATATGTGTAGTTTGTAACTCTTACAACTGTCAAACTTGACATTTGAACTCCTCTAAACTAGACTTTAATACTTTTCCTGCTTTGTGAAAAAAAGATTAATATTACTAAATAGGCATCAGACCTATCTTACATTAGCTATATAACCTAAGTAGAAAAGATAAGTATAAATAATTGTAGTCAGCTGTTTCCACTTATCTGTTTTATTTTTCTTAATAAGTGTTGAACACTAATTTATTTTTTCAAACATGGCGTTACAAATTGAAGTTGATAACCTGACCAAAGACGAACTATTATTTGAATTGCAAGCGAGAGGCTTAGATGTAAATCCTAACAATACGGTAGATGACCTTAAACAGCAATTTAAGTCTGCCAAAGGCACCTTATCTGACAACACAAAAGCGAACACTTTCATCTCAGGCTTGTCCATCGACGATGAATTTCAGGTCTGCGAGGAGAAGCTGGATGCAGTGTTATTGGCTGATCACGCGTCATCGTCGTGTCGAAGGAGGTGCCTGTCGAAGCTGTCTCATGTCATCTTGAGGTTAGAAAAATTGTTTTTGACTAACTCGGAGCAGCGGCTTAGGAAGATAGCGCTGGTTGCTAAGGCATTTAATGCCATAGAAAACTTGAAGTGTAATCGGACACCCGGCACATCTTCTCGGGGCGCTGAAGCGAGTAGTGTTGAATCTCCTTCGTCTGTAGTATGTCAAAGGCACACTTCTCAGGTGCTCAAGTGGGGTCTTGTGTATGATGGTAGGGGCCCAGTGCAGGATTTTGTTCTCCGTTTGCAGGAGCTTAAGTACTCGTCTGAGGTTTCGGACTCAGAATTGTTAAGGAACGCGGTTCACTTATTTTCCGGAGAGGCTTTGATGTGGTTTCGTACGCATAAGGCACATTTTAAGATATTCGAAGATCTTGTCGAATCTCTTAAAGATGAATTCCAGCCGGTAGAATACGAACGATGCCTGTTGAACCAGATTAGGGCTAGACTGCAGGATAAGAATGAGTCGATTAGGTCGTATGTTAACATTATGGAAAGTTTGTTTTTGCGGTTGACTGTACCTATTACCGATGCAGAACAATTGGATATCATAATGACCAACATGAACCCTTATTTCATTTCGCGTCTGGCTTTAACTGAAGTACGTACCGTGCGGGAACTTAAAAACATTTGTGCGCGTTTAGAAGTGTCTAAGTTTAAATGCGAAAACCGCGGATTTTTAAATACCGGGCGAGAACCAGTGATACCTAATTTCTGTAGTGGGATCTCGGACCCCATTCCTTCAACTTCTGATGCTAGACCTCGTTACGTTAGCCAGGGACAGAATAGGAATGTAGCTACTTGTGGAAAGTGCGGGGGCAATCATCATCACTCTCGTTGTGACGCTTACCCAACCATGGTTTGCTTTAGGTGTAAGAGGCCCGGGGTCCTCACTAGGAACTGCCCGTGCTCAAAAAACTAGGCGGCAGGTCAGAGACATTCTACGGAAATAATAATAGTTATAATTCTAGAGTTTCTCGTGTCTCTGACCAATCTACACAAACGCAAGTATGTACATCTGACTCGATACAAAGGAGCAATTATCGCCCTCTATTTAAAGAAAGTACGGGTGATACCAGACCGTTCCTATCCGTAGGTATTTTAGGCTTAGAGTGTAACGCACTGGCGGACACTGGAGCCGCCGTGTCCATTATGAACGAGTCTGCATATTTGCTATTACAAAGAGAAGGCCTACACTTTCCATTGCAAACATGTGCGAAAGACTTAGCAGTAGGTAATGGTGCACGCTTAACGGTCTTAGGAAAAATAGAAATACCTATCTCTTATAAACATGACTTGCACTATGTTACATTCTTTGTATGTAGAGATGTAAACACACCTCTCATATTAGGCATAGACTTTCTAGCTAAATTTAACCTTTGCTCTGACATTTTAAAAACCACACGTTCTTGCATGACGTCTCATGATATAAACTTGTTGAAGGACTCTGATATACACTTGCATGATCTGGAGGATCTAAATGACCTACAGAAGGCTCAGTTAGATAGAATTGTATCCGATTTTAAAGGCATCGCGGCTACTAAGGACCGGTTAGGCTGTACACCGTTGGAGGAACATGTTATAGACACAGGCAACCATCCACCGGTGAAGCAAAAATATTATCCAATTCCATATCACCACCGGGAGTACGTTCGAAAGGAAATTGATGACATGTTGCGAATGGGCATCATAGAAAAGAGCAATTCAGCCTGGAATAGTCCAATTTTGTTAGTACCGAAGGCGAACGGTGAGCTTAGAATGTGCTTGGATAGTCGAAAGCTTAATAGCTTAACTAAAGTAGATACTTATCCGATGCCTAGGGTCCAAGAAATATTAGACTCCCTCAACAATGCCAAGTATATGAGTTCTTTAGATTTGAAGTCGGCCTTTTTCCAAATTATGTTATCGAAGGAGTCGAGGGAGAAGACTTGTTTCTCTTTGCCAGGACTCGGGAGCTTTCATTTTCGTAGACTCCCATTTGGTTTGGTAAACTCAAGTGCCCGAATGATGAGGCTTATGGATAAGGTTTTCGGACCGGAATTTGCCCATAATATTTTTTACTATGTCGATGACATAATATTAATTTCTGAGACCTTTGAAGAACACATGTCTTTGTTAAGAAAGGCCTGTGCAAAATTGAGACAAGCCGGACTCACTATTAATCTGGATAAATCTGTTTTCTGTCGCTCCTCTTTGAAATTCCTAGGATATGTAGTAGATCGCAGGGGTTTACGTACCGATAGTGAAAAAGTGCGTGCCATAGTAGACTTTCCTATCCCTACTTCACAAAAAGAACTCAGACGCTTTCTCGGAATGGTATCTTGGTACCGACGGTTTATAAAAGACTATTCTTCTATCTGTGCTCCTTTGAATAGGCTTACTAGAAAGCTCCCTAAAGGAACTTCTTTCCAATTTACGTCTGAAGCTCAAAAGGCGTTTAAAATAGTCAAGGAGCTTTTAGTGACAGCACCGATCTTATCCATTCCTAGGTTCGATAGACCTTTCATTATTTCGACCGATGCTTCTGACGTAGGCTTAGGCTGCGCCCTTTCGCAGTTAGACGACGATGGTCATGAACATGCCGTTGCTTATGCTAGTAGGACACTTACTCGCACCGAACGGAATCACTCTGTCTGTGAGAAGGAGCTGAACGCGCTTATTTTCGCACTGGAAAAGTATAGAGGCTACATAGAGGGTTCTCCTTTCCAAACGAAGGTTTACACCGACCACAGCAGTCTGCAGTGGCTGGTCAGTTTGAAATCACCAACTGGACGTTTGGCTAGGTGGGCTCTCAGACTATCTCAGTTTAACTTCGACATACAGTACAAAAAGGGAACTGAGAATAAATTGGCAGATGCTCTCTCTAGAGCCCCAATATCGCCTGAAACAGTCGAACTTATCTGTCCTATAAATAACATAACTGACGTTTGGTACACTAATACTTATAACCGCGTTGAAAAGACCCCTCAGAAATTTCCTGATTTTAAAATTTTAAATGATAACTTGTATAAACGCATTAGAAACAAAAATCCATTATCTACAGACTCAGAGTGGAAACTGGTAGTGCCTAGTGATTTGAAACAAGATATACTTAAGCAATGTCACGATAGACCGGACGCTGCCCATTTAGGTGTCTTTAAAACGTTAAAACGTGTAGCACAGACCTATTTTTGGCCTAAAATGTTAAATGACATTAAAAGGTATATAAAAAACTGTCAGATTTGTCTAGCTTATAAAAGCACCAATGAAGCGCCTGCAGGACTAATGGAAAACCCTAAAAAGGTTCAGCGACCCTGGCAAGTAGTTTGTACCGATATTCTTGGACCTCTTCCCCGAAGTTATAAAGGTTTCAAATTCATTCTGGTAGTTTGTGATTGTTTCACTAAATATACATGTATTTTCCCTATGAGAAACTCATTAGCGAAAACGGTCGTAAGCTTAATAGAAAATAATGTTATATTGAAGTATGGTGTCCCTCAGTGCATTATTATGGACAACGGTCCACAGTATGTGTCTAGACACATGCAGTCATTGAAGGAGAAATACAAAATACCCAAATTCTTTTATAACTGTAGATTTACGCCTCAGAATAACCCGTCGGAACGAACATTAAAGACAATAGGCACAGCCATCGCATCTTATGTAGGTACGGACCATCGCACCTGGGACCAACAGGTCAGTGCGATTGAGTTTGCGGTGAACACAGCTGTTCACGAGGTCACTGGTTATAGTCCTTATTTTCTAAATAGCGGACGAGAGGCCATTCTTTCTGGTGAGTGGTACCCTTCAGGACCTCCTAGTGGCAGTGATTTGCAATTTACCAATAGGGACTTATACTCATCTTTGCTGTCACATCTGAAACCTATTTTTGAAAAGGTCAATGACCATTTACAAAAATCTTATCAGCGTGGCCGAGTGTACTATAATCGAGGTAGGAGGCGCGTAGAATATGACGTGGGTCAAGTGGTTTGGAAAAGAGAATTTCCTCTCTCCGACGCAAGTAAATTCTTCGCTCGAAAACTAGCTCCGAAATTCAAGAAATGCACTGTACTCAGAAAGATATCGCCAGTGACATATGAACTTTGCGATTATGGTACTCGAAAGTCGATAGGTATTTGGCATGTCAAAGACATTGTAAAGTCGCAGCCAAGTTAAAGCCTCCACTAACCCGTGAGAATACTCATATAATTTTACTATTTTTTATATATCCCTTGAATTCTATTTTTTTGAGAATAAACTACTCATTTTAAAGTGGTACTTACCAATGTATTATATAGGAATGATTATCCTTGGCATCCTTAAACAGCTGCTCGCATAAAAAAAAAAAATATACCATTATAGAATTCAACTATCGTTTCTTGGATTTAACCTGCATATGATATAAATTCATGTTAGAAAATAAAGACTTCTAGAAATTAATAAACTCGATAATTCAAATAGTGAACCTTGGACACTGCTCCATGGCCGTACCAAGAGTATAGGCTTACACTGATGAGATATTCAAAGTTTACAAACATGAATTTATACATTTATTTTATTAAAGTGATAAAAAATACCCTGGTATTATGTTAGTCTTAATTTGAGTTAAGGAAATTATCCATGTAGGTTTTAGGTAATAAACGAACCATATGTCACACTTTGTCAATGTGAAACCACACATGGTTTGTTCTAAAATTAGGTCTTCTTCTTTTGAACCCGTATGGTGTCCGGGCAAGAATAGCACCAACCCATTTCCTCCCGAGGGTGTCGTAAGAGGCGACTAAGTGGACTACGGCGCTGAAACAGCCGCTAGCCAGCTCATGTTAGCATGAACCCGTATGGTGTCCGGGCAAGAATAGCACCAACCCATTTCCTCCCGAGGGTGTCGTAAGAGGCGACTAAGTGGACTACGGCGCTGAAACATCTGCTAGCCAACCCCTATGTTAGCATAGAAACATTTTTCACACTCTTCAGACATGGCCTTGTCAAGTAGCCAGGTCAACATATACCATGCTGGCATCAGGCCAAACGTAGGTTCACAGGCAATCAGCCATATCAACACCTGAGACTCCATATGGACCACGCATCTCGTGATCCATTCATTTTGTGCCACACCGCCACATGCTGCCGGTAGTGCCATGCACAACATACACTGCGTGCAGTTGCATGCCATGCTAATTTAAAAAAGCATAACAATTCCCGGATTATACAGTCGACCTACATAATAGGATACACCTTCGAGTTGGCCTTCGAATTGTGTTAGGTAATTGATTAGTATACATTTTAAACAGATAAGTTTGTAGGATAAACGCTTGTGTAGGGAATTAGGATTTTAAACGCTTGTTGGGGGTAACAACTAGCGTATTGGGTTAATTACTCAATAGAGGATCCCACTGATGGTACCCGTGGTTAAAGGACCAGTGCCTGTAGTGCACGCGATTTTTGTAGGACAAAAGCTTCTGTAGAGAGACATAGTTAGGTAAATAAATACATAGATAACGTTACTACATGACGTTTATAGGTTCGTTATTAAGTTTGTTCGTTCGAAGTGGGGACGCCCACATAGCATATAACAGATAGCATATAACACATAGCATATAACACATAGTACATAACACTTAGGCAAGTATATAAGCTGTAGGTTAGAAAGGCGCATTAGTATAGGTATTTGAACTGTCGACATTAGCTTAAGCTGTGGGGAAATTCTCTCTCCTTTCTTTTCTTTTTACACTGCTCTACTACTGAAAAAAAAAAAAAATTTCAGTCCTGATCTGAAAGGCAATAAGTCTTCTTATCTCTATCTATCTTGTATTCTAAAAATCTACTACTTGCAGATTCCGGTATGGAAAACGGTGTTGTTTTTTTAGTCTGTTGCGATTTCTACTAGGTGCAATAGTGAATAGGTGTCTATCATGTGCGTATGTCTCATCAACATATGCAAGCGCTGGTTTTAATCATAGACAGTACTTACTACAACGTCATGTTGACGGCTAGTGTTGTTTTCTCGTGTTATTTGAAATATAAAGATTTCAGGACCGTGGGTCAACGTTTGAAGCCTCACGTACAGTCGGCAGCATTGTTATTTATTGTCTAATCTCTTTTAAGACTTTTGTAGGCTAGCTGGAACATTTTGACTTCCATAGAGACGTTATGACATCTGTCACATCGCCCCTCTTATCTTTTATTTTTTTTGAGTCTAAGGGATTGAACTCGTATGTAGGTCAAGGGTTGATGACCTTACATAGGGTCATGCTGCAGGTTAAGTTGTTGGTAGGTTAAGGGAAGGGAGTGTGCTTTCTCGGAGAAACATTTTACAAAGCTTTATTCCTTGCTCTCTCTATGGTGGATTGTTTGGACTTAGTTTTTTTTTTGAGTTTTTGAAAAAAAAAAAAAAATTTTTTTTTGAAAATTTTTTTTTTCTCTGACTGAAGCGGTAATGTAACGGTGTTATTTTACGAGGCGGTTCTTATAGGTTTTGAGACTCATAGCGCCATCTATCACAGCATACCTGCGACTCACGGGCGTTCAAGGGACGGCGACACCTACTGATATTCGGCGGAACTACGAGCGCACCGAAGTAGCAGACAAATCGATAACAGTTCAGGCTGGTCGATATTATTGTTTATTAATATCTTTACAGATAATTTAGATATCGTGAAATAGATCTTTTAGAAACATTGAAGCGAGTTGTTAATAAATTTTTACTCTTTATGCATTCAGGGCAACTGATGCAAGTCTATATTTGTGGTGCGGGATGACGGAGCTAGATTGTCTGTGGTAAAGGTATTGTTCTGGTCCTCGGCTGTCAAATCGCGGAGGAAGCTTTCTTTTACGGCAATGTGAGGTCAGGAGGAGGACGCACACACGGAAATCGCTTCGGCCGAGAGGCCACCTTTCTCAAACTTAGAATCAAACTTTAACAATGCAGTGGTAATCTCAATACATCTTGCGACCTAATGCTGCGATGACACAATGAACATTTTGGTAAGTATAACGCGAATCTCGCCGATTGGACGGTGGAAATATTTGTTACGTTCGGACATGGTTTAATGATACAACATTCTTTGTTTCAGACAAAACATTAAATGACTTCAAAAGGATAAATCTGGTCGGTGGAACGAATCACAAGCTTAGCTTTTACTCTTGCCAGGTACTTTAACAGTTTCAGTGTTTATTGCGGAGTGTGTGGAAAAGAGTTGAGGATCGTTTTGTTTTGAATCTAAACTTAAATGTGGTTTACAGCGACTGCGTGCTGGCCGCTCCGTGGGGACTGCTTCGCGGAGGTCACTTCACGCATAGGCAATTTTGAGTCGGGCGCCGGAAGCTGTACCCGGGCCACATGTGTCGACGGTTCTCCACCTGCGGAAGCCGTCACGAGCAGGATCTCTTCTGAGGTCCTGGGTGGAAGCAGTGGACTACGGCGGCGCTGTGACGCGTGTACTACGCGTTCTACAAGGTGATTTCTTTCCATAATTCACGAACCACGTTTTGAGGCAAAACCATGTGTTTGCAAATGGAGTCGTCGCTTTAGTGTTAGTATCGCAGCCTCATACAAACCAAGCATTAGAACTAGGCCTATTCTTTAATTAAGTAAACTTAAATACCTAGATTTCGTCCTCGGTCAGATAGTTTCAAATTTAAATCTCCTTAAGAGAAAGCCACGCCCTTAGCTCTAAGCCTAGTTAAGATTTGGTGATGTTTAGTGGCTTGTTGTATTCATATACATATATACGTGCTTTGATGCCAATAAATCTACTTGTCAAACAATCTTTCTTTGTTCATATTTCTGACCATTGTGAAAATAGGTACCCTGCTTAATCTCTTTTGCATTTAGGAGAATAAATTATAAATGCATGGCGCCCTTCTAATATCAGCACACATCAATAGCCATGTGCCCAAAACGCACCCACCTCTGTGATACTATCTACCTGTCTGACTAGCCCGGTGCAAACAACCAAGTGTGGACGTCTCTCCGAGCGCGTCAAGTATCATTCACACCAAGGTAAACGTTAACCATTCTTCAACATCATCAGAAACGGTTTATCACATTACAATGTGATTGGACGACTGTTTACAAGGGCCTCCACCTCAGCTAACAAGGTTGACAGAGTCTCTGGGCGAGGTGCGCGTTCCTTTAGTACAGCTCGCAGGGCTGATTTCACGGTGCGCACCATGCGCTCCCACGCTCCACCCATTTCTGGTGCTCCGGGAGGTATAAATCGCCACTCAATACCTCGCAAAAGCCCATCTTGACGTAGTGCTTCAGTGTCTAATTCAGCAATGCTGCGTTTAAGTTCCGTGTCTGAGCCTCTCAGATTCGTCCCGTTGTCAGAATAAATGACACTAGGGACTCCTCTGCGGGCCATCATCCGTCTTAAACCCATGATGGTGGCGTCGGTGGTTAGGCTTTCCGTTATTTCTATGTGGACGGCACGAACTGTCAGACACGTAAATAGCATGCCGTAACGTTTCTGCCTGCCACGACCTATTGTCACCTCCATTGGACCAAAAAAATCAATGCCAGTGAAAGAAAACGGACGTCTGTTGTGCTGCAGCCGAGCTGGGGGCAAATCAGCCATGCGCTGCGGCTGCGGTGCGGCGCGTCGATACCTACATAATAGGCAATGTGCTGCAACCGCGCGCACGGTAGGACGCAGTTTCAGAATCCAGTAGCGCTGCCTTAATTCATTTACTACCAGTTCTTGCGCCCCGTGCAGTGCTCGTCTGTGGTAATACTCCACAAGCAGCCTCGTGATCCTGTGCTTGCCATCGAGAATCAGGGGTCTCTTGGTAGACTCCTCGATTCCGACAGTCTTGTCGATACGACCACGCGTAGCAAGCCCGTATCGTCAAGATAAGGTGTTAATTGAAGTAGCCGGCTATCCTTTGGTAACGGCTTATTTTGTCGTAAACATTCAATATCTGTGTATAAAAAGGAATCATGTTGACATTTCTTAATCAACAATTCTTCTGCTGACTTCAATAGCTCGCTGTCGAGTCGATTGCATTGCCGTCTACATTTTTTTACAAACAACAAAACCCGTGAAGTAGTCATAAGCAATCGAATCCACGACGAGAAGTTATTCTCGTTAGGTACTGGCAACGAGCTAGTACAGTCAGCAGACGATAAAACGTTAACAACCTTACGCTCACAGATCGCTTCATCGAGTTTTTTAAAACTCTTAATATCCTTCGGCCACTCAATTTCACGCTCGCGTAAAAAGTTGGGCCCCTGGAACCATACACTGTCGTACTGCAGCGGCGGTGCGTCGTCACGAGTTGCGACATCGGCTGCGTTTTGAGAGGACGGTACGTGACGCCACTCTGACGCAGTGGTCAACTCATCAATCTCACCAAGCCGGTGAGCGACGTACGGCTTATAATCCCTAGGATCACTACGTATCCACTGGAGTACAGTATTGGAATCCGTCCAAAAATACCTTTTATTTGCCTTAATGTCTTTGTGTTCGTGCTGAATAGTAGCAACGAGGCGTGCTGAAAGTAAGGCTCCCTGAAGTTCGAGTCTCGGTATC
Organism: Epinotia ramella; assembly: GCA_947578815.1. Taxonomy (NCBI): domain Eukaryota; kingdom Metazoa; phylum Arthropoda; class Insecta; order Lepidoptera; family Tortricidae; genus Epinotia; species Epinotia ramella. The sequence continues at coordinate 25,612,044 of OX388205.1, forward strand.
GAAACCGGACGAAGTGGGGTGACTCGACTCTTACTTGCCACAAAACACACATTGACGGTTCCATCCGAGCGGGTGAAACGCCAATAGATGACAGCCGCAAAGGCCTTACTACTCGAGTCACAAAAGGCGTGCAGTTCGGTATTTATAATTATAGGGTCGCTTACCCCATCCGTCGCGTCATCATAACACCGCGTCCATGCGCCGGAGTCAGCATAGTGTCGTGGTATGCGCAGCGATGCTAGAAGCTTAAGCTCGTCGAGCCACCTTACCCAGCTCGCATGTTCACCCGGTTGGATGCGGCAGTTCCAGTCCACGCCACTACGATGCACGCTCTGGAATATTATTTTGCTCTTTATAATAAAAGGCGACAAAAAACCATGAATGTCGTAAATAGACATGATAAGACTCAACATCTTTGCCTTCGTAGGAGCCTCAGATCCATTCAATATCTCTTGTGGGACCCGATGAAAAGAGATTTTAAACCCAAAAGTATCATCCGATGGATAAAACATTAACCCTAATGTGCGTTCAGTTGTATTCAAGGCTCCGTCCTTGAACTGAACAGCTGTTTGCGCGAGCGCATCGATAGGTATATTCTTTAATACCTCCTTATTGTTACTCGACCAACCTCGAATTTCAAATCCACCGCTTATGTGGATTTGCGTTATTTGTTCAATTAACTTAACTGCATTTTCCACGCTGTTAGTAGAATATAAACAATCATCCATATAATGACTGTTTACAATCACTTGTACAGCTTCTGGATACAAATCCTCATACTTTGACGCATTTCTGTTTTTAATATATTGCGCAATAAAGGGAGAACAAGTCCCGCCAAACGGTAAACTTTGCATAACACATGTTTTTATGGGTGCGCCAGGCGATTCCTGCCATAAAAAACGCAGTACGTGTTGATCTTGCTGCCTTATTTTCACCCTTAAAAACATGTCCTTAATATCGCCAATGATAACTATTTTATTTTCGCGAAACCTGAGCATAATTCCCAACAGCGAATTATATAAGTCCGGTCCCGTTAATAAGTAGTTATTTAGACATGTTCCATTTACTTTTGCCGAAAAATCAAATACAAGTCTCAACTTACCGGGTTTGTTCGGATTTTGAACTCCAAAATGTGGAATGTACCATATTTGGTCTGCTGAGAGTTCATTTTCCCTTAACTCACGTGCATAGCCAGAAGCAAACAGTTTGTTTACCTCTTGTCGGTAACGATCTGCGTACGCGTTATCTTTAATGAATTTTCGCATTAAAGACTGGAGTCGCGAAAGGGCAGCTTCGCGTGTATCTGGCATAGCGCATACGTCGTTCTTGAACGGCAGGCCAACCTCCCATTGATTTCCGATAAGGCGCGATGTATCGTCTAATATTTGCAACGCTCTTAAATGATCACTATTCTCACGCCGTAAGTTTGAAATTCCTATAGAATCTAAGGAAAAAGAATGCTTAATTAAATCATTTAATTCGCTAATATTGTTGTCATCGGTATGAATGAGATGAAACACACCGGCAGCGTTAGAGTGAGTGCGACCACAATAACCATGAATTGACCAGCCCAACTTGCATCGAGATGCATACGGTTCATGTTTATTACCATTAATAATTTCGATCGGAGCAATTAAGAAATAATTATCTTCCCCAATAAGAATGCGTGGTTTTACACAACTTTTACAAACATAACTTTTAACATGAGATAAATGCTGGCAATTCAAACTGTTAATAACAGATAAATTTTGTTCTGGTAAATTTAACTGAGACACTTTCCGTAACTTAATGTCGTAACTTATGTTGTTATTATTATTTTGTCCACTTATCTGAGCGGTGACAGTAGGCGCATCAGATTGATACACTTCGAGTCCAAAAGCGTCGATGAATTTTATAGCACTCGACTGTTCACATTTGAGACCTAACTCGGTTGCTAGGTCAGAGTCTATGATTGAGACCGAAGCTCCATCGTCTAAAAGGGCGTAAGTACTCACAACACCTTTAGGTCCTCGCAACTGCACCGACACTACCTTTAACATAACGTGGTCCGTGGATGAAAGTTTATTATGACCCGATGCGACGTGTGCCACGGTATCGGGAGCCAAGGGTGCCGGCGCCGGGGCCGGCTCGGGCGTCGGGTCGATGACCGCGTCAGGATCAGCTGATTGTGATGACGTACTCGTAGGCTTCTTCCAGTGTAGCATTTTGTGGTGTGCGAGACCACAACCATCTATGTCGCACACGGGCGCCGAGCATGCATTTCTGTCGTGCCGTGACGTCAGACAACAGTAACATAGTCCTTGAGATTTTATGAACCTCCATTTATCACGGCGCATTGCACGTTTGAACACACGGCACTCGGGCAGCGGGTGAAGTCCTTTCGAACAAAATTTGCAGACCTTGTATTCCTCGGCGACACTACTAGTAGTAAATATAGGTCGATTAAGTCGGAATTTGTTATCACTTGCATATCTTGCTGTTGTTTTTATATCACTCGTTTTATTTTGTTCTCGTACCTGTGTTATTCCAACTAATGATAACATTTGTGCTTCCTGTTCGAGAAATGCTGCAATCAAGGTCAACTTTGGTTGGTTTTCGACTAACCTTTGGTAGGCAAAATCAGTCCATCTACCAATTAGGGTGCTCGGTAACTTGCTCAAAACAGCTGACGCGAGCTCGGGGCTGCGTAGGTAATCGTGCTGATTTAGGGCACGTATTGTTGCTACGCAGTTGTTTACTTTTAGTGAAAAATCAATGAGGTCATTCTGGTACGACGTGGGTAACGATGGTAGCTTCTTCAGCTGCGTCGTAAGGTTCATGATGATAACGTCTGATCGGCCATACCTTAACTCAAGGGCTTTCATCACATCTGCGGGCGGGGTGTTACCGATGAGAAGGGCGGTAACCGTGTCCTTAGCGTCGCCTCGCAGTGCTTTGCGTAGTCTTTCCAGGTTCTCAGAATCACTGAAATCACACATTTTGGTAGACTCTATATATGACCTCTTAAAGTGCAACCATTCAACACTATCACCGCTGAAAATTGGTAAGTCTCGCGGTGTAGACAGGCGACTGAGTAGGCGGTCCTCGCGCTGGTCTGACGAGGCCGTCATGATGTCCTTCAAGGTCAGTGCCAGTTGTTGAATGCTGTCACTAGGAAGGTTGGGTTGCTGGACAACGTTGACGGGTGCACTGTTGACTGGTGGTGCTAGGTGCGGTACTTGCAGCTGAGGCATGTAAGTAGTTTCGTCGTGACCTTGGCCTAACCATTGTTCGACGTTAGCTCGCGATCGGTTGCTAAGTGCGGCCGCACTAACTTCACTGCCGTGTTCACTTTCCATCTCCTCGGCGTCAACTTGGGCTAGTTCAGCTTCCAGCTTTTTATCAATGAGCGCTAGCTCAATCTGCGCCTTGGCTTGAGCGGCTTCAAATTCCAGTTGCTTACGTCTGGCAATGGATGACGATGTCGATCGCTTCGATTTTCCTGACGTAATTGAGCCACGTATAGATTTAGGTGTTTCCATTTTCACTTGTTCCAAATCCTTCGGCTGTTTATCACTATCGGTGCCGAGGTTTGGCATTTTAACTATAGGTTCCGCCGGTGCGTTGTTGGAAGCGCTCGCCATTTGCAATTTCGTGCGCTCAAATTCCCGATGTTGTTTACGCGTTTTAGGCTGCGTCGGAGTTCTGTACATCACTTTTAGTAAAGATTTGGTTCGAAGACCACTTTTATTGTAGGTGACGGGATAAAGAAAACACGTAATTTTGGAATTACAAGGCAAAACTATGGTGCGAGCGAGTAGCCAACGCGGCGAATACGGTTTATTATTTTTTAATGCACTGACGCGTGGTATACTATATGTGTTGCGCATGACTTGCGCTCGCTACCCACCAACGTTTTTATCAATCTTTAATATCCATATGTGACACGAGATGGCATTACATATATCAAAATATACTTTTTCAGAGAACCCATACTAATTTATACTCTAAAAACATTTGCGTCGCCTACAGCCTCTATACGTTCCACTGCTGGACACAGGCCTCCTGTCATGGATGAAAGGGAACGGCCAGTAGTCCCCACGCTGGCCCAGTGCGGGTTGGGGACATCACATATAGGGCACTGGCTACTATATAGGGTATATGGCTATAGGGCACTGATGGTACTACCGCGGTATTGCAGCGCATCAGGAATGCTTGTTTAGGCAAATATTCCAGGCCATCTTACGGAAAGGAAAAGTATCCCTGATGCACCGCCTTACCAACAGCACCAACAGCTAATTAGCTGTTGTTGCTGACAGAGTTGACGGACCCTTTTTTTGAGCACTGAGCACACAAATGCACACGAGCCTGTGTCCAGTGCAGAAAAAAAAAGTTATTTTCTTTATTTACATTTTACAACTAACATAATTGTTATCCCACCATGTTACTACCCACATATGGATGTACCTAAATTAAAGATTATTATTTTTATGTTTTTCCCATATCTCGGGACCATGGGGTCCCGGACTTTTGGAAGGCATGCGTGGGGCCGAGGCCAACCGCGTAGAGGCCCTTTAAAACAAAAATAATCTAAAGCTAGGGATACACATGGCAGATACCATCTCCGAGCGCACAACATGATACACCTGTTGATGGTCCCCGCCAGGTGCAAAGACTATTGCAGTGCAACACTGTGCTGCGAAATCTGGAAAATGGCTTATGGGAGGAGACTAGTGGACAACTGCCGTGACAATCGTCCCAAAATTGAGAAAAGGCAGGCTGTGACTCGCCAACTCGTTAAATGGGTACCCCACAAAACAGTCGCACGCACAGTGTGACAATGGAGCAACACGTCTGAGTGGCTGTGAGGTTGTTGAGAGGTGAGTCAGCGGTGCGCCAGATCCCGGTAATCCGTTCAAGGGCCGCCGGCGTTATGACATTTTACACTTCCAACCTCTCGCGGCTCCACTCTGGCCGGCCGGTTAAGGCAAGCACAGAGGCGAGTTCCAGATCAAATGGGCCTCTGGAGATTAGGGGTCTGCGGTGTCGACAATCACCATCAGCTCGCCACCAGCTCCCCCCGTAGGTTTATTATTATTATTATATACCTTTGAGTTATTAGGGGGGGAACAGGTGCCGAAGCAGATGCTGGGCTCGTCAGGTAGGCAGATCACAGGAAACTTTGTGTTCCAGTGCCACTTTTAGCATAAATGTGGGTATAGAACATCGGCAGAATGTGATATCGCAGTGATAGGTGGTTTAAAAAAATACTTCGTGTATGCATGTTATTTTTCATTGTCACGTATTATTACTTATAAATTTTCATCGTATTAAAATCTCCACTGGTAGCAAAATAAACTGTTTTCCTTCTCGGTGCTTAAAATAGTTGGTTTAAAAGCTTTTATATATTTACTCCATATTCCTAAGAGCTATAAAATATTTTATGTCTATTTAAAGTGCATAACGTCGTAACAATAACGTATGAATACTATATTATATATTATAGGTGAAGTCGGGTGAAGTGCAGGATATTTACGGAGATATTCTTGGACGTCCAACAAATAAGGTGCAAGTAAATTAAATCAGATACAGATGGTTATCATTATAATCATCATCATGATATTAGCCGAAAGATTTCCACTGCTGGACAGGCCTCCCCCAGACAAAGCCTATACGCTACTATGCAATGATGCACTTAGAGATGTTGATTTTCCTGCGGAATTAGCAGTTTGTTGTGATGAAATTTGTAACAATTGTGAGCATAAATTAATTATTGATGAGCTATATAAAAGTATTATTTGTAAGTTAAGTGAAGCTGCAATCCGAAGTTGTAACAGTAAGAATGACAAAAAGAGTTGGAATAATGAACATGTAATTGGCTGGAATAAACATGTGAGGGGGGTGCATAGTCTGGCTCGGATAGGTTTTCGGGAGTGGGTTTCGTTTGGTAGACCATCTCAAGGCCCTATCTTTACTAATATGGTAGAAACGAGAAGAATCTTTAAAGCCAAGTTAAAGTGGTGCCAAAATAACCAGGACCAAATTAAAATGGACATGTTAGCTTCACATCATGTTAGTAAGAGTTTTGGTAAGTTCTGGAAATGTACTAAAAGGCTTAGTCCTGAGCCTGGCCGGCCAGTTAGTGTTGATGGACTGAGCGAGCCGCAGCAAATAGCCAATCATTTTCGGAATGTTTTCAGAGTCGAGCCCCCAACGCGCCCCGGGGCGGGGCGGGTGCTGGATGCTGGGTGTCGTGTACGGCAAGCCCTAATCAATATTACTGCCAAAGATGTCAAAGCGGTCTTAAATACGATGGTTAGAGGTAAGTCACCAGGACACGATGGCCTGAGCATCGAGCACCTGCAACATGCGGGGTCCCACCTGCCAAGAGTGCTGGCAATGTTCTTCACGTTCTGCATCAGGCACTCTTACCTACCAGACGAACTGATGAAAACGATAGTCGTGCCACTCGTGAAGAACAGAACCGGTGACGTTGCGGACACTTCTAATTATAGGCCCATATCGCTGGCTACCATAATCGCCAAGGTATTGGACAGTTTGCTTGACACGATTCTAAACAAGCACCTTGATCTGCACGATGCACAATTTGGCTTCAAAACCGGTTTATCCACAGAGTCTGCGGTGTTGTGTCTCAAGCAAACTGTCCAGTACTACACTGAAAGGAGGACGCCAGTGTATGTGTGCTTCCTGGACTTATCTAAGGCTTTCGATTTGGTAGCCTACGATGTACTCTGGAACAAGCTGGAGTGCGAGACTGATCTACCTGGCGAAGTTATTAATATGTTTAAATACTGGTACAATAACCAAACCAATTACGTCAGGTGGGCGGACTCGCACTCAGACATGTATCGGCTTAAGTGCGGGGTGAGGCAGGGGGGCTTGACATCACCCAAATTGTTCAATCTTTTTATGAACATGCTGATCGTTGAACTCAGCAGTACCGGAATCGGATGCTCGATTGACGGAATCAGTGTCAATAATATTAGTTACGCTGACGATATGGTGCTGCTGAGTCCATCGATCAGTGCTCTCAGGAAGCTGGTCAGTGTGTGCGAGGACTATGCCGAGACCCAGGGGCTCCGGTACAACGCAAAAAAGAGCGAACTGCTTGTGTTCAATCCGCGTGGTAGCAAACTTGATACAGTGCCGCCCGTCGTACTGGGTGGTACGAACTTAACCCGCGTATCAAAGTTTAAGTACCTGGGCCACTGGGTTACGGAGGAGTTGTCGGATAACGTTGACGTGGAAAGGGAGCGTAGGGCGTTGGCGGTACGGTGTAACATGCTGGCACGCAGGTTTGCACGGTGTACTACAGAAGTGAAGATTACTTTGTTTAAAGCCTTCTGTCAATCTTTTTACACGTGCAGCCTGTGGGTCAGCTACTCGCAGCGGACCCTCAACGCCCTGCGAGTCCAGTACAACAATGCGTTCAGGATGCTATTGGGTTTGCCACGTTACTGTAGCGCATCGGCCATGTTTGCGGAGGCGCGTACGGATGGCTTTCACGCCATCGTGCGTAAGCGCGTTGCCTCGCTGGTGCGCAGGGCGCGGGGCAGTTCGAATGGCGTCCTTAACGCATTGTCAAACCGGCCAGACTGTCCACTTACCAGGCTATGCATCAGACTTCATGCGAGATCCCAGCCCTAAATAGGTGAATTTCATGTTTTATTTTTATGTTTTATTTTATTTTATGTTTTATTAAATTCCGACATTATATTTGAATGTACTAACAATAGCATAAGTTCACAATGTATACTAACCCATATGGACATACGTCTGAAATAAATTATTCATTCATTCATTCATTCAAAGTCCCGGTCCTGCGCCACCCAAATCCAGCGGAATCCCGCAACCATTACCAGGTGATTAGTCCATCCGTCTACCCACGTTGCGCCTGCCGGCACGTGGTTGCCACGAAAACCTTTCCGCCCCATTGGCCATAGGTTTTACGTGAAACGGAGGGCCATCTGAAATACAAAACTTTTGAGATAAATTATGTATTCAATAAATGACTCTTAAAAAATATTTTTTAACGAGCTATCTAACGATACCCCACACTATGGGTTTAACGAGAAGAAAAAAATTGCATATCCGCTTTAGATGTAGGGGAGGTACCGTAAAAAAAATTTTTTTTAACATTTTTAGATTACATTTTATTGTACTGTTCTGTCGGCGTGTTTGATTTATATACCCATGCCGAATTACAGTTTTCTAGTAGTAATGGTTACTGAGCTAAGCCGAAGACGGACAGACAGATAGACAGACAGACAGTCAGACGGACGGACATGGCGAAACCATAAGGGTTCGTTGTTTACTACGGAAACCTAAAAACATATAAAACAGGCGGCCTTGATGTACTGATTTCTATAGTACCTAGATAGTGGACTGAGCCAGCACTCAAAGCCGCGCGGACATCAATTTGATTACAATACCAATGGAATGTTCAACTTACGCAAGCTTGCTTCTCTCTGACTCATAGTGTTGTAAATAAGGCCATATTTCCATGAGCTCAAAATCTTCTTTCAAATAAAACGTGCACAGTGAAAATAACATTTCCAAATACAGTTGAAACATGCATACTACAAATCGCTATCAAAAGCGCTCCGTAAAAAAATCATACGGAATATTTCCCGCCCGCCTTTGGGATGAGTCCGCAAAAAGGACGAGGTATTTTCTTTTTTAGCTTTGGCTTGCGAATTAAACGAGACATAAAAAGTTAAACATTTCCGCCGTAGACTGTACGTGACTCGAGTTCTAGAGGCCCGATTTTTTTAAATAATTTTATTTAGTTTTAGAGGCATACTTTGAGAGTATTAACGGTCGATTCGGTTTTTAATTTTGATTAGATCCTTCGACTGCTTTGGGAATAGCTGATCAATATTTTGTAAATAGGCTAAAAAGAGGATTACTGTTTCAAATTGTTTGTGATTCAACGGTTGACCATGGCTATCCAGACCAATGCAATCCAACAAGAAACAAATGCAGCCAGCATTTCTACACTTTCCAACTACCGCCACCCCCAGGAGACAGTGTTATTGCCCGGCCTCGGTTTGCGTTTGGGGTCCGGGGGGAGGAGGGGCAACCAGGGACGTGCTCTTCTGGAAACAGCGGCAATAAAAGCTTCTATGATCCAAAATTACTTTTATACATAGAACACACCAAAATCATCGAGACTTATACTTAAGTTGCCCGAAAATCTTTTATGATTATCGAGTTAACCTTGAACGTTTCCATAATGACATTAACATTTTAAGAAAAATGGTATTTATAATTTACAGAAATATTATATTATTATTTCTGAGTTCAAAACGCAAAATACAGATATGTTGGCTTGAAATCCTTGACAAAACGGCTCTAAAAAACATACAAATTACCTTAACTCCAAGCGTTCCAAAATGCACAAGCTTTTTCAGAAAAAGCTGAATCACGGTGTGTATATTTTCAACCGAACCATTTTCCATGAATCTCTAAAATGGTTCACGATGTGCCATGTTAACGAGCAACTTACTCACAAAAACTCTCATTACACAACCACTGCTCATTGTAAATTGAACTTTACCGTGGAGCACCAAGGTTATTTCTTCAATCTATAGGATTCATGATGCCAGATGTTTGAATAGGTATACGTGAATATTAAATTGACCCGCAAAAGCGGATTGCCTTTTGCTTTATTAGCGTACTAATTCGATTTTGTTGAGTCCTGCGTGACTGGAAACGTAAACAAAACTTCGACATATCGATGTGATGTGAGGCGAATAATGTACGGTTAAATTTGAGCGCTTGGGAATTTACTAGGAATTCTAGAACTAATTAACAAGCCAATCAGAAATGTTTTGGTTTGGTTTAGGTTGTATGTACCGTGAAATGGGGTGAGTAGGGGCAAAACTGATATTCAAACCTCGATAATATTTTATTTTTACAAATGCAAACTGAATGATGTACCTATATGATAAGTGTTCTGGACGTTTGTATTTTAGTTTTTATTTTATTTTGGGTAGTTCCATTTCATAACTTTGACGATCAACAGGAAATCCCACCTCACCCCGTAGTCCCTCGTAATTGGGATGAGATGGGATTTCATACAAAGGTGATTTTGGAAGATTGTTGAATCGATTTTTGATTTTTTCATTATGAATATTACTATAGCTCCATTTTAAATTGGAATACATTATTTTTGTAGCAGTAGCCTTAAAATCCCATCTCACCCCCCTTTCATCCCTTCTCTCCCCATACATAACCCAACTCTCCCCGCGAACCCTACTCACCCCATTTTACGGTACTGCGGCCATGCCAACGAATCCTCAAATATATCAAGGGTTGGCGCAGCGGCTATGTTACTCCTTTGGAGTTGCATGCGTCTATAGGCTGCGGTGTCCACTTATCATCAGGCGGTCCGTACGCTTGTTTGCCACCGTCGTTGTATAAAAAAATAAAATAAAATGTAATAATAGGTCGCCATTTTGGCACTTATCGCCCTGGATAAGACATATGTCACTCTCGCACTCGCAGAAATGTCAGAACGTGACAGACAGACCACCCACAGCAATAAGTGATCTGAAATGGCAACCACGCTATGCTCGTTCACGAGTATAGGAGTGTAAAAGCGATGTCTTATCTTATTCAATGTATAATGTATGAGCACAGAATAGATAATAGTACAAGTACAGAAGGGACACTCCTTTGATCTCTACAAAAGGCGCTTTGTTCTCAGCCAAAACATTAAGATTTATGGCCCTCTGACGTCGTCGACGACGACGTCGACGTTCATCGCTACAAGTACATGCCGGTTCCCCAACGTTGGGGCACCGGCATGTACTTGTAGCGATGAACGTAAATCGCGGAGTGTCCCGCGCCTGGTATGAGTCATAGTAACTTAAAGACACGATAAACTTATAACACCCCTCTCTTTGCGTCTGGGGTTAAAAAAAAAATACACAGCGATACCTTAAGGCGCCTCAGGTTCATGGTCTACTCTCTCTCTCACTGAGCATAAGCGTGAGGGAGATGGAAGTGCGTGCTCGGAAGCGCGGATGTCATGTTTTTAATTTTAATTTTTTGGCCGTTAAAATAAAATAAAAAGTAATCACTGAATTCTCTCAAACATGACATTGCCGATTTTTAAAAGCAATTTTATTATTTTAAGCTTTTGTGTATAATTTGTTATGAATATTTTAAGTGTATTTTAGACCTATGTTCGTGATTTTTTTCTATTGAGCGAAAATTGCTTAATCATGTTTTGAATCACTGATCTGGCTGCAGAAGAGCCTCAAGATTACTAGTCGTATTTTTTTTAAACCATTATTATAAACGGACGCATTATATTGTTTCAAAAACTCTGTTCGCTTAACTTCGCTGAACTTACGGCGCCTTAAGTGATACAACTGCAACCAAGATAACCAAAACTTTCCTTTATTGATCGCCTTATCAGGGCATCCAGTGTACTGGATGAACATGATTGAAGTTGAAATCAATGAAATGAAAGAATAAAATTTGTGTCTTCCCGTTTTTACCCTTTGGGTACGGAACCCTAAAAAGGAGCTATACAAATACGTAGATTTTTTGAAACTTTCAAGTCTCATATAATTTTATGAGTTTTCCTAATCATGCAATTAAATATTTATTTATTTATTTATTTATTTATACAAGGAATTCCAACAGCTATGAAATATTCGCTAAACTTTATAAATAGCAATACAGAGCCAATTATAGGAACTCGCAAATAGAAACTGAGTATAATAATATGTTACACAGTACACGCTATATGATAAGGGATAACATTGCACAGTATACTGTGATACAAAATATTACAGTATGAAATATATCAAAAAAACAAAAGAAGAATCAAATCGTATATGAGCAACGAGTAAGAACATCTCTGGATGTACAAATCATCTATAAATGTACAAATACAACTACAAATGTACACAAATAATTTAATGAACAACATTGACGTTGTGTTCTTCATAATGAATTGCAGCATGAAGCTTCGAAGTGTCACGTTTCGGGCGCAGCGAGAAGAGCGATCCGTAATGGCATTTCATACAAAATTGGAGGCCTAGCCTGCAGGATGTGTCGCGACGAACGCGATCCTCACACAAAACAGGTAAATGCTTGACTCAAACAGCCTTGATTTATTCAACTGGCAACTCAAAAAGAACATTTGAAGGTTTAACGAATCTTGTCTTAACGGTAGGAGGAGAAGTTTTAATTTCCCAACGGAACAATGTTCGCGTGGCGGGAGACTCCAGAATTTCCAGAATCCAATAAGTAGCCTAGCAGGAAAACTGCAAGGACGGAGTAAGTACGAGAATAGAATCGAAAAGAAGACCGCCGGGGATCCCGGTGAGTGTCTTATGTGTATTATTAGAAAGATGAGTTGAGAGATGAAGGGATATTCCAGTAAGTGGAATATACAGAATAGAAATAGCCAAGAATATGCCAAATGGTTATGAGAGGAAAGGGCCGGGTTATAAGGGGAGTTGTGGAGACCCGCGGCGGGAAAAGAATTCCTGCCAATACGTAAGAATAGAAAGAAATCAGAATAGAATCAGTATCGTGATTAGAATGAGAATATAGAGAAATCACTTCACCTCTCACTCGTGTATCGTATATATTGCAGGTACACTTTACAATGTAAAGTGTACATGTCAGAACTCTTGTCGTTATGTCTTAATAGAACTCGGGCAATGTCTGAGGTTAGAGATGTACAATGTATAGACGTCACGACAAATTGGTGGAGGAGCTGAGTGAACACCTTAAGAATAAGTAGGCGAAGCGTGCTCGGCAATATGCAACTTTTTCTTTGCTCGGGAGGCTCCGTAGTAGAACGGTAAGGAAACTCACAGTACGGTGGAGACCTAGAAACTCACAGTTCGGTGGAGACCTAGAAACTCACAGTACGGTGGAGACCTAGAAACTCACAGTACGGTGGAGACCTAGAAACTCACAGTACGGTGGAGACCTAGAAACTCACAGTTCGGTGGAGACCTAGAAACTCACAGTACGGTGGAGACCTAGAAACTCACAGTACGGTGGAGACCTAGAAACTCACAGTTCGGTGGAGACCTAGAAACTCACAGTTCGGTGGAGACCTAGAAACTCACAGTACGGTGGAGACCTAGAAACTCACAGACGGTGGAGACCTAGAAACTCACAGTTCGGTGGAGACCTAGAAACTCACAGTACGGTGGAGACCTAGAAACTCACAGTACGGTGGAGACCAAGAAACTCACAGTTCGGTGGAGACCTAGAAACTCACAGTACGGTGGAGACCTAGAAACTCACAGTTCGGTGGAGACCAAGAAACTCACAGTTCGGTGGAGACCTAGAAACTCACAGTTCGGTGGAGACCAAGAAACTCACAGTTCGGTGGAGACCTAGAAACTCACAGTACGGTGGAGACCAAGAAACTCACAGTTCGGTGGAGACCTAGAAACTCACAGTTCGGTGGAGACCTAGAAACTCACAGTACGGTGGAGACCAAGAAACTCACAGTTCGGTGGAGACCTAGAAACTCACAGTTCGGTGGAGACCAAGAAACTCACAGTTCGGTGGAGACCTAGAAACTCACAGTTCGGTGGAGACCTAGAAACTCACAGTACGGTGGAGACCAAGAAACTCACAGTTCGGTAGAGACCTAGAAACTCACAGTTCGGTGGAGACCAAGAAACTCACAGTTCGGTGGAGACCTAGAAACTCACAGTTCGGTGGAGACCTAGAAACTCACAGTTCGGTAGAAATCTAGAAACTCACAGTACGGTAAGAAACTCAGTTCGGTGGAGACCAAGAAACTCACAGTTCGGTGGAGACCTAGAAACTCACAGTTCGGTGGAGACCAATAAACTCACAGTTCGGTGGAGACCTAGAAACTCACAGTTCGGTGGAGACCAAGAAACTCACAGTTCGGTGGAGACCTAGAAACTCACAGTTCGGTGGAAACCTAGAAACTCACAGTTCGGTGGAGACCTAGAAACTCGCAAAATATTACTAGAACAGACGACATTTCATTGAGATGTTGTCATTGCAGGTATGAGAAAGAAGTAGGCCCAGGCTAGGAATCCTAGGTTGGGCTTGTGTGAATAGAATAGATATAAAAGTATTTTTTAATTTTAATTGTTACAGTTATTAAAAGGAAATCTGTTTATTACTAATTAAGAAGTCGATAAGTATTCGCATAATATTATATTAAGGTTCTGGGGCCGTAAATAAAGCTGTAACATTATAACATAATCACGTTCCTTTCAGTAGAATGTTGTTGCTGTATCGCGGTAGTGGCGCTAGTGTCGCGGCAATCGGATAGTGTGTAGGGGTTTTTAAGGTTTACAGTTAGCTGATAGAAAAACGCCTCAGACTGGGTAGGCTGGCATCAGTGCATTATCTCTGGTAAGTCTGTTCTCGTTACAACAAAATTTTCATGGCGCGAACAGGGTTGTATCTCATTGGTCAGTTTACTGAGTGGACTTTTTCCTATTTGTTGAAAGGATAGTTAAGAAATAGAAGATGATTGCGGTAAGCGAGAACCTAATAAAGCGCGAGCAGTGGTAATATTATGTTATTTATGTTATGATATGAAGTTGAAGATCAAAGTTTAGTGCTGTTTAGTGTTTTCTCTCTTCTCTCTGTCGCTCGAATATATAAGATACTACAAGTAGGATAAAGATAGAACGAGTGGAAGTTAGAGAACTTAGAAACGAAAGACAATGTTGACAATATACATAGGCAAACGAGACAGCGGAATTTTCTATTTTAAATTTACTAAGCGTTATTTCGATATTTTCGATGTGCTTGTGTTTACTTAAATGGACGGATTTATCCTTTAAATTATTAAGTAGTGTAAAAGTGACCATCAGTGAAAGTTTCATTTAGTGGGTAAATCAATATTGTGAAAGAATCAAGTAAGTTTTATGTACAATTTGCATTCTATAAAACTTTTGTTACGCCATTTTTGAAGTAAATTTCCCGTTGATTTTGTACAAAGCAATATTATTGCTAGAAGAAAACCGGCGAACTTGTAAGTTTGTGTCGAAAGAAAAGTAATTACGACGTTAATGTACAGCACTTTCGAGTGTTTTTACTTAACTTAAAGTTTAGACGCCGGTACTGTCGGTTGTCCATTCTTGACCTTTGTTGCAATTCAATAGAGGGTGAGGGTTGACGGTTGGCGTTGGTACAGTTGTAGAAGCCGCGTAGAAGTAATCATGTGGAAAATTGTATTTGTATGCCTAGCAGTATTATGATCAGTAAATGAGAAATTGCGAGTATAGGACGGAAATTATTTGATTTCAGTTGCTTTCAAAATGGATGAGGCAATAGTGGTTCGTTTAGACTAAATATAACGGCGCCTTCTGAATCTTTTAGAACGTACAGGTGCTATAACGACGATTAAAGAAGATTTAAGGAAACTAGTTTAGTTGGTAGATGAATGCGGCGCTAGATTGACCAGTTAGATACACTTTTATTTGGAAAAGGCCAGTCAAATCTCGCATGAGAAACTGCAGTAAGTAATTAACTGAAACACAATTTAAGGCAGAAGAGTGGATGGTTGATATGAAGGCGTTGCTGAAAGATGGAACACCACGACAGCCTCCTGACGTCGGGTGCAGCACAGCCAAGCTGCCAAAGCTCTGCTTGCCGAAATTTAAGGGTGAAGTGTTGCGCTGATCGGAGTTTTGGGACCGGTTCAAGACAAATGTGGATCAGAAGCTTATATCTGAGTTGGAGAAGATGGCATATTAAGTAGGCTGCCTAGAAGAAGAAGCCCTCCAAGCGGTCGAGGGTTTAAGTATTACAAATTTTAATTATCAAGTAGCTGTGGATGTACTGAAAGAAAGATATGGAAATGAACACAAGATAGTTGATGCACAAAGAAGAAGTTGTGCTAGTCCTGCAAAGGGGGACATAACCAAGCTCTGTGCCCGCAGAATAAACCAAGTAGTTTAGCTATGACACCAAATTCACTTCCCAGAAATAGTGACAGTAACACAGAAATTAATTCTCAGTCTTATCTGCAGACGGCAGTAGCGGAGGCGGGGCAGTTGAACACTAAAAGAAGTAGAACAATCAGGATTCTTCTTGATTCGGGTTCTCGGCGCAGCTATATCGCGCAGGGACTCGCTAGAGAACTGCAGCTAGCCTCGGATCAGGAAGATCTTTTAATGATATTTGTACTTGGTGCTGACAAACTAGTAGAAATCGCAAGTCCGGCTACTGACGTAGAGATCATCACGAGGAGAGGGTATTAAGAGAAGTATTGGAGCAAATTTTGTATACCATATCACTAATAGAATACCTCCTCCCATGGAGATAAATGATGTAGACGTCGTGGCTGATGATGGTTCGGCGGGAGATCAAATATACATGTTGATAGGAAGTGATTATTACTTCTCATTTCTTAAAAATGATATGAGATTATAAGAAGAATTTTTATTTTTAATTAATACAGAATTCGGATGGATGATCGCCGGGAAGATCTTGAAAGAGGAAGAAAATAGAAACAGTTTATTCGTGAGTACTTATTGTCAGTGTCCGAATTCTGATACCCCATACTTTGCAACACCGGATCTGCCTCTTCGAGAACCAGATATTAAATTTCTCTGGGCTCTAGAAGGCATTGGTATAACAGACTCTCCGAAAGTCACTAGGGAAGAAGAAGCGGTCAAATATTTAAATGAAACGGTCAAGTATGAAGACAACAGATACCAAGTGAAGTGGCCTTGGATAACATACCTTCCCGATCTACCCTCTAACTACGGCCTCACCCATGGCAGACTGTCAAGCCTAGTCCAATGACTCCCAGAAGACACCATGAAGGAGTATGACCCGTGTGGTTTTGCAGCACCGCTGGTTCTGCCTGCAAAATTTATTTTACAAGAGATGTGGAAAAGAAAGCTAAAGTGGGACACTCCTCTGTCAGAAGAGCTAGAAAAGGAATGGCAAGAGGCCAAACATCAAAGAATGAAACAGAATGTAAACTTCATTGTTTTACAGACGCCTCACAACGAGCATTTACAGCAGTAACACTGTACCTACGGATACGAAATAAGAATGACAATAGCACTAAAATGGTGTTCCTTATGGCCAAGTCACGTGTGACCCCGATCGCCCATAAAGAAGATCTCAAGACACCAAAACTAGAACTTCTTGGATTTGTTATAGGCAAACGTCTCTTAATGTATGTACGAGACAGCCTAGGATTACAGATAAAGCGGTTACGTCTCTGGTCTGACAGTGAAGTGGTTCTGTATTGGATGAAGTCAGAAAAACTACTACCTCCATTTGTGTGCAAGCGGATAAGTGAAATCAAACAAAACAAAGAAATAGAAGCTAGATATGTCCACACAGAAATGAATCCGGCTGATGACACGACCTGAGCTGTGGCACTTGAAAGGGGAACTGTGGTTCAATGGACCGCAATTCCTTTTGCTTGGTGAGGAGGGCTGGCCAAGGCTACAAGAGCATGGCCAGTCAGCGCTCTTAACAAGCCTAGAACGGAACTGTTTGGTGTAGAAAAAGACAGGTCAACCGAGGAGTTGCCTATATTGCCACGCAAACGGAAAAGATAGATACGCAAGAAGCTACAATGGAAATAGATGATAGAGAATCATTTGATTTGATCATCAGCGAGGATAAGAACATCACTGAATTGAAGAAATTACAGAAAACCTACTTCACCCTCCTGTATGTGTTATTAGGAAAGGTAACCAGTATATCCAGGAACTTGGGTCTCTTCATGGACATGGATGGAATCTTACGATGCAAAGGGCGGTTAATGAACACAATGTGTTCATATGACGCCAAGCATCCAATTCTTATACCAGAGAATTCAGGGTTTACAGATAACAACGGAGAAACGAAGAAGAGATGGATAAGCCTGTATACTAGCCTGGCTGTACGCGCTGTACACTTGGAAGTAGTGAGGGACCTCACGGCAGAAGAATGTTTACTCGCTATGAGAAAATTCGGGTCAGCGGCAGCGCGGTAGAGACCTGAACTCATCGTCTCTGATAACGCCTTGCAATTTAAACTAACGGCAAAGTTGTTGTCGGACACGTACTTTGCGGACAATAAGATACGGTGGAAATTCATTCCACAGCTTAGTCCATGGCATAGAGGGTTCTACGAGCGGTTGGTCGGTTTGGTAAAAAACTGTATGGAAAGAACCCTACAAAAGCGACTCTTAACCGATACAAAACTATGTACGGTCGTCAAGGAAATCGAAGCCGTGGCTACTTCGCGTCCGACCTGTGTTGGTTCGGATATAGAATATGGTTCGAAACCATCAGATTTTCTGAGATATGGAAAATGCATCTCTATCGAAACGTCCATAGAAAGGCCAATTGACGAATTTAAAAGAATGTTCATGGTTCAGTACCTTTGCAGCCTAAGAGAAAGGTACCAGCATTCACATAGAGAACCTCGAGTCCGGGCGAGCCGGAGTCCAAGTGTAGGAGACCTATTCCAGATCAAAAGAAACTCTAAGAACCGAGAGAATTGGAAAGTAGGGAAAATCATCAGCTTGGAACAGGGAAGAAAGGGAGATGCAAAGTTGCGAAAGTATGTGTACAAGAAAAAGAGTTCATCCGCTCTATAGCGCATTCATATCTCTTAGAAGTAGAGGATGAGAACTATCAACATGGAGGATTGCAGAGACTAGAAGAATCGTCCCTACTTAGAGGAACTACGGATCTCGAAGAAGAACCAGTGTGTCCTGTTGAAGAACCCATAGAACTGATGGAAGAAAGCGTTGTAGAAGGAAAAGGAGATGCATCGCTTGAAAATCGCTTGATGGGTTCACATAGCCCCGATCCCATAGAAAAAATGGATACTGGCATCGATGACAGAAATAGGGTGGTCAAACAAGATATGAAAGTAATTGGCAGTGAAAATGCGAAGGAAGAAAGAATTAGAAGAACGGCGGCTCTTAGGGCAAGGGAGAAGATTGCCTTGTGGCCCAGCCAGCTGGCAGCGATCCTGTAAGAATTTCTTTGCCGTCGGGAGTGTCGCGACGAACGCGATCCTCACACAAAACAGGTAAATGCTTGACTCAAACAGCCTTGATTTATTCAACTGGCAACTCAAAAAGAACATTTGAAGGTTTAACGAATCTTGTCTTAACGGTAGGAGGAGAAGTTTTAATTTCCCAACGGAACAATGTTCGCGTGGCGGGAGACTCCAGAATTTCCAGAATCCAATAAGTAGCCTAGCAGGAAAACTGCAAGGACGGAGTAAGTACGAGAATAGAATCGAAAAGAAGACCGCCGGGGATCCCGGTGAGTGTCTTATGTGTATTATTAGAAAGATGAGTTGAGAGATGAAGGGATATTCCAGTAAGTGGAATATACAGAATAGAAATAGCCAAGAATATGCCAAATGGTTATGAGAGGAAAGGGCCGGGTTATAAGGGGAGTTGTGGAGACCCGCGGCGGGAAAAGAATTCCTGCCAATACGTAAGAATAGAAAGAAATCAGAATAGAATCAGTATCGTGATTAGAATGAGAATATAGAGAAATCACTTCACCTCTCACTCGTGTATCGTATATATTGCAGGTACACTTTACAATGTAAAGTGTACATGTCAGAACTCTTGTCGTTATGTCTTAATAGAACTCGGGCAATGTCTGAGGTTAGAGATGTACAATGTATAGACGTCACGACAGGATGGTCTTTTTTAATTTCCATTCCACAACTTGTGGCACAGCATCATGGCGTTCAGTTTTTATTTTATTTCATTGCATGTTTGAGGAAAGCACATGCAGACAGACTAGAGATTTTGTCGAAACGTGACAACAAACTCACAATCGCACTACTGAGGACACATAGAAACCAACTACGCAAGATAGTTGGAATAATAACAGGACACAACACTTTGAACAGACACCTATACAACTTAGGTATCACAGACAGCCCCATGTGCAGAGCGTGCATGGAATCAGAAGAAACAACCAAACACATTCTACTGGACTGCAAACAGGTAGATGTATACAGGACACACCACCAAGGCGCTCACAAACTTTCTGGAGGAGCTGGGGTGGTTAGAGTAGCGCTATCCCACCGATTCACGCAAAATAGGCACACTAGATGTCGACTTGCGGAAAAACGCCCAGTATAACTAACTAACTATAATCTGCAGCTCAATCACGTAACGCATTGTACGTACGTTAGGTAGATCTGAATGTCAATTTTTATACGGAAAAATGACAGTTGGGTCTACCTAACGTGCGTTCAAAACGTTAAGTGATTAGTTGATTACCCCTCGGGAGTACTATACACAGGTTCAATGGTATAATACACAGAACGTTAGCAGATGTAATCACGCCTGATGATAATGAACGGTGATTAAGATTGCCATTTGGCAGAACTACATAGTTAGTTCAGTTATGTTTGATGTGTTGGCAAGCCTTGTATGGCCTAAATGCAATTTTCTTGTTTAATGCAATGCAATTCGTTTAGTTGAACGAGCGAGTGAGGCGAACGAAGCTCACTGCTTCAGCTTGGGCCATTATTTCGTATGTCCGTTTGTTCAGCTGTTCTCCTCTACAGGTCGCCTCAACCGATTCTCGTGAAGTTTGGGAGCAGGTCTTTTTTATGTCCATTCTGATATTCAGTAAGAACAGGTGCGAGTTCTGTATCTCACAGAGCAACTATGTAGTATTCAATTAATTTAATAGTATGTTGAATATCAAGGATTGACCAAACCGAAGCTAAAATAAAATACGCTGACGTATTTAGGTGACTTCCTGATTAGTCGCTGCGGAAGCGGTACGGTATCAGTAAGCCGTCAGCTGTCAGTCGAGTCAGTACCGATTCTTTACCGCGCACCTACATTTGAATAAGCAGTCTTATCGCTTTAAAGGGATAAGACGTCCTGTTGTAACCATTATTTATATGGCTTGATGTTTTAAAAATCTCTGGTTTTTGATGCAATAAAGAATATTAAGTATTAGGTATTATTGTTAAATGAGTGCTTTTTAATTGTCGCGGGATGCACAGAAGCGGGGCGATTGTAGTGCTACACGCGTACCTCCCCGCTGCCACGCATGACTACTGCGCAAACGAAATACAGATTGCATACCGACCAGTAAGGAAATCTGTGCGACATCAGTAAGCTCACGTCAAGGTAAAAAAAAAACAAATACGGATCTCGCCCCGCCAAGTCAACGACTTATCCAAATGCATACACAGAAAGAAAACTTGAATACACTTGAACCTGTCCATATTTGGAACATGCAACTTTCATAATAATCATAATACTAATCGAATTTAAACTTGTAAAACATGTTGAAATAATGCTAACATTTACACGCTCACGTTTTAAATGTCACTACGGGCGACATGTTTCGAACTCTTCGGGAGTTCTTATTCAGTGTTTTCGCGGCGGTGTCGCTTGAATCACTGCCCGCACGCGCCGACATACGATACGATACGTGAGTTGAACCGTGTACTTAGTTATGGCATTTGTTTAACGGATCACCAGATATAGTAAAATATAACGCCAAAAAAACACTTTTTACTGCCAAAAATAGTAAACTATCACCAAAATTTAATCTCCATTTTAATGTGAAATAATAACCCAAATTATAACATCTTACTATCCTATTAAAAAAAATGATTTCCATTGCTATCCCAAATATAGTAAATGATCACCAACATTTAATCTCCATTTTTAAAGAAAATGCTATCCTAACAAATCATTGCTAACCCAAAAATACTAAAATAACTTCCTAAATTCGACGGAGCCCCGCTTTCGTTTCTGGGACTCAGTCTCCCGGCCTCCGCCCGGGCTCCCGCCAGAAACTCGCTTCGTCGGCCCTTCATTTCACGTGCGCCATCTTCCCCCACTCGCTTCGCTTCGGCCTCGTGCACCCCGTTCAACTCCGGACCTCCTTCGCGAGCTTCTGGCTCCGCGGGCTTTTATATACACTCTAGGGGTAGGACAGACAAGACTACGTGGAAGTGAAGTGAAGAAATTTGGCATCATTATACTTTATTTGGTAATATGCATACATTTTATGGCTATCATAGTGGGCTATTTAGGTAGAAATATTGTATTCATTTGCTCGCTAAGATTTGGTGAAGTTTACTTTTGGTCTTCGAATACAATTTAATGTGCAGTCGTTACTAAAACAGATAGTACTATTGTAATAGAAGAATGTTTTTTCTTTTGGTGTTCAGTATATTTTTTTGGTAAGAAAGGTTAGGGTATCAAAGCATTTTTTGGTGGTCATTATATTTAACCCTCTTAATTATTGGCATTAATTATTAATACTATATTTAACTAATCTCATCGGTTCTAGTCGATAATTGAACGAGCGAGCGATGCGAAAGAAAATGTCCTTTTAGCTAAGGCAAAAATTATTTCGTATATCTGGCGTCTGTCCAGCTGTTCGCCTCTACAGATCGCATTTCTTAACCGATTCTCGTTAAGTTTTGTAAGCAGATTCGAGAGTATTTTTTTTGTACTTTCTGTTTTTCTAAATTCAAAAACAAAATTTAAAGTTAGGGTCGCGATCTCTACAGCTCACAGTGCCTCTAGTTTTTAATAATCTCATTTCTCTGTTCAGTTGCAGGTCCAATGGATATTTCAACGATAGTTAAACATATGAAACCTTAGTAGGTATTATTTATTTTCGGTTAACTGAGGTACCTGGGAGTAGGTACTCCCAGCATTGAATAAGAGTCATCAGTCGACCTTACTAAAGAGATTTTTGTACCTTTTTATTTTTCACACCATTTTTTCGCGCCTAAAAGTGTCAGAGAGGCGCTTAATAATTTATATGCCCGGTGGCACATTTCTACGTGCGGTTTTGTGGTTAATTACGTGTAACTTTTCAGATAAGGCCTTTATTAAGGTATGGCGAGAGATGCTGCTGGATTTACGTAAGCTGTGGCAAATGTAGCGTAGAAAACTATTCGTTCTGTTAATGATCGATTTATGTGCACCGTTTAGGTAATTATGGGTGAAGAGAATTTGAAAATGGTAAAGTATAGGTATTTAATCTATGAAAATTGTACTTGCTGCATCATTATCTTCATCATCATCCATCTCCTGGCCCTTACGTTGGTCCAGTGCTGGTTAGGAACTTCACATATACCTTTCAATTCCTCACGTTGTTTTCCTTGTAGAATGGATTACTTTGATCCAATTCGGCCATCTTGAATAATCTCAAGTAACCTTAAAGCTAATGAAAAATAATAAAAGATAATCCTTAAAAAAGTTTTGAGTAGGTAATTCATTAGCCAGGATCTGCCCACGATAGCCGAACAATATCGCGAGCCTTTGTTAAAAAGACGAAACGTGTCTACGGGGGCGTGATTTGTAGAATTAAGGTATCCCATTAATTACAACCTATAACTACTCTGTGCACACGTGTAATCATTTAATAGATTGTCCCCAGAGATCTTCAGAATT
The DNA here is from genome assembly GCA_947578815.1 of Epinotia ramella. NCBI lineage: Eukaryota > Metazoa > Arthropoda > Insecta > Lepidoptera > Tortricidae > Epinotia > Epinotia ramella. Next base: position 25,635,451 of record OX388205.1, read on the forward strand.
CAACTGATTACATTACGACTCTTAGCTTGTTTACTTCGCCGGGCCCTTCGTATTTCGCCCACAAAACAAAGCCTTCTCCAGATCATTAGGCTTCTAATTTAATTGTGTCCAAACCCACGGCACTCATTAATTCTGCAGGAATTAAATTTCCATCTTGGCGGGACATGAAGCTGAAAGACTTAATGGAATAAACATAAAAGTCAGTTTGAGGGAGACATCTTCCATTTTTTTCATGCGTCTGTAGATAGCTTGGGTAATAGAGTCCTGCGTACAAGATCCGTTGCCTTCGATTTTGCATGCCACTTCAGATTCTACGTATTTTAAACTTGTTTCATTTAAAAGCAGCCTTTTTATAAGGTTTTGGATAATGTACCCAACTTGAAGCAATACAGAAAGTTAGGCATTATGAAGCAGCTCGAAATAAACACACGAGACTACAATGCCCCTTTTTGCGCCTATATAGAAACCTAGCCTGGCGTGATCCAGGCTTTCAGACTCACCCTAGCGTTACTTTGTAATTCGAACAACTAACCCGATCAGAATAATGGGCCAGAAAACGACAAAGCCGAAAGTGACGTATCCTTTCATATCTCCTCATTCACCCACAAATGCTTACTAGCATTTTACCACTTTTTCCAACCGCCGAACCCTTTCACTCATACATCGATACATGTTATATCCACTAAACCGTTTTATAAAGACCTCTGCCCGTGTTTTACTTTGTCCTTACGCGTGAAAACGGCTCGAAAATAGCGAAATGATAGGTCAATATACACTGGTAGCGCACTCCACGCTTTCAAGGAAAAGGGTTTAGTTGGTCCGACCTACTTCTTCAGAACGTTTTAGCTCCTTAGAAAAATATTCATATAAAATGCGGATATGAATGTTGCGTTTGGATATTGCCGGAATATTCGGTCGTCCAATAAAGGGGGGATGTAGTGAACGTTTTTTAATGCTTTATTGTTGGTATGGGGCCTTCGTCCGTTAAGGTTCGATGTATTTCTTGTTGGATTTTTTAGTTCACGGTGTCCCTGTAACGTTTTTTGGACTACATTGCTTAATTGGGTCATACGGGGATTTAGTTTCGCGTCTTTTATGTGGAAGTAGAACCAGTTAAGGACTTATATTTAATCCGCATTATTGCCTGCCGCCTCACGCTCCCAGCTCTAAAATAAAATTAATAACCCATCTTTACCTTATCAAAGTACGAAATATTACAAAAATGGCTGCAGACGCTGTCTTATTAGGACACTGCAAATATCCTTCTTATCATTTCATAAATTGAAGACAAAATACTAACAAGCAAAATAAAAAAAACGTTAGTTAAGAAATATAACTATAAATAGCTTTCACTTACAGATGTAATTAAACAAAACATTGTATTTGTTAGATTATAATTTCAGCTTCCATCTTACGTGACCTTTGTTATAATACCTTGAGTTGTATGTTCAAATCAAATCAAATCAAATATCTTTATTTCGTCATCATAGGTAATAAAATAGGTGACAAACAGTACAAAATAAGTAGCAGATCTATGACGTGCCTTTTGGCGTACGAATTATTTACTTATCATTTACATAATACTATTAACATTAATCCCAAAGAAACAATTAGAAAATTTAAAATTACATGTCAAAAATTGTCAATTTCATTAAGTCACATTATTGAGATCATCATCATTAATATATTCCTTAATATTATAATAACATTTATGTAATAGCAATCTTAATAGTAAATGTTTAAATTTATTTACATCAGCATTTTTTAGCACAACAGGCAATTTGTTATATAGTTTTGAAGCCATTATGTTAATATTGCGTCCCATCAGAGCGGTATTGTACTTCTCTATGAGCACCACAGGGCTTCTAGGTCTCAAGTTACCCATTCGATTTGAATCGATTAATTTGAAAAGGGTGGGATTACTTTTAACAAAGTTGCAGCATTCGTAAATGTATAGACTAGGTAACGTTAATATTTTCTGTGATATGTTGTTATATAATATCCATGGAATCAATTACTCAAATAGTACATCTGAATGTCTGAATGATTTCATTAGTTTACCTTTGTTACTGTTACATTGTCTAAGCACCGTTTGCCATGACATAGAATATGGCTGAACTCAAACGTGTAAGACACAGGTTCACACCCAGTTTACGGGTTGGAAGTTTTTGTCAAGATATGCATACTTATTTGTACAAACCCTAATAGTCAAAGCCTCACTGCCTACGAAGTTGAAAGCCCTTGGTTCGAATCCCGGTAAGGGCAAATAATTGTGTAACGAGCATGAATATTGGTTTTTGAATCTTGGAAGTTTTCTATGAGGCTAGTTCAATGTGTGTACGATTGTCCCCTTATTTTATTTTGATATACACTTTTTCTTATGTTTGAATCTAGTTACTTACCGCAATAATATCAAATTCGTAAGAAAGACGTAAATGCTAAAATAAAGTAGGTATGATTCACGGCTATTTTATGTAAATTGTTTTGTAACCAAGCAATTTTGTCCGAAAAACGTTTGTATAAAAAGTTTACGTCAAGGAATCGAATGCTTTTGTATTCTTTTATTCCTTAAATCTGTCTGTCGAACTGAATGACATGATCAAAGGATGACGCGTGTTTGTATTGAATAACTTGGAAAATACCACTTAAATTGCTCTTATCGGGGATATAGTCTGTGAATATACGTACGGATACATTGCTGTTCGTATGAGAGTGAATTCTAATGCACCACATAAAAGTAGGTACAGAGTTCATAGTTTTCCACGATAATTTTGTCCAAATCAGGAACAAAAACTTCTTTCTACAGTGTAGACATACATAATATCGAGTTGTATTTTGTGAGTGAGCATAAAATTCATGTAAATTGTTACTCTCACTATATCAATCAATGCATAAGTGGCTACTAGATTTTTTGAAAGCTTTTTTTTACGTCTATAGGTACTTAAATAATTTACCCACAAGGTCCTAAGCCGAGACAAAAAATAAAAGAAATCAGTTCATAATCATATCGATTTATTTACTTACACTGATCTGAACTTATCACTTTATACAAAACTTTCTATATATCACAATCAAATAGCGACGAGAATCATTATTTTAAACAATGACTAATGACATCAATGAATATAATGTTATGCCACGTTTACACTGATCTGGTCACCGTAACTTACAACACGCGTTAAATCAGTCCAACAGAGGCTTTAGTATAAGTTTTACCGAAACAAAACTTATACTAGAGCCTCAGTTGTGGTCAGAGGCTCTAGTATAAGTTTTACCGAAACAAAACGTTACGACCGCGTTTGCGTTTAGCTGTCAAATCCCATACAAATTGAGGGTAAAACGCAAACGCGATCGTAAAGTTTTGTTTCGGTAAAACTTATACCTCTCCCCTCTGCCTCTGATATGCGATCTATTCTACAGTATGACGTGACCAGATCAATGTAAATATACCTTTATAATGCATGTACTATAAAACTAAAGCTTTAAAACTATTTACACTTTTTACACCGTTTTTACTTTCATTGATCCGCATAGTTCAGAAAATAAGTAGAGATTACGTACGCATGCTACAATATTAGGTAACATTAAAGTGCTAAATAAATGAAACTTGAACTATGATCAGATGAATGAAATTTCAAAATTTCAATGGCCGTACCGGCCGACAAAATTGGATTTGCGCACCTGTATGTTATACATAGGCGTACCGAGATGGTAATGTGAATTTTACAATGTCAATAATACAGATGAACTACCACATATAATAGGGTTGTTGCAAGTGTTGAAACCAAATAAAAATCTACGAGTTTGTTCCTAAATGGAGGAAAATATTGACACAAAAAAATAAATAATCCCAAAGTTAAAACTGTCCAAAGTTTTAAGGGACATTAAGAAGATGTCATTTTTTTCAAAACACTACTATGATGCTGGAGGTTCCAGCGTATTTCGTCTCAAGTTAGTGACATTAAAACGGATGCTGCTTCGTAATATTTTGAGATATTTAATGGCGTTTTCAGACCCCGTATCATGGTCGGCCTTATCACGCGATAAGTGACAAGATAGGAGCGTCGTCTCGTTCTATCGAACGGTGTCAGCCAGTGACGGACGCTCTATCTTGTCACTTATCGTGTGATAAGGCCGACCATGATACGGGGTCAGGAGTAGGTATAGTTTTTGGTCTTTTTTCTTTTTAAGTATCTAATAATAATATTGGAGACACCTACCCTATTGGTCTAGTTTCAGACTTCATAACTCAGAGCGAGTTGCATCAACTTAAGATTACAGACGGATCAACGTTAAAGATGGCGTCGACAGCTGTCACTCCATAGAAACTTGACAAACTTTCCATGCATTTTTGCATTTGTGCAACCTACCCTTAATATGTAAATCCCTCCCACACAGGATCAAATTCTTGTCCATCTATTCGTTTCATACAAGACTAATCTTTTATGTTATAATCCTAACTGTAACATATTTAAATAATCAGGTTAATACATCAAACAATTAACAACAACTGAACATACACAGAGTCACCGCTAAATAAGGTTAATTTCGTAAATTTAAAAGTAGGTCAAACAATCTTTTTTTTATCGTATGTATACACACTGCTTTTTATAAAGTAGTTACAGTATCACATAATGAAGTTTTTTAAATCACTGTCAATTAAATAATTATGTCTCCCTCTTGGCATTTAAATTAGGTAGGGTTAATTTTGACGATGATATAAAAAGGAATGAAATTCAACGTCAATTTTGTTTGCACGGCAGGAGGCATAAAACACCGACAATTATATAAGGATGGAATAAAATGATTTAAAAGTTATAATGTGATTGACCTATTAAGTAATGTAATATGATACAATATAATATAATAAAATATAACACAATGTAATATGACATAGTTATAATTGAAATGTAACCAGTGTGCAGCGACATGTAATTTTGTATAATGCATAATATTAACAATTAGCACGTAAGGTCTATTAACTGTTAGTGCTGATTTTATTTAATAATAAACAATAAACAATATTTCTGTCGACTTATTAAGACGAAATCAGACGTGAAGACCGCTGCGGAGTGATGAATTCAATATTAGTGAAAAAGTTTCGTATTCTACGTATCATCTGTAGAATTTTTAAGACGCAATCAGTATAAAATCCGCGTAGGTACATGAAGACAGCTGCGGAGTGGTGACACGCGCGCGACGTCAGCGCCGAGGCGGGGTTGCGCACGCATGCGCGGAACTCAGCGTACTCGTCGCGGGTTATCGCGCAGTGTACGTGGTGGTGATGCACAATATATATATACTTCTCATTCTAACATGTGTGTCGTCCTTAATTGCAGCGATTTATCGTTACTGACATCGAGGTTTACGTGGCAATTTAAATTGAGTAAATCAATAAATTATGTAATGTTATATAGCAAATAAATATGATTTCATCCCTTTTCAAGACGGCGTCAGATTATTGTTACAATGAGACATCAATAACGTTCATTCTAATGAAGCTGCGTGTCTCAATAAATGTTAATTTTTTTTTCTTCTCTACACCTTTAAGATGAAATCAGTATGAAAACCGCGTACATGAAGACAGCCGCGGAGTGGTGGTGCGCGCGCGACGCCAGCGCCGAGGCGGGGTTGCGCACGCATGCGCGGAACTCGGCGTACTCGGCGCGGGTTATCGCGCAGTAGTGCACGTGTACGCACGCGGAGTCGCATTCGGAGTCGGGCGCGTGGCGTACACGCAAAGCTGTTATGTACCTGGGAGATAAAACAAAATAAATAACTAATGTAATAATACGACGTAAAGGTCCCTGGTAAAGGTCGCGAGAGGCCGCTAGATGCGGGTAGCGCGGGACATTGGCACTCTTTGGGGAAGGCCTATGTCCAGCAGTGGACGTCTTTCGCCTGATATGATGATGATGATGATCGTAATAATAATTGATTGAATCAGGCGTTACTTTGCGGAAGTCCATGATATGTTACCAGAACAATATTCGCTGATAGACCAGCACGTTTTTTTTTTGGCGGAATAGCAAAGGAAATACGTATAATATTGTTCTCGTAACTAAATAATACAATAAAAAAATATTTTTCTCAATCCTAATTTTTTATCAATCATCTTGTTCTTAATCTGTCCCGTCAGCCAGGAGACAACTTAACTGTGTTCCTTGGAAAAAAAAATAGACTTCTAGTACGCTCCTATTTGCGAATTTTATTTAGTATGGATTTGCGAACAAATTGTTTAGCCCGGGAGAGGATAAAAATGGGTTGAAAAGCCCTAGATAGATACAAGTGCAGTTTTAAAAACCCAAGAAATGTGACCCAGAAGAGCTAACCGCATGGCAACTAGTGAATTCTGAATTGGGAAAAAAAATACATTTCTTAACTAATTCTAATTAAATTATAGGTATTTCTTCTAATCTTTACCTGATTTAAATTCAATTGGGTAGAAGTGAAAATTGTAATTTGACATTACCGTAACGTATGAATGTTAAAGCACTCAAAAGTCACTAGTATAACTCTCAGAGTGTTTCTGTTATTATTTTAGAGCTCCTACTTATTATTTATGGTCATCAATAAAAGAAACAAAGCGTTCATGATTTCCATTTCATCAAACACACCCCGTATAATTTACCAGATAAAAGGCAAAACAGTTGAAAGCTACTAAGCGAGATAGAAGAAAAGGCAAAACAGTTGAAAGCTACAAGTTGGCTTACGCTTCAACCGGGTGAGTGAATGATTGCATGTATAAATGCATAAAGGACCAAAGAGAATAAATAAATACACCCGGAGCTTTGGTAAAAAAGCTCATCTGCATATGGACCAAGGCTAAATTACCTTTTGTGTTTTTTACCGTGGAAAGCTTAAAATTACAAAGTAACTTAACCGTATTGTTCAAACGTCAAATGTGTTATTAGGCTGATGTGGAAGCTTTAAGCCTTTTAAGTAGATTACGCTCGTTTTATTCCGGCGTTTTTCATTACATGTTGTGTATAGGGTCTATTGTTCTGTCGATTTTTCCATATAATTATATTATATTAATATGTATTTAGAACCTGTTACTTTGCGTCATAAATTGGACCTTTCTTCGTACAACATTTTTACTCATAATGTCCTCATCAATACGCTGGTAAAATTATTTGACTTTCTCCCGAGCTTTATGCATGACGCACTACTCACTGTAGGTACATATATGAAGTATTGATGTTCGTGAGAAAGAATTTGACAATGTTCAAGCGTGTTGAGGTCACGGGCAAACAACTCCGATCAACAGGGAGACTCAGAACGGTCCCGCGTCGCATGGCACTTTCAACCCAACCTATTACGAACGACTACCCGCCGAATTGCGAACAGAGTCATCTGACGAAAAAGTATAGTTTGTTATCTGACGATCTTTATGTAATATTATCTTAGTCATTTATTTACTTTTGCCTATTCATTAATTGTGACTATAATTTGAACCAAATGTAACTTGACATTTTATTACAATTCTTATTCTCTTTGACGATCATAATATAAATTCATATAGATTAAGCTAGCTTTAATTTACATATATTGGAATTGTATATTGTGAAATAAATAAATCTAAATCTAAATCTATTGTGAATAACGAGGATTGGATGATGTCATGAAAGGTTATTTATGGATTTTATGATTCTTCCATCCTTGTATGAGTAAGTATAAACATCGATTTTTAACCAAAGCGAGTAAAATAAATTAGATTGTTGATGGACGCCGCATCAAGATTGGAGTGAACGAAAGAAAAAGGAAATTTTTGGACTTTCACATCACGCAACAGACGCTGAAATTAAGCCTTAATTTGATCTCAATCTAATCTTGATTGGTTGAGAATGTTGAAATGTCATTAATTCTCCTTTTGAAAGGTATTTATTGATCGCGGAATAAGGAAGGCTATGTAAACAAAACCAACCTATTGAACCTAGTGTGAATACAATAAAAATACAATTGTAGAAAATTACTCATCAGCATATCCACCCCCTGAGATTTCCGCTGGTGTAAAATGTTGTACTATTACGAAGTACCTATTTCTTTAATATTCTTCAGCCGATAAATTATAAAAAAAAAATTTTTTTTGCCCTTTTTTCAATGACGAAACACAATGGAAAATAACACGTAGGTAATTGATTCAATCAACTAATTCTTGTTTTGATTCTGTTCCGTTAGACAGTAATCAAAACTACATTGATTCTTAGAAAAAAAAAATACAGCATAGTCTTAAGATGCCAATAGGAAAACGGTAACAATTTTCAATATAACATTAAACCCATAAAATTACAATTTTATAAAGTGACCCAGGAGACGTAACCATGGCAACTAACGACAGTAAAAGTAAATTCACCCAAATATAAAATCTTCCTTCTTTTACTTACTTGGCAAATACATTCCGGTCATGATAATTCCTGATTTTATCCGCCAGCGCGTCTAGGGACGTCGCGCTGACCTCCCGCAGGCCGTAGTACTGGGTCAGGTTGTATTCTACGGCCCAGTGGAGCTCCGCGCGGTTCGATGTCACGTCTAGGTAGTACTGGGTGTAATCTAACACCTGGGAAGAAAAAATATTATTGCATTATTATTAATCATCATCCTCCGCCTAGCGTTATTCCCGGTTGTGCACTAAAGGAGCGCGGGGTCCGATACCTAATCCCAAGATTTGGCACGGCTCTAGTTTAACGAAAGCGACTGCTATCTGAACTTCCAACAGGGAGGGTAAACTAGACCTTATTGGGGTTAGACCGGTTTCCTTACTACGATGTTTTCCTCCTCACCGAAAAGCTAAAGGTAAATTCCGGACATAAGTGCCGAAAAACTCAGTATATTATTATTAATCGTTGATTATTCCTCGTCATCATCATCATATTAGCCGAAAGACATCCACTGCTGGACAGAGGCCTCCCCCAAAGAGTGCCAAAGTGGCCGCTCCTGCGCCACCCGCATTCAGCGGACTCCCGCAACCTTTACCAGGTCCTCAGTCCACCTTGTGGGGGGCCTTTGATTATTCTTGTATTATTATTATTATTTAGTAATTGAGTGTGTGAAAAGAAACAGGACCTAAAGAAAAAATAGCTGTTTCAGAATGTGCAACTTAACCCTTTCACATGATACCCCACTTGACGTTGAATTTTTGCTGCCCCTTAAATCGGTAATTTTTAGTAGAAAGTTTGAATACTTTCGGGTTAGGCTTGCTCATAACTATTCCAACGAAATATTAAGCGATACGAGAAAGGGACACATGGACCGAGGAGTGCATAAGAGTTCCTTTTATTGCTTCATTGAAATCATCGTGTCATATGTGTCACTGTTAATGATCAAATTAAGGTGTCTCCGGGTTGTTTCGATTATTAGGTACATTGTAGATGCAATACACATGAAAGTTTCTTCTTAACAATTTAACAATGACTTAAATATAAGTCTACCCGCCGAAGTACGAATGGAAACATCGGAAACAACACCCAGAGTCAATTAAGAAACTTTCTATTGGAAAATCTATTGTATTGTATAAGTGAACTTTTTGACATAACCGCATAATCTTGATATATTGTTTTTGATATGATTGTTGGATATATGTAATCACGATAGTCTTGGGTGAACATTGATGACTATGATGTTATAAATTTAAAGAGTGGACATAATTAGTTATATTTAAATTGTTGTTTATTATTGTGCGTATTTTATTGAATTTTATTGACGATCACAATAAGGATTCTTGTAAATTTAGATGTAATTCATAATGTAATCTTATATTGTGAATAAATGAATCGGAATAAGTAAAATCCCCAAGGAAGCGTTGTATTATAACGAATAATTGTAAAAAGTCTAATCATAATAACGCTATTCAGATCGGAAGTTTGGACAGCCCCCTTTGAAATAAATCATGAACTTTGACATTCGGCATTGAAGTCAGCGTTCATCATTAAACTCTTGAGTTTCTAAGTATGGTAAATGTCCCAATATTCTACGCCTAATAGTTGACACTTATTGTTCAGCTTTATTATATTAGGCCTGTTACAGGTACGACAACCTTGAGTCAAAATATAATGTAGAGTATTGGATACTTTTGATATTAGCGAGAAAATGGTTAATAATTTTTCTACTTCTAGCTGACACTTCGTATGGCGTTTATCTATGTAAAGCGACATCAGCATTTATATAAATTAATTTTAAACCAACTTTATTCTACTGCGGTCGATCTATGCCCGCCCTTTGTACTTATTTTATTTGTGCAATAAACATTTAATAAATTAATAAATAACAGATAACTTCATACAAAATTAAGGTGGGACGACAGCGTGAACCTTCCATAAAAACGTTTAGTAATGGTATTACTATTTTGTTTAGTCAATCAAATCACCTAATTCATACATAAATGATTATAAATATAAAATATAATTTATGAGTATTTTATTGAGTCTGTTAATATTGCAGAAATTAGGTGATATGATTATTTAAATAAAATAATACTAAGGTACAGTCGGGGTAAGAAAAGGTTCGTCACCTTAAAGTTTGGTGCAAACCAAGGCAATTATCAGTCCTGCCAACGTTTAATTTCAAACGAAACAGAAATATCGCATAGACGTTTGCATTTGCAATAATCAATTACCCTATTAATATTCAGATTCAAAGATATTTCGCTAATGTTATAGCCAGCTTCTTGATCTGCAATAATAGCAGCTCTAATGGATATTTAAATTCCTCGGCATTATCAAATTAAATACGACGCAGAGTTATTAATGTTATTATTGATCGCAAACATTACAAGATAAAATATTGACACTGACAGACACTGACAATTAAATAGAATATATTTGACTAGCTTCCTTCCTTCTTCCTTCCTCGGGATTCAAACTATCTCCATACGAAATTTCATCGCAATCGGTTCAGCGGTTTAAGCGTGAAGAGGTAACAGACAGACAGACAGACACACTTTCGCATTTATAAGTAAATATATATAAGTAATAAGTAATAATATTATAAGTAATATAAGTAAAATAAGTATTTAAGTATAAGTATGGATTGGAACTCTTACAAAGTTGTTTAATTGACTAGGTAATTAAAAAGGTTTAATGTTGATACGAAACTAGATATAGGTCAGAGGTGTAAATTATTTTGATCCTTGTTATCATATCAAGTAGGTAAGTATAATTTTATATGCACTTGACTTAGTACTTTGCTTTCAAAAGGTACTAAGTGTCTATTTATTTATTTATATATTTAATCTTTATTGCACAAAAGAACAACTTATCGTACAAAAGGCGGACTTAATGCCGTAAGCATTCTCTACCAGTCAACCTTTGGGCAAAGCAGACAAATTGTGGGCGGTGCAACTTCAGATATAAACACACATTAAACATACACTTATAATAAATAACAACAATAGACAAATAAATAAAAATACATACAAATATAAATACCTACATATATAAATATATATATATACCTGTGTATATATATATATATATATATATATATACAGACGAAAATAGAGAACAGAAACACTAAGAATCTACGGCTCTGCTAGCAAACAACTCTTTTACTTTTCTAGAACTTTATAAAGGAATTAATTTAATAACTGACGAAGGTTTTCGTACCCCGACTGTACATACAAACGGTTAGTGAATCGGTATTGTAGGCCGGGAAACGTTTGTGCTTAGGTGTTGTAATATATTTCCTTGAGAAATATTTAACATTTAGGAATAAAAGATTACGGGAGAGATAAACAAAGCTCAGCGCAAATATTCCTCTAAAATTCTTAGTGGTAAATAATTTTGACGTTTCATTACCTTTCCGTTGTTGGAGTCAAATTTGTATAATCTTAAGCCCGGATTGGATATGCTGCCAGCTCCCCTCGGAGTAACTGATGGCGCGAGGAACGCCCAGGACACTGGTCGACCTAGATAAAGAAAAAAAAAACACGTTACATTTTATTGTGAAAACGTGTTCTTACCTGCCATGATCGCTTTTATGTCGGACCTAATCATTCGTCCTTGGAATTCAATTATACTTATATAAATTGTATACACGGTGGAATTTAATCGGTGATCAGGAATCCAAAAATCTTAATTATCAATCTACACAGAAGCCAATACGTGAGATCTCGTGCAATATAGCTCACAATCTAATTAATCACACTTAATTAACATCGGTAAAATGTACACTGACTGAATAAATGGACACCCTACTTTTATTGAAGGGAAGTTACTCGTAAGTGTACATACGTCAAGTGCTTGCTGGCTTTGGCGGGAAACTAGACAGATCAGACGATTTGAAGCAATTTGTTATGAATTTGACAATGACAAATTGACAGCTTATTGCTCATTTATGTTTTAAGTTTCTATGGCTGATAGTTTGAAAAGAGGTATTAAACTTTTCAGACTAAACCATTAGTAGGGTGACAATAAATTTTAATTAAAATTTAATTTCAACTTAAAAATTAGTTATGATAAAAAAAAACTTGGTTCCACTTAAGTACTACATAAACGTGACCGCCATCGATTACTGAATTAGAAAAATGGGTTCCTGTTCACAGATTAAATTCCACCGTGTATATACAAGATGATAACTTACATTAACTAAATTAAATTAAAACTAAGTTTAATCTAAAAAAGGCGGCGGCTGGCGGCATTTCCTCGCTGAATTGCAATGCTGATGCGTTGCGCGAGAAAGTCGCCAGCTCTTCGGACACCAGTTACGTGAACCAGACGTTTCGCGATTAGTGTGAAAGGGACGAAACAATCATGTTAGCAGGTTGATCAAATAAAAGCCTGATTGAACGTTCAATTGAGAAGATAAATCATTACGACAGATCTCTTGCTCGCACTCACGAGGCTAGAGGAGCGGATTAGTGATTTATGCACCTAACGGCACGTTGATTGTAACCTTACTATGGTTTAGCCTAGTTGGCACTAGATCAAATTGTGTTCGATTCTCGTCTAACGTAACGTGTTCCGTATACGAATGATTTTCGGTCAACTAACGCATTATACTTTCTATTTAATTCTTGACGGTAGCGTATCAGTTCATCATCATCGAAATACGTCTACTGATGACGTGGTAGGTCGCGAGAGTCCGCTGGATTCGGGTGGCGCAGGACAATCTTTGGAGGAGACTATGTCTAGCGTTTGAATAGGGGCGTAGACACTTAATAAAATAATCAATAATGTCATATTTTCTCGAAAAAGAATTAAAAATGTAGTCAAATGGAGAAAAAATCAACGCAAAAAGGTTAAATAATCACGAAGTTATAAGTGTCCAAAGTTTTAACAAGGGGTATGTTCTGTGCCTTTTTCGCAAAACGCAACTTCATATGAAACGATGACGCTGGAAGAATATGACGTCACAGAAGACGGCAACGTGCCGCATCCTGTAATGTGACGTCACACACCGTTTGCGTTTTCTCTCTCTAACAAGCAATAATAAAACGGTTGTAGCTTTGTAATTCTTTGAGATATCTGAATGGGATTTTCGTCACTAGGCATATTTTTTTTCCTTCTTTCTTTTGAAGTTATAATAATTTTCGAGTCTACACCCGTATTATGGTCGTGATAAATATTAAATAAGACACTAACCTTCACTGTACACTAGTCTGAAGGTATCCGTGTGCCGGTGCCCGTAGAACTGGCCCACGATGACGTCACTGAATGCCCTGATTACGTGGATGAGCCTCGCGTTGGCTTGGGGGGTGAGCTCGCCCCCTCCAGCCGCTGAAGCGCTGCCAGCGCCGTGGCGTTCCTCCACGCCGGGACCAGCGTGGGCTACTATGTACACCTGTGAAAAAAAAAAGGGCGGGTTGCACTCCGGAAGTGCCGGTAGAAGTGAAAACTGACGGAGGGCACCGCGCCGGGCCGCCCCGGCACGCGAGCGGCCGCAACATCCGTACGTCTTACATCAAACAATTCCCCCCCCCCCCGCCCCCAAGCCTCGTCCCGAATCTCTCCGAGAGAGACTCTCACCATCCTACGGTCACGTGACCTCCTACGCATCTGACGTCACAAAAATCTGTCGCGAGTTTAACAATTTCACCCCATCCCAAAAAGTGCCCGCTAAAGAAGTTTTCACTTCAATAATTAAGAACTAATAGACTTAGCCATCATTTGCTTGTCTTTCAGATCTCAATCGATTCATATATTTTGCTCGATCTGACACGCTAGCTCCGTGTGTTTGCGTGGGAGATTGAGAATAAAGAAGATTCTCATAGACTTAGCGAATAGCAGTGACTGACTCATGTAGACTTATTTGAGCAAGATTCGTCAGGCACAGCTTTGGCATTATAAAATTGTTAAAAAAAAGGGCAAGTTTTTATTGCTGACTGTACTTTTTCGCAAACCTATCAAACTATGCATACGCCAATAAGTTAAGGCTATAATGGTACCCAGGGCTCCATTAGGATGCAACTGGTATAAAGGTAGACCCTCTTATGCATAATATGGATGCAATATTGCGCCTAATTTACAACAACTTAAGAAAAGTGATGAACGGACACTCTATACATCATCGTCATATCAGCCGAAAGACGTCCACTGCTGGACATAGGCCTCCCCCAAAGAGTGCCAAAGTGACCGGCCTAAGTGGCAGAGGTTCTCGAGTGGCGACCACGTACCGGAAGGCGCGGCGTGGGTAGGCCCCCAACAAGGTGGACTGATGACCTGGTAAAGGTTGCGGGAGTCCGCTGGATGCGGGTGGCGCAGGACAAATGTGTGCGAGGGTATTTGTATATTGTTTCATTTTTGCTATGTATGCATGTCACGTCACCAAACCATCTGTAAAAATCTGGCTGTAACATCCCTATGGAAAGTTTGATTTAGACTAATTTGTCTTTCCATTAAATTACAGATCGGTGTGTAATTGTAAGATAGTGTCAACCAGCCTTTAATACCATTGTTTTTTTTATGGTATAGGAGGCAAACGAGCAAACGGATCACTTGATGGTAAGCGATTACCGCCGCCCATGGACACTTGCAACACCAGTTATTGTAAAAAAAAATGGCAAGTTTTTATTGCTGACTGTACTTTTCGCAAACCTATCAAACTATGCATACTCCAATAAGTTTAGGCTATAATGGTACCCGGGCTTACATTATTGTTTTGTAAGTTAGACGTGTAAAAGTTTCGTTGCAGAATAAATATTACAAGTAAGAATTTTTGAATCTACTATAATTTGTCTATACGCAAACCCCAACCAGTCTGATAACGACGTAACCTAATATTTGGGTAGCGTATTCCAAGTTTAAACTCAATTTTATACGGCTAAGACCTTTGAAGTACTGATAAATCTTATATTAATTATATTCTAATTTACAGGGACGGAATAAGCGTTAATGAAATCTGAGAGTCTCTCGTAAACAAGATATTTTATAGAGAATAAATTAACTACTTCAAAGCGCAAAGTAAAGTTTCTATAGAAACATGTAGGTGAAAATAAAATGATAATCTCAAATGAACAGCAAAATCAAATGTAAAATGCTTCATTCAAATCAATTGCAATGCCTGGAATGCTTCTATTGTGATTGTTTGTTTAGCCCACAATGAATAGACATTCAAAAACCAATTTCCAACACAGTGGGGAGACGAACTCGATTCAAACAACCAAATAACATTATTTTTACAACTAACAGAATACCAAAAAGATATAATTCAATACTATTTTATCTCGCAAAATAAATTGCAAATAAAGTCCTTTCACGTCTCGTTTTCTATTAACTTCTTTTTGTGCCGAAATTGGCATTTATTTTGCCATTTTACATGTCAAAGACGAGATGCCAAACTGATATAAGTACAATATTCCATGAAATCTTTTGACTAATAGAGAAAATGTTCGTGTTCAAATAAACGATGACAACTGGGTGAGTATTTTTAGAAGAAAATACTGGCTGTAAAAAATGGAGAAACCATTAACTCTTCGAGTGTCTCAGTGCACACTAAAATGGGGCGACTAAGCAGAAAAAACGCGATTTATTTCTGTTTCAGTGAATGCGCTTTCTATAGATATTGTATTGCCAGTTGAGTAGTTTTTCTGGTGAGTTAATAATTGAAAAAGTATTTTCGTGTCGACTTTATTGTAGATTTTGTCTATTTACTTTGCTTCAAGCTGTTTGCTTTCCAAAAGTTATTGAGTTATCATTTTCTGAAAAAGTAGGTTTAGTCGGTATAACATAAATTGTAAATTTAGGTATAGGTAAAAAGGGCGCTCAAAAATATCCGAAAAACATCGTGTTTAGATGTGTGTGAATGAACGAACCATCTTTTCAAGCATTGTTGGTGTGAGTTCAATTTTATGTTCGTTTACATCGCAATGTTATTTAAATGGCTCGTTTTTTGTGAAACGGTTTCGGCACGAGGAAACGAACAGGAAACACATTGAAGTCACACCGCAAAGCGACTAACACAAATTGACTTCTCGTCTTCTTTCGGAAACTGTCACATCCCGCTACATCTCCAAGCAATTTAGGCCAGCCACGTGCAAGTGGGACTGCAAAATAAAATAAATGAAAATCTTTTATTAAATATCTAAAAATATTTCACATAGTCTGAGTTGGTGCCTCTTTTCAAGCACTAAAATATGCTTGTTAAAAGACCCCGCTCTTCCACATGTTTTATCCGTCAAATTTTAGGTGTACAGCTGGTATTTTAAAGACAAACTTAGCTTAACTTAAAACTTGCGTCTTATTTGAAACTTAAAAAATCTTAACAAATTGTAGGCGTTTTGTTTGAGTTATTATAGAAGGAGAGGTTAGATCTGCATCTGCACAGACGCGAGCGTTATGTCAGTTATGTGTGTGTGTAGTAGTATTGTATTTTTACAGTGCGCAAAAAAGCGCGGCCCAAAAAACGTTATTTAAATAACAGTGGTAGTAGTGGTAGGAAATGATGAAGATTTACTAGTAGTGGTAGGAAATGATGAAGATTTACTAGTAGTGGTAGGAAATGATGAAGATTTACTAGTAGTGGTAGGAAATGATGAAGATTTACTAGTAGTGGTAGGAAATGATGAAGATTTACTAGTAGTGGTAGGAAATGATGAAGATTTACTAGTAGTGGTAGTAAATGATGAAGATTTACCATCTCGCTTTTCCTCCTAGCCTTGCTAAGGACCTGCTCGAGCCACTCCCACTGCGCTCGGCCGCGGTGGGGCCCGTCGGTGCGCGCGGCCCCACCAGCCCAGAGCACACTGTTTAGAACCACGATGCGAAGCTTGCTGTGGGACTGCTCTATTGTGTAGTAGCCACCTAGGACAAAAAGAGATAAATGAATTCTTTCAATTGATATTGCATTATAATTCTAAATAACATTCATTAATTTTGCTCATAGCCTATAGCGGCGCCTAAGAGTCGGAAACGATAACGCAGGTTAAGCAAAGATGGCAGTGGTCAGTCTTTGGATGGGTGACCGCCTGATGTTTGAGTGGTTAATATAAATGAGCGTTTCCGTGCTTTGGAAGGCACGCAGACGCTAAGCAGTTGATCCCGGTTGCTATGACAGTAGTCGTTAAGCCGAGTTAGAGGCCTTCGGGCGGCTTAAGAACTTCTAACAGTCGAGTTGCCCACTCACTTGACAAAGGGGGGACAACCTGTTACTCGCGTCCGCAGGAGCTACCCACCACAACCCTGCACGTGTCCCCTGGGTGGTACTAAAGAGTGACAAACTTTAAAAGGCGAAAATAACATGCCATATGATTACGTAAAAAACGTACACGTTACGTATTAATAATTTGTAAGTACTAAGTCCTATTTTCTATGCCCTATTCAGGATCCGTGTTGTTCCAATTTTATTGTATTTGTAATTATACATACGTACCATGGAAAACCGCTTTAAATAGTTGAAGTAAGAAAGAGGGGGGGGAGCATATTTAAAGCAGTTAATAACTCATATTTTGGGCAGCTAACTTTACCAAAGACTACAGGAACAATAAAGCGACTAGATACTTGCTCTGTGAGTATGTGGTGTTGTGTTTAGGTATTATTTAAGGTTAGAGACACATACTAGGCCTTATCTCTTTCAAATCTCAAAAGCATTAAAAAAACATTTCGACGAAGGTAAGAAAAAGCCTCCTACTCAAAAAGTACCTCCTTATCTCCATACCTTACAGAAAACTTTTAACAAGTAAAACAATCATAAAACATACTTAGTAAATATCGAAAAATCTGATTAAAAAAAAAACAAAGTATTTAAATGTAACAATCTAGAAATAGCTATACGCTGTTCACGCTTGCTACATAATTTACATTTTACATCGTTAATTACCTGGCAACATTTTTACAGTAAAACTAATTACTGGGGCCTAGCGACACGAAAGTTTGGTATAAAAAAGCCAGTCTTCATTAAAAATGTAATGATTTTTCTGTTCTGTTCCAGGATGAAGGTGACTTGGATTAGTTTAGATTACATTTCGATCAAAGAACCATTTAATGAGACTGATTTTAAACTTTTTGCATTGTTTCAGTACGAGCGATAACGTAAGAAGGATGATGTTGAGAAACGTTCTTAGTTGAGGAATATAACTTATTTAGATAAAAAAAGATGCCTTGACTGATCATCCCAGTGCCTCCATGATCTGTCTAGACTGTCATTTTTTTAAACGAGTAGCAAGATATTAATAGAGGAATTTTTCTTATTTTGTTGATAATTTTATTATGATAGAAACATGATATTTACATCTGTCTAAAGTCTGAAGCGCCTCAGTGGGCAGCTACTGCATCCACATGTCGACCTCCGCAATGGCGGCGGGTCATTATGCCCCAGCGCCGGGAACACGAACTGGCTGCTGAACGTGCGGCTCAGGATGTTCGTCACGTTGGGACAGCTTATAGCTTGTATTCTTATTAGTATTTTTTCTACCGTCGTCCTTTTTCGGAATACGTCAATAAGTAACCATTTCATCGAAACCTTGATGACCTCCGGTCGCCTGTTATCAGTCTTAATTAATCATACTTTTAAAAAGGAGCAGAAGGATTCATTGTCTAAATGAATTACCTCTCGATGGGCGCTATTAAACAATATCCATGTTAACTAGGAGTACATTGGATATTATAAAGATACGACACGCTCTATGGCTACTTAGATTATGAACACATACGAGAAAAAAGTATGACATGGTGGCGGTGCTGGGATGATCCACATAAATTGTCTATTTTTTCAATATTGGCAGTAGAAATCTACTCGAACCTATTAGAAACTTAATCGAACCTAATTGAATGGAAACCTGGCTATGATCCACATCTTGTCTACAATTTTGACGAAAACATGATAATTACCAGTCTCAAAGGTCTGGAGCGCCTCAGTGGGCAGCCACTGCATCCACATGTCGACGAGCCTCCTCGACGGCGGCGGGTCGTTGTGCCCCAGCGCTGGGAACACGAACTGGCTGCTGAACGTGCGGCTTAGTATGTCCGTCACGTTGCGGACAGCTTCCAGTTTGTATTCCTCGTTTAGGTGCTCCATGGATGATGAGAGGATGTCACTGTGGAAGAGAAGGATGGTGAAATGCTGCACTTCGACAAGATTGTGTGTGGAAAACTCAATTATTTTTAGACACTTAATTGTCCTGCATACATTTTGAGTCATGTGCTGACAAGGAACAATAAAATATTCTATAATACGTGTATAATTTGCCATAGATTAAGTTGAGTGAGTGATTTAGTATAAAAGGCACTTGCGTTTATGATTAAATAACCAATGTATAAATAACATAAAAAAATATTAAGAGACAACCTTACACTAATCGAACTAGTCCCAAACTAAGCAAAGCTTGTACTATGGGTACTAGACGACGATATACATACTTATATGGATAAATAAATACTTAAATACATAGAAAACATCCATGGCTCAGGCACAAATATTCGTGCTCATCACACAAATAAATGCCCTTACCGGGATTCGAACCCGGGACCTCCGTAGGTATAGATAGTATACTTTCAAGTCTCTTAATAAGTGTGTAATCTCATGAACCCCTCTACGGTGATGTCCACACTCTTTGCTTCCCCATCAAACTCTAATAATTGCCAGGTAAAAGTTACAAAAATACGCTGACGGAAAACCCTTATAATTATGACCATGTTAGAAGTCTTTCTAATGTAGCAATTGCTTCTTAACAGAGTCTTCTCTTATACTACTCTTTCACACGTCATGTCGTCAAAAACATTTAAATAAGTACCAAAGTAAGACAATCGATTTCCATCGATTCAATCTGGCTTTATCCATCTTTCGTTTGACTACTCCAACTAAGATACTGACGGTTGTAACAATATAAAAGCAAAACACTTTTTTACGTGAAAAAACATAGCAATATTATTGGGTTACTGCAGTCGTGAAGAGCATTATTTAAATGAGCACGTCGCATTGATCGCAGCATCCCCTTGTAAAATAATTGGTTTATTTGCTGAGGAGTTACGTACTTTCTCTCCAAGGGAGTAAATAACTCCAATGTTGACAGAACCTGGTACTTTGCCTGAGGCAAGTCCTTGTCTCTGCGAGTTTCTTTTTACGCTAATTGCAGTTTTTCCTGTTCTGCTTTTTTTTTGGCTGTATAGTAAGGAATCCGGGTTGTATATAATAAAAAGACAACAGGAAAGTGGGTTTCATTATTATAAAAAAAAGAAAAGGTACAATTGAATTGATTTTATATAGAAATGTCTCCTTATTCATGTTTGTTACTTTTTTATACTTTACTTGACTTATGGTTCAGTTGACTAGTTATCAGTGTCCCTTTTTAGAAAATATATCCTATCCTACTATTAAACGAACAAGCATATATTTTGTTTAAATTATATTTTTGTTATCACGTTCTCAAAAACGGCTCTAACGATTTCGATAAGAATTTTGCAATATAGGGGCGAAAAATCTAGATAGTTCTCATATCTGAAAAAAAAATGTTTTCTCGACCAGGGCTCGGTCGCTCAGGTACTATTGTATTAAATTGACTGTATTTTATGAATGTGTAACAAATGAACAGGTAAAGTTTAATGATTTTTGTACGCAAAAGCTTTGAAAATATGGGTCAAACCAGTCTGGCAATTATTTAAGACTAGCTTTTGCCCGCGATTTTGTTCTTCCTTTTTTTGGACTTTTACTGAGATAAAAAGTATTCTATATGTTAATCCAGACTGTAAGTACTATATTCGTATACTATTTAATCTTAACCCGTTCAGCCGTTTTTGCGTGATTTAGAAACAAACATGAAAAATTTCGCATTTATAATATTACTAGGATTTACTTATTAAAAGCATGTTTGTATGTATGTATGTAAGCACTTTATTGTACACAACAACAGGCGTACCAAGGCGAACTTAAAAGCTTCTCACATTACTATTTTTTTACAATGCCAGCCCAGTAACTATCAACAACAAAGCTTCGAATCTTCTAGAAGAATAGCAATTCTCTTCAGACGTTAAGATTGAATGTAAATACTAAACAGCAAAATAAGTCCACTGAGACAACAGTCAACTGTCTACAGTTTCTAGTTAGGAGTCACTCACCTCTTCAAACATTAGAATTGTAAGTAAATTCACACCGCCACATCGCCAATTCTTTCATTCCTCTATTATCTATACAGACTGCATCCTATATAAAAGCCTTTAAGTGCTAGCAATTCAATCTCAAACCCTAACATTGGATCCAGGAAATTAGAGGTATCGCGTTTATACCAAACAAAAGCTATTTACATCGCTGTAATGGGTTTTCGTGGCTTGACATTTTTCAATTCCGCTCCGTTCTGATTTCCGGATGCCGGACGCGGCCAAGATTAAGCTGCATACGTGAACGGAACGGTCATACTGCGAAGGCAACCGGATTTTTCCGGGCATTGTCCGGCGGGAAAATGAGGTTTCTACCTGGATTTGAGAGAATGGGGGAATAAAGCGGAATTTTGGGGATGTTTTTCAGAGGGATATTTATTTATCAGAGATAAAAACCGATATTATAAAATACTAGACCACGTCACCATCCAATAATTGCGTGATAAAATATGAAAAGCGAACTAAAAAATAAGCTCGAAGCAATTCGTTCTACTTTATTTCTTTGAAGCAATTTCAAGCAATATATACTTTTTCTAATTACATATCCGAAGTTATCATCACATCGTTAGATTGTACTAGATAAAGTAATCTAAATAATCATTAACTAGGTACTGAATACAATCCATCAATCTCTATTTTCAACATAGTTCTGTTAATCCTTAGTCTCCAAACCTATCTTAACGCAACAAAGGCTGGTGGTTCCGACTTTTGTTTTATCCCTCCATATAAATTTCGTAGCATAGTGATTATTAACGTCGTAAGAGGCTAATGTCTTAAGAACCCTTTCAGTGTGAAGGGAGTGTTTTAGGTAGGTATAAAGACTCACGCGACAAGTGTATTAGTAGTTCAGCGCCCTCGTATGAGGGAAAGTTCAGGGTAACCTTTACGGGGCGAGGTAAAAACTATGAAGGCTCACCTCCATTTGGGTTGCCTCGACTGGGTAGATTTATTTCTATGAACTGTTACGGATCGTCCTAATACAACGCGACTACGCGATTATCGCAAGTTCGCGAGAATTTTACTATTTTTATTGGACTTGAATAGGTGGTGTTTTAATAACATAAGCTATGCTGACGACATGGTACTGCTGAGCCCGTCGGTTGGTGGTCTGAGATTGCTTATTGAAAAGTATGAGTTTTATGCCCGGACGCACAGCCTTAAATATATTATAATGTAAACAAGAGCGAGTACATGGTTTTCAAAGCGGGAAGCAAGTGCCAATCACACATCCCACCCATTCGTTTGAATGGCAAGCTGCTGGAAAGGGTTTACTCATTTAAATACCTCGGGCACTTGTTAACCGACGATTTTCGTGATGACGCTGACATCGAGAGGGAGAGGAGGGCCTTAGCCATCAGGGCCAATATGATAGCTCGCAGGTTCAGCTGGTGTACAGCGCAAGTTAAAATAACATTATTTCGTGCGTTCTGTACATCGCTGTACACCTGCAGCTTGTGGACTAGGTACACGCAGCGGGCTATTAACGCCATGCGCATACAGTATAATGATGCGTTCAGGGTAGAACTGTTGCGGCTGCTTCGCTACTGCAGTGCGTCGGGCATGTTCGCGGACGCGCATGTGGACGGTTTCCACGTGACAGCCGCCACAGTCTCCTGACCGTTGTGGCCGACAGATGGCCTGACACGGCACTGGTATTTAAGTAAACCTTAGTATTAGTGTTTATTTTAAGGTACTTACTAACAAAATATGGACAACATTGGTCTGAAATAAATGCATTTTATTTTTATTTTATTTATTTTATAGGTGTCCTAATTGACAATCGCGCGATTAATTAGGACACCCTATTCGAGTCCAATATGTTTGATAGCGCGTTCGCGTGAAAAAAATTCGCGCGAACTGGCGATAATCGCGTAGCCGCGTTGTATTAGGACGATCTCTTATAAGTGAAGTGCCGTTGTAGGCGCACTGATATTATATTATTTAGGAGATACTTAGATATCAATGACTATCTTACACAAATAAATTGAGCAATCCTAATAGGAAGCTCAATAAGGCTTGTGTTATATGTACTAGACGACGATATAACTATTTGAATGAAACTCAGTAACAGATATTCATACTCATCACACAAATAATAAGTACAGTAGGTCGCCAGGTTCACTTTTTGTATGGGAAAATGACAGTTGAGTGGTCTTAACGCGGGTTCAAACAGTTACGTGATTAATTGATTATCCCTCAGGACCATCAACTTCGTAGGCACGATCACTACCCACCAGGCTCAACCTCACCAATCATAAAACATTATTTAATTATTACAGAGACATGAAACAAAAGCAATTCAGGGGATGCCTTGATCTGAGTCGAACACTCCCCCTAGACAGAGACACGCTGATGCCTTCCGCGCACGAGGAAAAGAGATGTAACACTCTTCGGGAATGGCTTTTTTGGACAAACGATAAAAATCTAACTTAGTGAAGTTTTATTTAAATTTAATAAAGTGAGATTTTAGATGAGATAAAATACTATAGCATTAACTTGATTGTGTCGTAAAATAATGTATCGTTAGAGTAGGCTGAGTAAAATAAGGAAAATACAGACTCAACTTTGGATTTTTTTTCTATCGAGGAAATTTTAAGCATACATGTATCGATAAAATCAGATAAACAATCATATGGTCAAGAGTCATATATCTGAAAATCAGACCTTTATTGTTTCTTAATCTAGTCAGAACGCGGTAATTTCCAATGCACCGGCTTAAAATGGATTGTGCGGCCTTGATTTACCATCACAACTTTACAACGGCCAAAGAGCATCGTCACACATACTTCACATTCTTCGAATTTGCCCCAGATTTCTGTGTGTATACGCGCTTATCTTGACTCCTATTATCTCAGCCCCTAAATTAGGCATGCTCATAAATTAACGTCGAAATATTAATCGAACCTCGAGCCGGCACGTGCGCTTGGGTCCTGATAGCTTACTCCATGATGGGCGTGATATAATATCTGGTATAATGTAAACGAGGAAGCTACACGGGGTGCATTTTTTATCACCACTCAAAAAAACTCGTTTTTACAAATTGAGATTAAAGAAGTGTTCAAGGGGTCACTTTGCGTTGCGTCACTTTTCATACGCGGGTTAGGAAAATGCAACTGTAATTTTTCCATACATATGTATAATAGGTAGTACATCAGAGGGGGAATTGTTCACGCGAGCCGCAGGTGAGCCGAGGATGTAATTATCCAAGCTCACGAGTTTCATACGACGTTCTTTAACATATTTACGAGGAAAAAATCCTTTTCATAAAATGAAAATGTTAAGTATAGGCTCCTCAGTTATTTCCTTTAGTTATTCATTTGCAACAGGTTTTTACTCACATATACATTGACCACTTTTCTATTCACCAACAAGTTAACATTTTTATTAATAACCAAACACGCACCAACAATATTTACAAATATTTATGAAGTTACCTACATATAATGGCGCACAACTATTTTTTTTCGTGAAGTTCGCGCAGTGCGCGCGCAGGTGTAAAGCGAGACTAAGATCTATGAAATCTCTAAACAGCTAATACAAAGTAAAATAAATAGTTACGTTTTAAAATGTTATCTTTATTAATTCATGTAAAATGTTAGCAAATGTGAATAGTTTTACTAAATTAAAAGTTTTTATGTCATATCCAAAAAGAAATAATCAATTAATTAACAAATAGGATTTAATTTGTTTAGCCGAGTAAAAATCCATTTGCCAGAATTAAAAAAAAAAGCTGCAAATCTGTACAACCCGGTTAATTTAAGAATGTGTGTATGTTCATGCATACATCTTGCTGCAAGGTGCCAACGTGAGTTAATCGGAATATAACCATAACACACGAGTGTCGTAATCGTATAAAACACGCGTGTATAATACCCAGGATTATGAGCCTAAAAGCGACATTATAAGAGGTAGGTACGTTACGAGCAAATATGTTGAAAATACATTTATATCAACGTAAAGTACATACATACAAAGCGTTAAACAATCGACCAGTGGGTATTATGTAAACGAGTAAGCTCCACAGGGTTCATTTTATCGCTACACTGTTTTAAAGTAGATTACAATTGTTTTAGACCGTCTTGCTCGCTCAAACACGTAATGAAGCAAACGAAAAGCAGTTTTAGAAATGACCCTATGTCTACATATTTAAATCCCGAAGTGTTGTGCAACCGCCCTGTGCAAACCGATCTGAGCCAGCTTAGGGGGGGCGAAATATATAAAGTAATATATGCAATATTTTTTTGTCGCGAGGCTTGCGAGTGAAACAGCGGTTGCCTGAAAGTGTGTACGCTGTTTATATAATAATAATAATAATAATTTATTTCATTTATTCAGATAACTTAGATCCACTGGTTAGTAATTACAAAATCTTACAAAACTATTGTTAAGGTATACCTACACTAGAACTTATAAATAATTAAAATACTCACTCCCTGTCAACAAAGCCTGAGTATATAATTAAATGCTAATAAAGATCTAAATGTCAATTTTTATATGGATAAATGACAGTTGGACTGTCCTAACGCGCGTTCGAAAAGTTACGTGAATACCCCCTCTCTGGTCTAAATCGAATACCGGGTGACAATATTTTTTTTCATCCCCCTTCCAACCCAAGTTGGCTCAGTTCGGGTAGCACAGGAAGTTTCCACAACGCTCCGGGAGCTCAAATACCGCGAGCCATCCGGTTGCCTCTCGGATATTAAAATTACGCGTCATTGCTTCAACTATACACACACAACACCCAAAAATCGAAATATCCAAACTTTCGCATGTATAATATTAGCAGGATGTAGCAACCTGTCCTCGTAGCTCAGTTGGTAGAGCGTCTAGCGTTAATAGAAAGGTCGCAGGTTCGAATCCTGTCGGGGGCTACAGACGAAGATGGTTTATTTTTCCATTATATTCTTTCTCTGTATCATATCATTTAGGATGTAACAACGTCTAAAACACTACCAGCGTAAACGCTTCACAGTGCGCCCGCAGTAATATTCTCCTCAATCTCATTAAAAATAATCCTACATTTACTGCTAAAGTACTTTACTAAAGGTTTCAGTGTCCGAGCTCACAAAAGGAAATGACTATCTCCCTTACGGCGGGCTATAGCAGTCCTCACGCGGACCGTATGCATAATAACCCACTGGTCACATTCAAACTTGCTCCTCACTCTGAATATTTAGCTCACTCGCCACCAAACTTCTAAATTGAGGCTTATGCCTTTATAAATAATAACCACTTTAGAACGAGCCAAGTTTCATCCAGGCAACTTTGATTAATAAGGTTTCGAGTTTGGTCTAATTCTCCGTAGTTTGTAGATGTTAATAAATATTTCATTTGACGAACACTGAGATAACTAATATTCTCGTTGTCTTTGCTTAGTAAACAAACTTTGGTATTACAAATTAGGCTTAGTCTCGCGCGGCGCAAGTTGAACAATCAAGAATTTAGTAGCGAAGGTAGTTTGGAGGATCAATAGTAGTCGCGTTTTGGTTGCTAAACTTTTACCATGCAAATCAACCAATGTACAGTCGACGACACATATCTACACAATTTTCGCCTTATTAGGAGAGGAATAAGTCCCAAAAGTGTAAACATACTTTATCTGTGACACTAACCGTATAATTCGTTAACGCTTGTCGATTGCGCACAAGTGTGGGCGCGTCTTCGACTAGGTAGTGAACGGTCCCGCATCCCTCATGCGGGTAACAACAACCATTAAAAATTAACCTCAATCTAAAGAGCTATGTCACTTGTATGGAAACGAAGGTTAGCTATGCTCTAGTAGAAATAGTTGTTTATGCAAATGATTTATAATAAGAAGCCTTAAAATATTATATTAATAAAATATCATATCATAATAATATAAAGAGTGTGGTTTTCACATGCATGTAAGGTATCACACGAGTGTTTTAATGCCTAATTAATGTACAGTTGCATACACTACTTTATCTACACACATATCATAAGTACTCTAAGATGGGTTCACAATTCTACTTTCGTAACAGCAAAAATACAACAAAAAAATTACAACAGCTTTGGCGGCAATTCGATCCTCCGTCAAGACGATTTTTTTTTTAAATCATAGAAAAACGAATGAAGTCCCTATACATGAGTCACTCGAAATCAAATGTCGGGCGTAAATATTAAAAAAACATACTGCATTGACGTTTCGTTTATAACTGTTTTAATATCTATGAATACTAGAATAGAGACTCACTTGAGTTTTGACAGCTGTTCCAAATTGAAACTCATAATGTTACAAAAATCTATACTGTTATAACATTAAAGTACAGATTGTACCTACTACTACAGACAAGAAAGTTCTCATAGTATAATCGGTTGTAATAATGCTGGTCGTTTCCTACACAAAAATGATAATATAGTGCGTAGATAAAGTGGCATAACAGTATTAATACAATTATTTACGTAAATACTGAGACGCATTTATCGCGATTTTTTCTTGTTGACTATTGAAACACATTCATAGAAACTTTCACACTCATTACAGCCCCGCTATTCTGTAACTTGTTTTAGCCTCACCTCATTGTTACCCACAAATATATTACGTCACCCCGATTCGTAGTAAGTAAACGTAGTCAGAGGTCTAGTTTCGTTAGGCTTGACGGGGGACGACGACTAAAATAATCTGCATACTATATTTGATGCCTGTGACCTTGTCTTTCGGCTTATATGATGATAAAGATGACACGGAAATTACATAATTATACTTTCAATGAGTATGTAACATTCGATACTTAAATTTCTTAAACTTCTGACCCGATTAAGATGACACTTTCGTCATCATCATCATCATCATCATCATCATCATAATCCTCATCATCATATCAGCTGAATAGCGTCCACTGCTGGACTTAGGCGTCGATGTTTAGAAATAATTTGCTAAAAGCCGAGGGCAACTTTATACCAACAAAATTTACATTCAAAAAGAAATCGGTGTTTTTCTTTTTCTCCTCACTGCTTTTTGTAGAGCTTGGAAATAGTAATTTAGGCTATTAGGTAAGACTTACAGCAATAAATGAACAACCATCCAAACCTAGCATTATTTCCAAGATTCGCCAAATAAATGCGCTGAAAATATTAGTTTCGTGGAAAGAATATACGGTTATCAGTGTATGTGTTTGGACAGGTAGTTATCGTGGGAGCGAAGTAAACGAAGCTCTCTGCTTCAGTTTAAGCCAAAATTATTCCCTATGTCCGTTTTTCCAGCTGTCCTTCTTGCAGGTCTTTGGTGGTAGAAAACTCAAATAATGACATTCCGCTCTACTGCACAGGACGTGCTATTTCGTCTAGTTAACCCTGGGACACACTGGCGCGGCCTGCGGTGGCGGTTTAAATTTGACGTAGACCGTCGGCGGCCTACTGCAAGAGCGACTTTCCCCGGCGACGGCGAGCTGGAACGCGTTGTTAACTTTTTCGAAGCTGGAGCGCTGCCGTACGGAGTTGATAGGTGAAGATGGAGTGTCACACGAATAATACTGACCGACGTGACCTGGGGCTGTGACGGTTGGGCGTCGGAGCGATCCTTGCAAGCATAGATAGTTAGTATAGTTACCCAGTCCACAGCACGAACTCCAGCGTATCTGGATGCCGCGCGGCCATCAGCGCGGCCGCGCTCTGTATCAGGGCCCAGGAGCTGTCGCATGTGTGGTCGCGGTGTCTCTCGTTTCGGTGGTTGTGCTCCACGCTGCCGCGGTGACGGCATCCTAGTGAAATAAAACATTTCATTAGACAATCTCGTCGTTTCCATGGGCTTTTGATTTGATGCACTTACAGAGACTCGCGTCGAAACAATTTTAAAATGACTTCGTTGGATAACGCGGTGCATCAATCACGTGTGCCATGTGCTGCGGAGAACTGGTTTTCAATGGAGCGCAGGTCCAAAACGTTTTAAGGATTTACTCTAGTTGAAGTGCCGTTTTACCTAATATATTAAGTTACTGCGTTGAGGACATCACGAGCTCTTAAGAGGACGTAAATAAAAATATGATATGATATGTGGTTTTGAGTGCTGGGGTAACATAATACATTAAATATCGCGTTAGACTCGTGAATCATGATAGTTTTAAATATGTGTACAAAGCGCGAGAGTCTGAAAAACTAAAAAGTCGAAGGCGTATCATAAAAAAATATTTAGCAGGAGAATTGGAAAGCTCATTAGACAGAAACTCTTAGTCAATTCTGTTAGCTGACTTAATAACGGTTTTTGTCCAAGTCAAGTCAAATTAAGTAACTAAAATCGTGTAAATACTGTCTTTTAATTCTGCTGGAAGTACAATCATGCTGGGAAAGCAATGTTTTTTATGCGATATTAGTTAAGTTTGACAAAAGTATAAAGTAACAAAGACATGCTCGTAATGTAGCCGGCCGAAACAACAAGAGCTGGTTACCAAAACTGTTCCCTAGCGCCATTTGGTAGGATATAGTCTTAAAATTATACTTGACATCCAACCTTTAGCTTCTGAGACTCAGTATAACCTAATGTGTTGAGACGCGGCGTAATAAAGACGCTCTCTTGGGAAAGTATATACTCGTATAATAAAGAGAAAGTTACCAACAGTGACAGAATTGTAGCTCCACCCTTTAAGGCATACAGTGACCTAGGCAAAGACAGTAAATTTTGCAAAGGGGCGGGCGTAAAAGTTATTTCACCCGTAATTTTATAGTTTATTCATAATACCTATAGGGGTTTTATGATCAAGAGTTGATGTTGGTCTGGTGATAAAAACAGTATGACGCTTTTTAAAATGGAGTGCAGTACCTATCAGAAGGGTTCGTTTAATATTGTAACAATATAAAGTCACAAACATGTTTTATGGTCATGTCATGACGCTATAGTAATATAAAAGTAGACATTTAATAATTAAAATACAAGCTACATAATATGTGTATTATGAATTGATATTTAAGCATTTTGCAAGATTGTACATCTTTTCGTAAGATTTTATACATTTGTACTTATATCACACTTGATTAATTTATCATATATTGTTCTTAACCGTAACCAGGGACTATTAATTGTTCACTGAATAAATACATATAAGGTTATTGACACGATCATAAACTAAAACTAACCACTCAACCGAGTCTAACGCTCCCGTCATTTCGCGGATCATACGCACCACAACGACTGGCATCCACCGTCCTAACTGCCCTCACGAGACTGTGAGCATTAAATAAATAACCCCAACCCGGGAATATTCCCTAGAACAACCTTGGAAACGTACCTTTAGTAAAACAAAGACAACCCTCACTATAAGCACCGAGTAGATACGCCTTTGTTGTACCAAAGGCGTGATATATTCCCTGAAATGTACTCTCTGTACCAAAGACTCGGTACTCGTGCATTGTAGCATAAGACCTTGTTTCCATACAAATTTTCCTCCAGTCATCGTGAAGAACGTGATGTAAACTTATTTGTTATTTTTGCGGCTTCAATTACGGGCTTCGTGACATTGCCTGCATGTACCGTATTTTGTGGAGTTTACGTGTCAATAAGGCGTTATATTTCAATAAATTGGCTTCGTCTGGCGTCTGATTGTTACTCAGAATGTTGTTTATCTTTAACTTTGGCATGACTTAAGAGTAAATTCATTGAATAATATTGTAGATAAATAGTAAATCTACAAAATAAATTGAAGGTATACGGTCAACCTGTCTTCTATGTTTTCATCGTTGAGAGATTGGACTTACCCAGCCCAATTAAAATCATTAAATGGTAACCTTCACAGACTGTATCTGAGTAGATCGCCCATAAGACATAATATAACATACTCTACCTATCCCGATTCCTTGAGCATTATTTCTTTTATCGCCGTAGGTAAGATAAATGATTTACTATTTATTTGTAGGTACCATTACGCACAAATTAAAACAAGTAAAACAACAATCACAAAACATAAAAGCAACACACGAAGACGAAGCATTAAAGAACAACTATTCTTATGTACACCGGAGTATAATTTAAAACAGATTTTTTCAATCAATGTGTCTATTTTAAATTAATTTTTAATATTCTCAAACGGCTTCATTATGCAAATAAAATTCCACCACGTCCGCAAATGGGTCAACTTGGCGGCTATAAATAAAAGCGTATATATTTTGAAATGGAAACGAACCTCTATGCAGCTCCAGGGAATTGTGGAACGGGTCATAATGGAGATCTGTGATGTGCCAGAAATATCCTGCGAACAAAGTTATCCGGTCACTGTAATTCAGATAATACGGGAGTTTTAGTGAAATTGAAAATAATGCGTTCTCTGCTACAGGATATGAGTGTGATGTTGTTAAGGCGGTGCATTTGAAATTATCGCGTGCTTAGAAACGCCGTTCTGACTAGATTAAGAAACAATAAGGTATGATTTTCAGATATATGATTGTTTATCTGATTTGATTTGATTGCTTAAAATTTTCTCAATAGAAAAAAAATCCATAGTTGGGTCGGTATTTTCCTTTTTTTACTCAGCCTACTCAAAATATACATTATTTTACGACACAATCAAGTTAATACGATAGTATTTTATCTAATCAACGTAGCAAAACGGCTTTCCGTGAGCCGCTTTGAAGCGAAAGGGGTTTGTCAGGATCGTAGCAAATGGAGATCTGTGATCTCTGCCTACCTCTCTGGGAAATATGTATGTATGTATGTATGTATTTTATCTCATATAAAATCTCACTTTATGAAATTTAAATAAAACTTCACTAAGTTAGATATTTATCGTTTGTCCAAAAAAGCCATTCCCGAAGAGTGTTACATCTCTTTTCCTCGTGCGCGGAAGGCATCAGCGTGTCTCTGTCTAGGGGCCGAGTTCGACTCAAATCAAAGCATCCCCTTAAGGTTCTCACGGTTGCACTCGGTGTATGTTCATTTTGTGAGTTTACAACTCGAGTGACGCAAAATGATTGTGTTCTAGTGCTGTGTACTTCTAGTTCCGATTCTGTTTTTGAATTTATTCTATTTACTATTTAACTGTAATTTTGGCCTTCAAATAAATAACAGTTAATCAACAACTGTAATTTATTTGAAGTCCTATTGCGCGTATCAAGTCAAATCTGACCCCATCCTGATCGTTCTGAAAAGTGGTGTAACATAAAAGTATTTTATAAGTTAAAACATTAATCGAAACATTAACTGGGATTAGGATTGACTTTACGTCGAGGACACTAGTAAAAAAAAAGACCGGGTTACACTCCGAGAGTGCCGGCAGAAGTGAAAACTTGAAAATGAACGTTGTGCATTTTTGATATTTTGGAATGGTTTTGGAATATGCACGAATTGCTTTAATTATCAGTATAATGCATCTCACGGTCACGTGACCTGAAACATCTGTGGCGAGTTTAACAATTTTTCCCCATCACAAAAAGAGCACAGCGCCACTAAGTTCTCACTTCAAAAATATTTCGTGTTTCCGATCCTACTTTACAATTATAACTGAAGTTTAGTTTTAATTAATGAATAAAAAGGATATCCCGTTTCAATACTTGAACAAACATTAACTTACATAAATAAATTATTATTTATATAAATATAAAATGTACAATTCTAAACTAGAATCGAAGATATGAGAACAAACCTACTAATAATAACATTACTAGTTTTTGTTTATACTAATTGTACTTTAAGACGGTTTGGCTACTGATATTTTAAAAGCTATATTGCTATATTAAAAGGATCAGAATAATTAAGAAAATCGACTACATTTCTTAGAACGCTTGAAATTGGATCAATTATGATGTTAAAATTGAGATATTGTATAATTAAGTTTGTTGAGATATACGCCCCAGTCCAAGAAGGCTCAGTTTGGGTTGAACAGGGCGGTTCCACAACACTTCGGGAGCTCAAACACCGCGAACCATCCTGCTGCCTCTTGGACACTACAACTACGCGTCACTGCACTGAATATAAGTTTATAGTAAACGTTCGCTTACATTCAATGATCTACATTCATCATTTCAGTCATCATTACAGAAAACATTTGGTGTGGTAGGGCACAGCGAAATGTCATCCCGCTCGAATTTGGAGCAGCCCAACTGGGGAAGTATCTCCGCCTTGTAGAAAACCCAGCCATAATAACACTACTACTTGCTCTGTAGTAGTGTTGTGTTCCTGGAGGTGAGCAAGGTCGCCAGAGCTCCCGAGGATGCGTTGTTTTGAGAGCGAGGGAATCCGTTCCTTCAGCTCTCAATACAGCGAATCCTCAAATATATCAAGGGTCGGCAACGGCCATGTTACTCCTTTGGAGTTGCATGCGTCTATAGGCTGCGGTGTCCGCTTACCATCAGGCGGTCCGTACGCTTGTTTGCCACCGTCGTTGTATAAAAAAAAAAAACATAATTTAGACTCACCAATTTTAGCATCAGTCAGTGTTAGCGAAAACAGGCCGATGATGTACACGACGTAGTTAGTAAGATTCATATTACTGTGTTACATGACGCTGACGCTGCATTGCAGTCATCGTTCATCTGCAACCTGTTGACAACAAACAAACAAATTTGGTAACAAATCCTCTTTGGAAATATTACTCTCGTGAACCACGTTAGAGTACGTTCAGTCTACGAGGCAGTTGTCGAAAATCGCAAGACACTTGATTGATGCATGATTTGTCAAATATGATATGGAATATTATAGGGTACTTTAAAATAGTTTTGTACCAGTATTTACTGCTATAAGTGCGACGATGCGTATTTTAAATTTCATATTTTACTACCAATTATTTTAGTAACATCTAATCTAAACTTTTGAGATTCTTAAGTATTACAGAAGTATAACAGAAGCTTCCTTTTCAAGAATAAGTAGGTTCTATTATATTCATGAAACTGGTGAAAAAAAGGAAAATTAAAAGCACACCAATACTTACTCGGTACATTTGCCTAGTGGAAAAGATTCGAAAGAATTGCATCAAGAAGAGACAAACTAAAGTAAGATGCTTTTTGCGATATTCAAACAAACTTGAAAGAAAAGGTATCACACAAAAACAAGCTTCGAAGCCTCAATATTTCCCTCCCTTCAACGCTCAGACCAAAAAGTTGACTAGAAGAGGGTAAATTCCTCTTTTGTATATATAAAAGAGCCAATTAAGAGTTAACTGTGAGTTAACTGCGATTTAATTGAGAGTTAATGTATGGAATACCTGGTTTTTTTTTGCGATTTCGTGGTTGGTCCCATGGGAAAGGTTGTTCAGTATGATCATCTTATTCGCTTTTTGTCATTCCGGATCATGACCCCGTTAACATCCTGTATACCCAACTTCTTAACCCAACCAATAAAGTTCCAAATAAATAAATAATTTACTAAACAATAGATAATCAATGGCCGAAAATTTGACAGCCTTGCCCAATTTCCGTCTAAGAATATTTCCAAACGTCTCAAACTAGAATTGAAATTTATTGATAAGCGCCCAAAGCAGGGCTCTTTTTTATAATTTACGTGAGCCAACATAGGACATGAACACAAAGTAATTTAGCGTCAGTAAACATAAATAGACCGTGCGAACCCTTCACGGGACGTTTGCCAAGCAAATCCCTTTTGACAAAAGGGGAACCCGCAGTAGGTTTGCTTTAGAAACAAGGGTTTTTGGCATCACGCCGGTTCCATCTTAGTGCACTCTGAATGCATCGTTCCTTTGATACGCATATGAGTAGGTTTTTATCCATTAAAAAGTCTTTAAGCATTTTCGAGTTATTGACTACATTCAGTCAATTTATGAGAACACCAAATGAAGAAGTTTGTAAATGAGTGAGATGATATTATAGGCTACTAAAACAGCTAATTCAACCTTTGGATGCCACGAACGCCTAATAGCGTCGCGTGTTGTCGTCCCCAATAACGACTAGATAGGTGTTATGGCGTAGGCACGTTGTCAAAGTCACCTTCATGCTTTCAGCTAAGGTTCTTGTTTCATCTCTTGTAACGGTGTTATTTTACGAGGCGGTTCTTATAGGTTTTGAGACTCATAGCGCCATCTATCACAGCATACCTGCGACTCACGGGCGTTCAAGGGACGGCGACACCTACTGATATTCGGCGGAACTACGAGCGCACCGAAGTAGCAGACAAATCGATAACAGTTCAGGCTGGTCGATATTATTGTTTATTAATATCTTTACAGATAATTTAGATATCGTGAAATAGATCTTTTAGAAACATTGAAGCGAGTTGTTAATAAATTTTTACTCTTTATGCATTCAGGGCAACTGATGCAAGTCTATATTTGTGGTGCGGGATGACGGAGCTAGATTGTCTGTGGTAAAGGTATTGTTCTGGTCCTCGGCTGTCAAATCGCGGAGGAAGCTTTCTTTTACGGCAATGTGAGGTCAGGAGGAGGACGCACACACGGAAATCGCTTCGGCCGAGAGGCCACCTTTCTCAAACTTAGAATCAAACTTTAACAATGCAGTGGTAATCTCAATACATCTTGCGACCTAATGCTGCGATGACACAATGAACATTTTGGTAAGTATAACGCGAATCTCGCCGATTGGACGGTGGAAATATTTGTTACGTTCGGACATGGTTTAATGATACAACATTCTTTGTTTCAGACAAAACATTAAATGACTTCAAAAGGATAAATCTGGTCGGTGGAACGAATCACAAGCTTAGCTTTTACTCTTGCCAGGTACTTTAACAGTTTCAGTGTTTATTGCGGAGTGTGTGGAAAAGAGTTGAGGATCGTTTTGTTTTGAATCTAAACTTAAATGTGGTTTACAGCGACTGCGTGCTGGCCGCTCCGTGGGGACTGCTTCGCGGAGGTCACTTCACGCATAGGCAATTTTGAGTCGGGCGCCGGAAGCTGTACCCGGGCCACATGTGTCGACGGTTCTCCACCTGCGGAAGCCGTCACGAGCAGGATCTCTTCTGAGGTCCTGGGTGGAAGCAGTGGACTACGGCGGCGCTGTGACGCGTGTACTACGCGTTCTACAAGGTGATTTCTTTCCATAATTCACGAACCACGTTTTGAGGCAAAACCATGTGTTTGCAAATGGAGTCGTCGCTTTAGTGTTAGTATCGCAGCCTCATACAAATCAAGCATTAGAACTAGGCCTATTCTTTAATTAAGTAAACTTAAATACCTAGATTTCGTCCTTGGTCAGATAGTTTCAAATTTAAATCTCCTTAAGAGAAAGCCACGCCCTTAGCTCTAAGCCTAGTTAAGATTTGGTGATGTTTAGTGGCTTGTTGTATTCATATACATATATACGTGCTTTGATGCCAATAAATCTACTTGTCAAACAATCTTTCTTTGTTCATATTTCTGACCATTGTGAAAATAGGTACCCTGCTTAATCTCTTTTGCATTTAGGAGAATAAATTATAAATGCATGGCGCCCTTCTAATATCAGCACACATCAATAGCCATGTGCCCAAAACGCACCCACCTCTGTGATATTATCTACCTGTCTGACTAGCCCGGTGCAAACAACCAAGTGTGGACGTCTCTCCGAGCGCGTCAAGTATCATTCACACCAAGGTAAACGTTAACCATTCTTCAACATCATCAGAAACGGTTTATCACATTACATTTTGGCGCCCAACGTGGGGCTTTGGGTTTTACAAGTGAACGGGTATTGGTGTGTACTGAATTTTCTTTCTTGA
Organism: Epinotia ramella; assembly: GCA_947578815.1. Taxonomy (NCBI): domain Eukaryota; kingdom Metazoa; phylum Arthropoda; class Insecta; order Lepidoptera; family Tortricidae; genus Epinotia; species Epinotia ramella. The sequence goes on from OX388205.1 coordinate 25,672,585, forward strand.
CAGTAGGTCTTACCTGTATTAGATAAAACTTGAGCTGGTTTGTATGAGACTGATAGTTTGTTAGTAAAACAAAACTCTTTACCTCTTATAATAGAATCTGTATCAAATATTGATATCTACTGTTCATTGTGTCAAAATATTTAGCATTTAAGTCAACAGATGTGTAACTATCTGTTTTCCATTACTCTATAGTGGAAGGCATGTTTTTCTTGGTGTTCCAACTGGACACAATATGTGTAGTTTGTAACTCTTACAACTGTCAAACTTGACATTTGAACTCCTCTAAACTAGACTTTAATACTTTTCCTGCTTTGTGAAAAAAAAGATTAATAGTACTAAATAGGCATCAGACCTATCTTACATTAGTTATATAACCTAAGTAGAAAAGATAAGTATAAATAATTGTAGTCAGCTGTTTCTACTTATCTGTTTTATTTTCTTAATAAGTGTTGAACACTAATTTATTCTTTCAAACATGGCGTTACAAATTGAAGTTGACAACCTGACCAAAGACGAACTATTATTTGAATTGCAAGCGAGAGGCTTAGATGTAAATCCTAACAATACGGTAGATGACCTTAAACAGCAATTTAAGTCTGCCAAAGGCACTTTGTCTGACAACACAAAAGCGAACACTTTCATCTCAGGCTTGTCCATCGACGATGAATTTCAGGTCTGCGAGGAGAAGCTGGATGCAGTGTTATTGGCTGATCACGCGTCATCGTCGTGTCGAAGGAGGTGCCTGTCGAAGCTGTCTCATGTCATCTTGAGGTTAGAAAAATTGTTTTTGACTAACTCGGAGCAGCGGCTTAGGAAGATAGCGCTGGTTGCTAAGGCATTTAATGCCATAGAAAACTTGAAGTGTAATCGGACACCCGGCACATCTTCTCGGGGCGCTGAAGCGAGTAGTGTTGAATCTCCTTCGTCTGTAGTATGTCAAAGGCACACTTCTCAGGTGCTCAAGTGGGGTCTTGTGTATGATGGTAGGGGCCCAGTGCAGGATTTTGTTCTCCGTTTGCAGGAGCTTAAGTACTCGTCTGAGGTTTCGGACTCAGAATTGTTAAGGAACGCGGTTCACTTATTTTCCGGAGAGGCTTTGATGTGGTTTCGCACGCATAAGGCACATTTTAAGATATTCGAAGATCTTGTCGAATCTCTTAAAGATGAATTCCAGCCGGTAGAATACGAACGATGCCTGTTGAACCAGATTAGGGCTAGACTGCAGGATAAGAATGAGTCGATTAGGTCGTATGTTAACATTATGGAAAGTTTGTTTTTGCGGTTGACTGTACCTATTACCGATGCAGAACAATTGGATATCATAATGACCAACATGAACCCTTATTTCATTTCGCGTCTGGCTTTAACTGAAGTACGTACCGTGCGGGAACTTAAAAACATTTGTGCGCGTTTAGAAGTGTCTAAGTTTAAATGCGAAAACCGCGGATTTTTAAATACCGGGCGAGAACCAGTGATACCTAATTTCTGTAGTGGGATCTCGGACCCCATTCCTTCGACTTCTGATGCTAGACCTCGTTACGTTAGCCAGGGACAGAATAGGAATGTAGCTACTTGTGGAAAGTGCGGGGGCAATCATCATCACTCTCGTTGTGACGCTTACCCAACCATGGTTTGCTTTAGGTGTAAGAGGCCCGGGGTCCTCACTAGGAACTGCCCGTGCTCAAAAAACTAGGCGGCAGGTCAGAGACATTCTACGGAAATAATAATAGTTATAATTCTAGAGTTTCTCGTGTCTCTGACCAATCTACACAAACGCAAGTATGTACATCTGACTCGATACAAAGGAGCAATTATCGCCCTCTATTTAAAGAAAATACGGGTGATACCAGACCGTTCCTATCCGTAGGTATTTTAGGCTTAGAGTGTAACGCACTGGCGGACACTGGAGCCGCCGTGTCCATTATGAACGAGTCTGCATATTTGCTATTACAAAGAGAAGGCCTACACTTTCCATTGCAAACATGTGCGAAAGACTTAGCAGTAGGTAATGGTGCACGCTTAACGGTCTTAGGAAAAATAGAAATACCTATCTCTTATAAACATGACTTGCACTATGTTACATTCTTTGTATGTAGAGATGTAAACACACCTCTCATATTAGGCATAGACTTTCTAGCTAAATTTAACCTTTGCTCTGACATTTTAAAAACCACACGTTCTTACATGACGTCTCATGATATAAACTTGTTGAAGGACTCTGATATACACTTGCATGATCTGGAGGATCTAAATGACCTACAGAAGGCTCAGTTAGATAGAATTGTATCCGATTTTAAAGGCATCGCGGCTACTAAGGACCGGTTAGGCTGTACACCGTTGGAGGAACATGTTATAGACACAGGCAACCATCCACCGGTGAAGCAAAAATATTATCCAATTCCATATCACCACCGGGAGTACGTTCGAAAGGAAATTGATGACATGTTGCGAATGGGCATCATAGAAAAGAGCAATTCAGCCTGGAATAGTCCAATTTTGTTAGTACCGAAGGCGAACGGTGAGCTTAGAATGTGCTTGGATAGTCGAAAGCTTAATAGCTTAACTAAAGTAGATACTTATCCGATGCCTAGGGTCCAAGAAATATTAGACTCCCTCAACAATGCCAAGTATATGAGTTCTTTAGATTTGAAGTCGGCCTTTTTCCAAATTATGTTATCGAAGGAGTCGAGGGAGAAGACTTGTTTCTCTTTGCCAGGACTCGGGAGCTTTCATTTTCGTAGACTCCCATTTGGTTTGGTAAACTCAAGTGCCCGAATGATGAGGCTTATGGATAAGGTTTTCGGACCGGAATTTGCCCATAATATTTTTTACTATGTCGATGACATAATATTAATTTCTGAGACCTTTGAAGAACACATGTCTTTGTTAAGAAAGGCCTGTGCAAAATTGAGACAAGCCGGACTCACTATTAATCTGGATAAATCTGTTTTCTGTCGCTCCTCTTTGAAATTCCTAGGATATGTAGTAGATCGCAGGGGTTTACGTACCGATAGTGAAAAAGTGCGTGCCATAGTAGACTTTCCTATCCCTACTTCACAAAAAGAACTCAGACGCTTTCTCGGAATGGTATCTTGGTACCGACGGTTTATAAAAGACTATTCTTCTATCTGTGCTCCTTTGAATAGGCTTACTAGAAAGCTCCCTAAAGGAACTTCTTTCCAATTTACGTCTGAAGCTCAAAAGGCGTTTAAAATAGTCAAGGAGCTTTTAGTGACAGCACCGATCTTATCCATTCCTAGGTTCGATAGACCTTTCATTATTTCGACCGATGCTTCTGACGTAGGCTTAGGCTGCGCCCTTTCGCAGTTAGACGACGATGGTCATGAACATGCCGTTGCTTATGCTAGTAGGACACTTACTCGCACTGAACGGAATCACTCTGTCTGTGAGAAGGAGCTGAACGCGCTTATTTTCGCACTGGAAAAGTATAGAGGCTACATAGAGGGTTCTCCTTTCCAAACGAAGGTTTACACCGACCACAGCAGTCTGCAGTGGCTGGTCAGTTTGAAATCACCAACTGGACGTTTGGCTAGGTGGGCTCTCAGACTATCTCAGTTTAACTTCGACATACAGTACAAAAAGGGAACTGAGAATAAATTGGCAGATGCTCTCTCTAGAGCCCCAATATCGCCTGAAACAGTCGAACTTATCTGTCCTATAAATAACATAACTGACGTTTGGTACACTAATACTTATAACCGCGTTGAAAAGACCCCTCAGAAATTTCCTGATTTTAAAATTTTAAACGATAACTTGTATAAACGCATTAGAAACAAAAATCCATTATCTACAGACTCAGAGTGGAAACTGGTAGTGCCTAGTGATTTGAAACAAGATATACTTAAGCAATGTCACGATAGACCGGACGCTGCCCATTTAGGTGTCTTTAAAACGTTAAAACGTGTAGCACAGACCTATTTTTGGCCAAAAATGTTAAATGACATTAAAAGGTATATAAAAAACTGTCAGATTTGTCTAGCTTATAAAAGCACCAATGAAGCGCCTGCAGGACTAATGGAAAACCCTAAAAAGGTTCAGCGACCCTGGCAAGTAGTTTGTACCGATATTCTTGGACCTCTTCCCCGAAGTTATAAAGGTTTCAAATTCATTCTGGTAGTTTGTGATTGTTTCACTAAATATACATGTATTTTCCCTATGAGAAACTCATTAGCGAAAACGGTCGTAAGCTTAATAGAAAATAATGTTATATTGAAGTATGGTGTCCCTCAGTGCATTATCATGGACAACGGTCCACAGTATGTGTCTAGACACATGCAGTCATTGAAGGAGAAATACAAAATACCTAAATTCTTTTATAACTGTAGATTTACGCCTCAGAATAACCCGTCGGAACGAACATTAAAGACAATAGGCACAGCCATCGCATCTTATGTAGGTACGGATCATCGCACCTGGGACCAACAGGTCAGTGCGATTGAGTTTGCGGTGAACACAGCTGTTCACGAGGTCACTGGTTATAGCCCTTATTTTCTAAATAGCGGACGAGAGGCCATTCTTTCTGGTGAGTGGTACCCTTCAGGACCTCCTAGTGGCAGTGATTTGCAATTTACCAATAGGGACTTATACTCATCTTTGCTGTCACATCTGAAACCTATTTTTGAAAAGGTCAATGACCATTTACAAAAATCTTATCAGCGTGGCCGAGTGTACTATAATCGAGGTAGGAGGCGCGTAGAATATGACGTGGGTCAAGTGGTTTGGAAAAGAGAATTTCCTCTCTCCGACGCAAGTAAATTCTTCGCTCGAAAACTAGCTCCGAAATTCAAGAAATGCACTGTACTCAGAAAGATATCGCCAGTGACATATGAACTTTGCGATTATGGTACTCGAAAGTCGATAGGTATTTGGCATGTCAAAGACATTGTAAAGTCGCAGCCAAGTTAAAGCCTCCACTAACCCGTGAGAATACTCATATAATTTTACTATTTTTTATATATCCCTTGAATTCTATTTTTTTTGAGAATAAACTACTCATTTTAAAGTGGTACTTACCAATGTATTATATAGGAATGATTATCCTTGGCATCCTTAAACAGCTGTTCACATTGAAAAAAAAAATATACCATTATAGAATTCAACTATCGTTTCTTGGATTTAACCTGCATATGATATAAATTCAGGTTAGAAAATAAAGACTTCTAAAAATTAATAAACTTGATAATTCAAATAGTGAACCTTGGACACTGCTCCATGGCCGTACCAAGAGTATAGGCTTACACTGATGAGATATTCAAAGTTTACAAACATGAATTTATACATTTATTTTATTAAACTGATAAAAAATACCCTGGTATTATGTTAGTCTTAATTTGAGTTAAGGAAATTATCCATGTAGGTTTTAGGTAATAAACGAACCATATATCACACTTTGTCAATGTGAAACCACACATGGTTTGTTCTAAAATTAGGTCTACTTCTTTTAAACCCGTATGGTGTCCGGGCAAGAATAGCACCAACCCATTTCCTCCCGAGGGTGTCGTAAGAGGCGACTAAGTGGACTACGGCGCTGAAACAGCCGCTAGCCAGCTCATGTTAGCATGAACCCGTATGGTGTCCGGGCAAGAATAGCACCAACCCATTTCCTCCCGAGGGTGTCGTAAGAGGCGACTAAGTGGACTACGGCGCTGAAACATCTGCTAGCCAACCCCTATGTTAGCATAGAAACATTTTTCACACTCTTCAGACATGGCCTTGTCAAGTAGCCAGGTCGACATAAACCATGCTGGCATCAGGCCAAACGTAGGTTCACAGGCAATCAGCCATATCAACACCTGAGACTCCATATGGACCACGCATCTCGTGATCCATTCATTTTGTGCCACACCGCCACATGCTGCCGGTAGTGCCATGCACAACATACACTGCGTGCAGTTGCATGCCATGCTAATTTAAAAAGCATAACAATTCCCGGATTATACAGTCGACCTACATAATAGGATACACCTTCGAGTTGGCCTTCGAATTGTGTTAGGTAATTGATTAGTATACATTTTAAACAGATAAGTTTGTAGGATAAACGCTTGTGTAGGGAATTAGGATTTTAAACGCTTGTTGGGGGTAACAACTAGCGTATTGGGTTAATTACTCAATAGAGGATCCCACTGATGGTACCCGTGGTTAAAGGACCAGTGCCTGTAGTGCACGCGATTTTTGTAGGACAAAAGCTTCTATAGAGAGACATAGTTAGGTAAATAAATACATAGATAACGTTACTACATGACGTTTATAGGTTCGTTATTAAGTTTGTTCGTTCGAAGTGGGGACGCCCACATAGCATATAACAGATAGCATATAACACATAGCATATAACACATAGTACATAACACTTAGGCAAGTATATAAGCTGTAGGTTAGAAAGGCGCACTAGTATAGGTATTTGAACTGTCGACATTAGCTTAAGCTGTGGGGAAATTCTCTCTCCTTTCTTTTCTTTTTACACTGCTCTACTACTGAAAAAAAAAAAATTTCAGTCCTGATCTGAAAGGCAATAAGTCTTCTTATCTCTATCTATCTTGTATTCTAAAAATCTACTACTTGCAGATTCCGGTATGGAAAACGGTGTTGTTTTTTTAGTCTGTTGCGATTTCTACTAGGTGCAATAGTGAATAGGTGTCTATCATGTGCGTATGTCTCATCAACATATGCAAGCGCTGGTTTTAATCATAGACAGTACTTACTACAACGTCATGTTGACGGCTAGTGTTGTTTTCTCGTGTTATTTGAAATATAAAGATTTCAGGACCGTGGGTCAACGTTTGAAGCCTCACGTACAGTCGGCAGCATTGTTATTTATTGTCTAATCTCTTTTAAGACTTTTGTAGGCTAGCTGGAACATTTTGACTTCCATAGAGACGTTATGACATCTGTCACATCGCCCCTCTTATCTTTTATTTTTTTTGAGTCTAAGGGATTGAACTCGTATGTAGGTCAAGGGTTGATGACCTTACATAGGGTCATGCTGCAGGTTAAGTTGTTGGTAGGTTAAGGGAAGGGAGTGTGCTTTCTCGGAGAAACATTTTACAAAGCTTTATTCCTTGCTCTCTCTATGGTGGATTGTTTGGACTTAGTTTTTTTTTTGAGTTTTTGAAAAAAAAAAAAAAAAATTTTTTTTGAAAATTTTTTTTTTCTCTGACTGAAGCGGTAATGTAACGGTGTTATTTTACGAGGCGGTTCTTATAGGTTTTGAGACTCATAGCGCCATCTATCACAGCATACCTGCGACTCACGGGCGTTCAAGGGACGGCGACACCTACTGATATTCGGCGGAACTACGAGCGCACCGAAGTAGCAGACAAATCGATAACAGTTCAGGCTGGTCGATATTATTGTTTATTAATATCTTTACAGATAATTTAGATATCGTGAAATAGATCTTTTAGAAACATTGAAGCGAGTTGTTAATAAATTTTTACTCTTTATGCATTCAGGGCAACTGATGCAAGTCTATATTTGTGGTGCGGGATGACGGAGCTAGATTGTCTGTGGTAAAGGTATTGTTCTGGTCCTCGGCTGTCAAATCGCGGAGGAAGCTTTCTTTTACGGCAATGTGAGGTCAGGAGGAGGACGCACACACGGAAATCGCTTCGGCCGAGAGGCCACCTTTCTCAAACTTAGAATCAAACTTTAACAATGCAGTGGTAATCTCAATACATCTTGCGACCTAATGCTGCGATGACACAATGAACATTTTGGTAAGTATAACGCGAATCTCGCCGATTGGACGGTGGAAATATTTGTTACGTTCGGACATGGTTTAATGATACAACATTCTTTGTTTCAGACAAAACATTAAATGACTTCAAAAGGATAAATCTGGTCGGTGGAACGAATCACAAGCTTAGCTTTTACTCTTGCCAGGTACTTTAACAGTTTCAGTGTTTATTGCGGAGTGTGTGGAAAAGAGTTGAGGATCGTTTTGTTTTGAATCTAAACTTAAATGTGGTTTACAGCGACTGCGTGCTGGCCGCTCCGTGGGGACTGCTTCGCGGAGGTCACTTCACGCATAGGCAATTTTGAGTCGGGCGCCGGAAGCTGTACCCGGGCCACATGTGTCGACGGTTCTCCACCTGCGGAAGCCGTCACGAGCAGGATCTCTTCTGAGGTCCTGGGTGGAAGCAGTGGACTACGGCGGCGCTGTGACGCGTGTACTACGCGTTCTACAAGGTGATTTCTTTCCATAATTCACGAACCACGTTTTGAGGCAAAACCATGTGTTTGCAAATGGAGTCGTCGCTTTAGTGTTAGTATCGCAGCCTCATACAAACCAAGCATTAGAACTAGGCCTATTCTTTAATTAAGTAAACTTAAATACCTAGATTTCGTCCTTGGTCAGATAGTTTCAAATTTAAATCTCCTTAAGAGAAAGCCACGCCCTTAGCTCTAAGCCTAGTTAAGATTTGGTGATGTTTAGTGGCTTGTTGTATTCATATACATATATACGTGCTTTGATGCCAATAAATCTACTTGTCAAACAATCTTTCTTTGTTCATATTTCTGACCATTGTGAAAATAGGTACCCTGCTTAATCTCTTTTGCATTTAGGAGAATAAATTATAAATGCATGGCGCCCTTCTAATATCAGCACACATCAATAGCCATGTGCCCAAAACGCACCCACCTCTGTGATATTATCTACCTGTCTGACTAGCCCGGTGCAAACAACCAAGTGTGGACGTCTCTCCGAGCGCGTCAAGTATCATTCACACCAAGGTAAACGTTAACCATTCTTCAACATCATCAGAAACGGTTTATCACATTACACTCTTATGAAATATCTGCATATATTATACATTTATAAAACACCCCTGGCAACAAATATTGCTAAGAGCAATACACACACGACACACAAACACACATAACCACATCGACACATAATAAAACCATAAAAAAAACGCACAACAATAGGTTCACGCATTTGGGAGCTAGGATGGCAAAGACCCACAGATACAAATATATACATGTTGAACTTATAACCCTCCTTGTTACAATCGTACGTGCAAATGACTTCAAAGGGGTGAAATGTTAGGTAAGTTTACTGCTTCTTTCTTTACTGTGTCTCGCCCGAGATTCTTATCTTAAAGACCCTGGGAATGCTCACAAGATGGCTAACAGTTGTGAAAATGTAAATCGTTCCCACTGTGTCAACAATACTCTAATATTCTTAGCCTAAACGGGTAACAAAAGTAGGTAGCTGAGATTTATGTATTTTGTTTAAAGAAAATATAACTACAGTATATAACTTTTTTGTAAACGAAATATTTAATGAAAGGGCTATCTCAAGACAAGACGCAAGCGGAAGAGTGAGAGGTTAAATAATATTATGACATTTCTTGGAATAAGAATGCTAATTTTGGGCTAAATTTTATGTACCTATGTTAAATCTAATAATTCTGACCTTTTTCATTCCGACCAGACGATTCAAATTCCAATGACAGTTATAGAACAAGTGTATAATTAGCCCAAAATTGTTATACTTGATATCTTATGCCCATTCAACTGTGATGCAATTTGGCCCACTCAAATAATCAAAAGTAGGTATAACAGTTTTGGGTAGGTAACAGTAGTAAGTTTAGTTACTTACCGCGCAACTTGCACAATGCTAAGAGCAAGCACTACGCTTTGTAGCGAAATCCCATTTACCGCTTTGACGACATAGTATCGTTAATTTGTTATTTGTGTACACATGCAATACAATACAATACTTTATTGATAACACCATAGTTACAAGTCAAATGGTTAATTAATGTAAACAGTAATAAAATAACAATAATAATGAATTAGGTCATTACATTAGTTATGTGCACGTTAGTTTAAGAAACTCGTCGACACTGTACAGAGTTACACTTGCGTAGCTTCTGCTTAAACGCGGCGGTGGGAGTTGCATTTCTGATCGCTGCGGGCAGACTATTATAGATGGATGGACCCATTATGTAGGCTGATCTTGCAGACTTTGCCAGTTTGTGCTTACGAGTGATAAGGCGGTAGTCATACTTATTACTACGAAGGGCATGGGTTTCATTTATACCCGGTCGTTGGAATATATGCATTTTCGTGTGAGTGAATACGGCCACCTGATACACGAGCTCGCTCGGGAGTGTCAAGATTCCGAAGTCTTTAAATAAACTCCTGCATGAAGTGTCACTGGGTGCACCTACCATTGCGCGTAGTGCTCGCTTTTGCATTACAATGCGCGCTGAGTGAAAAATGTTCTTTTAATTAATTTACGACATGATGTAACTGAAATAATAAACCACGAATTTCATATTCGTTACAAAAACTGTTTTTTATACCTTATGTCTGAATTACATGAACATCCTTAACTAATGTCCCATAGTGAATATTACCAGTATCATATTTCTAATGCTCCGTAACCGTACCAAAATTGGTCGAATGGTACGCTAATTCTATCACTCGTTGTGCGTCTGGCAGCTACTCGCAGTTTTTTGTAGTGTGGTAGTCACAATCCGAAATTCTCTAATTGAAAATTAACATACATCTTTAACTGAGCTTACAACATGGCTTATCAAATCACTTGAAACATAAAAAGTAAATAAAATCCGAGTGAATACAAAAAAGCTATCGCCGCACAATCCTTAATCGAATCTGTATTATGTAAATGTTTAGGCACACTTGAGTAAGTAAGCCGAATGAAGCGTTGCAGGACAGCACTCGACCGCCACTTGAAACGGTCAGTGTGACGGACAAATGGGCACTTGAGCGAGTTACTCGACCCGCTGGCTCGGCTGGGCGTGGGGTACGAGTGGCTGCGATTTAGTGATGAATACGGAGAGAATTTGAGTTGAATCTGGGTATTTTAGGACGTCATTTCTAGAGAACTGTGGAAACAGTCATGAATCTTTAAATATATGGATGAGAAAAGATATTATTGTAAGTGATCTGTAAAACTTCTTTGTTGTCAATATAATTAAGTTTGTAAAAGCAAAAAGGCATACCGAAGTGAAGAATGAAAAAGTTCGTCTGAATTTATATCAAACGCGGTGAAATTAAGGAAACGTTTGTGATAAGGCAACGGAGTGTCAAAATCTGTCAAGAAGATGTAACCGTTGTATACCGTGAATTGATTAGTTTGAATGTTTGGGGTATATTTTCTTAACAATAAACTTATACCTTTTTAGTAAATGTACTTAAATGTGTTATTATTACTCATTATATCCCCGAACGTACTCAAAAGACGTAAAATTGATGGTAACAAAAAAAAACAAAAGCCAGGAGACGCTGCAATTACGATTCCCATCTTCTTGCTACATAACCATTTAACTAGCATAACGCTTCCTCGTCGCACTTGGTCCAGATTCCACCCTCTTGACTAACGATGGTGCTAGGGGAGATTGACATTTGTTGTCCGTCCGATTGCAAATGAGGTTTTTTGTTTAGACGCCGTGGCTCCTTAGTGCAATTTTTAATTATAACCTACTATGGATCGTTTTGGGTCTGAAATAAAACGCTTTTTATTTATTGATTTATTTTATGTTATAAAATTAAACATGCGTTTACTGAGCATAATATAGTATAGTTGAGGAAATACAATTTGCACCCATTCATCCAATCAAATACATAATAAATAAATATTATATCAGGGGACAATCTTACTCAAATCGAACTAGTCCCATAGTTAGCACAATAAAGGTTGTGTTGTTGGTACTTGACGATGAAATATTTAATAAATATAAATACTTAAATACATAAAAAACATCCAAGGCTCAGACATATTATATTTATATCATCACCTTCAGCTTCATAGGCAGCGTCACTACCCACTAGGCTAACTGATCGTCAGAAATTGTGTGGCGAAGTGGTACTGCAAATCATATTTCGTCAACCATACATGGATTCTAGACTCTGGAGCTACTGGCCACACGACCATCAAATTAAAAGATTAGAAACTTCTATAGTCGCGTTTTTTTATTATTATGTCTTTCCCGCTCACGGGACAATGATGTCCCGGACCTTTGGGAGGCGTGCGTGGAGCTAGGTACCTACAAAGTACCAACTGAGCCAACACGTAGAGGCCCTTTTGACAATTTAATGAAATGCAAGGAATACACCGAGCGGATGCTGTCCCTGCCCGTGTCATGGAACGCACACAGGGACAGCACCCGCTGGGGTGTATAGGGCCTATTGATGGTTGATGGAATCTAAATGAAACGGGTTATTGGGTTAAAATGATGGACTAGTGGCTGGGCTATTGGACGAAACATCGGACGCCTGCCTAATAAAACTGTCTCACTTTTTATCTCTGGCAGACGGTGACTCGCCAACTGCTAGATGGGCCCCTATTAATAGCGACATTTAAAAAATGGCCTAAGGGCAACACCGGTCAGAGAGCTGGGGGATAGAGAGGTGGCACTGGACTTTAAACATATAGCCAACTCGCCACTTAGGTGTTCACATCTACCCTCGAGCAACAGCTATTGCGACTCCACTCTGGACGGCCAATAAAGGCAAGCCAGAGGCAGGGGGCCTGTCCAACCATCCACAGGACACCCCCAGGAGTACTGAGGTACGTAGGGTCGCTACTCCCTAACAGCCCGCCACAAGCTGCCTTACGTTGACTGATTGCACCAGAAATCTGGTGGGCGATGGGGCCGTCACATCCCTACGCCTTTTATTATTATTATTTTGAACCTGACTGTTGCTATAATAGGACGGACCCAATATAGCGGTCGAATTGCGTGGTTGGAGGGTAGCCTGGGGAAAATCCAGGGGAAGCCTCCGGCACGACCACGCGGGGAAGTTTATGCACTGGACTACTCTACGAGTTTGCGCTCCAGTGAGATTGGTTGAACGGTATCAACCGAATCTGGGGTGTGAGTGGTGTCGAACTACTGGGAGTTTTATCGCTGGTTTGCTAAAACCTAGCCTAGCTGCGAAGAGTCCAGCAAGAAACTCAGCTAGGCCCGAACTGGGTTGCACTGACTCTACCCGGTATGCGGCGGTACCGGGACGAATAGGGACTGTATGTGTCAGGTCGCGTTCATTATGAAGCCATAATATATTATGTTTGGTACCCACCTATGCAAAGTTTACGTCATCACTGAAGCCTATTTCCCTGAACTCATTTGTGACACGTGGAAATATAATAAAACGGGGCATTTTGTTTTATGATTATTTTCTAGCGAATACCCTGGTGTTTTAGTATCCTGCGCCTCTCCCGTTTATTTTCGTGTTATGGGCGCCACTAAAATGTATGAGTACGTCAGAAATTACTCTAATTTTTACCCAACTCGTGTAGAAAGACGGTTATATTTTAATTTGTACTTTTTTCAGTCGCCACAGTTCTAAAATAGTTATTTATGATCCAAGTGCGGAAAATAGGTAATTCCCAACGAGTAACGATGACTAAAAACACGACCGTCAGGGAGTGTTTTTGATCGACACGAGTTGGGAATTACCAATCCGCTCGTGTATCAATTAATAACAATAAAAAACATTTTACAATTCATCATGGGAGGAAAATAAAAATTATACTTAAAAGGTGAAATTTGGACTGTCATAAAATCTCATTCTCGCACGTGTGTGAATATTATCCATTCCCGCACGGATGCCCCCCGGCCCGCCCCGCCGTGCAGGCATAGAGGACTTCTCGTGTTTATGTTGACCCATATAAAGACATTCAGAGCAAGTGCATTGTAATAGTTATTTACGATACAAGTGCCGAAAATAGGAAATTCCCAACAAGTGGTGATAAATTAAAACACGACCGAAGGGAGTGTTTTAAATCTACACGAGTTGTGAATTACCTATTCGCACGTGTATCGTACAACGTTTTACTGTACATATGGGTCTTTAAAGTTTCGACATATGCACGAAAAGTGCTCTTTTCTGCACTAGTGCGGGAAAGCAGCACCATAATGTACTGTAAAAAAAAATCATTCGTTTCGCGCACTTGTCTTCACACGCCCCAAGCAAACGGGCCCAAACGAGCAAGCATCAATAACAAGGTCTCAACCGTCTTCAATTCAGTACCTACTTAGCCTTATTTGAATAATTCCCTCGATTTATCTAGGATCGCATCATCAGATACTAACCTGATAACCACCTGGAAATTATTGTATTTCTATATAGGGTTTAATAGGCACGCTCGATCTTTGCCAGCATATAGCAGCCATCTCGGAAAAGCAATAGCTGTCAAATTTGGCGGGAATAAATAATTAATCGTGACATTTCATCAAGGAACGCTATACACTTCAACAACGCGTATAAATTGTTAACTGCACGGGACATATTCAATTTATTGGATGAGAATCTGAATACGCGGAAGAAATCGCGGGCGGAAGTTAGTATCACATACATGGCAACAGGGGCCGTATATCGGTATTATTTCCATACAAAACACCAGTGTAATTTGTTGGTATCTCGCTTATTTTTTCATATTGCACTAAGGGTTCCGTCTATAAAATCTATAAAAAGGCAAAAAAATTGTCTATTGCATGCTGTAGTATTTGTTGTTATAGCGGCAACATAATTACATCATCTGTGAAAATTTCAACTGTCTAACTATCAAGGTTCATGAGATACAGTCTGGTGACAGACGGACAGACAGACAGCGGAGCCTTAGTAGTAGGGTCCCGTTTTTATCCTGTATATAATGTTCCTGATTTTAAAATTAAATTTGTAAAAGTGTTCAACGTAACCATAGCAGACTTTTTTGTGAGAGCTTAAAACTTAAATTATAAAGTAAGATAAATTAGACAGATACCTTCTCTCAAATAATTTCCAATTAGAACCTTACAAAGTTCAAAGTTATTTTTGTGAAGAACGTTTTCTTTTCAGATTCGTTCAAGTGGAACGCAGGAACTATCGATTTTTCTTCACAGTAAGGCTTTGGCTAACGCTGAGCGAAGCGATGAGCGAACCGGTAACGACAACCAAGCTCTCACACAGCTTAGAGTATGGCTAGCTCAGGATTACGCGACACACAGGAAAAGCGGAAAAAGCGCGGCACGTGATATCCATACTTAATATTATAAATGGGAAAGTGTATGTGGGTGGGCGTTTTTCAAAAAAAGTGTACAAAACTTTTTTTTTCCGATTACGTTTTTTTTTTGTTTTTTTTACTCAGAATCGTTGACATTATCGATCGTCATACAATAAAAAAAGTGCCCCAGATTTTACTATGTAAGTTTGTTCTTCCAGTGCGTCACGACCATACAAATAAAAAAAAATAAAAAAAATGACTGCATACAAAAATGTGACGATCTGGAATAGAAATTTTGGACACTTTTTTTCTTGTATGAGGATCGATAGTGTCAACGATTCTGAGTAAGATAAACAAAAAAAAAACAAAATCTGAAAAAAAAAAAGTATTGTACACTTTTTTTGAAAAACGCCCGGGTGTTCGTTTGTTTGTCCTTCTTTCACGTCGCAACGGAGCGTCGTATTGATGAGATTTTTTGTATGGATATAGTTTAGAAGCTGGAGAGTGACATAGGCTACTTTTTCCAGCGGTAAAACATCTAATTCCCACGGGAAAATTCAATATGTTACATTTTTCTATAACCACGCGGGCGAAGCCGCGGGCATCAGCTAGTTTGTATATATATCCATACTAATATTATAAATGGGACAGTGTATGTTTATATTTGTTTGTCCGTCTTTCACGGCAAAACGGATCGACGAATTGACGTGATTTTTTAAGTGAAGATAGTTGAAGGGGGATGGAGAGTGACATAGGCTACGTTTTGTCTCTTTCTTACCCCCCACTTACCTAAAATGGGGGTGAAAGTTTGTATGGAGCTACGATATAAACGAGTTCCACGCGGACGGAGTCGCGGGCAGAAGCTAGTGTAATATATTTTCTTTATAACGCCTTTTCTCGTGACGCGCGCACATGACTGCATGAGGTCCAAACGCTAGTGAGGATTAATATGAAAACGGTCAGGCAATGGAATGATGAAAGCTAGAATGGCAACGTTATTGAGATGATTACTTTTATTAATATTTTTCAGGCACAACTGAAAAGGATCATAATGTGGACGTGCTTTTCCTTGACTTGCTTTGTAGCTTAAACAGTTAGATGATTTTTAGTTACAAAATAAAGTGAGTGCTTAGTAGATTTTGAGTTACATTTGAATTGAGTTTGTATTTGTTTGTAATGAATAACTTTATTACATGAACGATTCGGTGAGTCCTAAATTAGGCTGAGCCTGTATCTGGAACTTACTTTAATTTTAGACACTTTTTATGGCCTGAATCAAAGTTATAACAAAATAGTTAAATATAATACCTTTGAGCAAAATTCCAAAATGTTACTAGCAGCATTGTTTCTGCATAGTACACAAATCAACATTTAAAAAGAAAAAGTTGCCTCGCAAACAAAAAGCAATCGCTGGCTGCTCAACTGGACGCTTGCTTCGCGTTTCTCAGTTTAGAATGGCAATAAATTATGTACAACACAGTAACAACCTTAAAGGAATTATTTAAGAGTTAAATTCAAATGGCAAACTCGACACGTGACTACGGTGTAATCGGAACGTGCCCTATCACGCCAGGTGTTTCGGTTGATAAGTTAAGTGGTTTTCTAAACACGTAAATATTAAAACTTAATCAGATATAGGAGTATGTAAGTAGTTTATACTTATAACAAAAATACTTTATAAGGAATTCGATACGATTTACGGAGTAAAGGTTATCGTATTACTTTTCCTCTATAAAACGATATATCTTGTTACGTGTTGTGGGCGATGGGCTAGCAAGCTATCACTACGACATCACCTTTGGTCGACGTTTTATACTTACATTTATGCTAAAAGTGGCACTGGAACAACATATATTTCATGTGCTCTGCCTACCCCTTTTGGGAATGAAGGCTTGAATCTATGTATGTATTTGATGACCGCTTTACCCTAGTTGGTAGTGACCCAGCCTACGAAGCAAGAGGTCCTGGGTTCGAATCCCGGTAAGGGCATTTATTTGAGCGATGGGCACGAATAATTTGTTCCTGAGTCATGGATGTTTTCTATGTACTTAAGTATTTATTTATCTGTATGAGTATGTTTATCGTCGTCAAGTACCCATAGTGCAAGCTTTGCTTTGTTTGGGACTAGGTCCATTTGTGTAAGACTGTCCCCAAATATTTATTTATTTATTTATTATTTATAATTTATCTTACTCGTTATTTTTATACTGTTATTGTCTAAATCATATTGATCATATTATTTTGCGTAGCTCCTTATGCTCTTGATTGTCCCAGTAATAAAATCAGATTTATGATTTAGAAATACATGATGCTATATTGAAATATTGAGATATTACTTTATTTTTCCTTGAGCGTTTTATTCAGAATCTTTCAGACTTTAAGTCATATTGAAAAACAATAAAACCGTGTCGCAATTAATGCATCTTAATAAAAAAGTGCATGAGACACACGGAGAGACACTGATTGTAAAAAAAATCCTTTGGTCACGTTTTGGGACGAAACACTAACCCCCTTATTCATAAAACATAAAATATCTGTGATAAATAAATTGTGAGCTTTATTGCGAATTTTAGCCGCTTTTCAGCTAAAAAGGTTAACATCGTAACCAAACAAATTATTTTATTTAATATTTTTTGTTTCGTGTTCTTTTAACGAGGAAGTAACTCCAATTATATTTTAAACGATATGATACGCGTACAGAGAGAAAGAATATAATGGACAAATAAACCATCTTCGTCTCAGGACTCGAACCTGCGATCTCTCTATTAACGCTAGACCTTTGACCTACAAGGACAGTGACTGAAGCCGCGTATTTTTCAACTATATTCCTCCTACGAATAGCGACCTCTCTGTATTCTCTTGGAAGGCCCACAGCCTTCTAGGACCACTCTAATGGGCGAGCTAACCGCTAACAAATAATAATAATAATAATAATGTCCCGTAAAATATACATGGATATTATGCAAAGGGCCCAAGTCCGGCCATCCCAGGTGTGTCAGTGTCCGCCTGATTTATAATTTATATCCACCCTTCCGTGGAGCGTAAGTTACTAACTTTATTTTTTAGGGTTCCGTAGTCAACAAGGAACCCTTATAGTTTCGCCATGACCGTCCGTCTGTCTGTCTGTCTGTCTGTACGTCTTCGGCTTAGCTCAGTAACCATTACGACTAGAAAACTGTCATTCGGCATGGGTTTAAAAATCAATTACGTCGTCAAAATGGTACAATAAAACTTAAAAAAAATTTTTTTTAGGGTGATGTTGGATTAACATAAAATTTTAATGCAAAAGTTTAAAATTTTGATCTGTTCGATCATTAAAATCTTACGTGATCTGAGTTCCCTTACACTTAAAGCGGGGATGTATTTTTTTTTCTCGTTAAACCCATGATGTGGGGTATCGTTGGATAGCTCGTTCCAAAATATTATGGGTTTCCAAAAAGCATTTTTCAAACCAGTCATTCGTTTTATTGGGCTTTAAAGCCCTAATTTTTGTTCGAGTTATGTGGGGGCCCCTGCCGGCTAAATGGCTACTACTGGGGATGTGAAAAAAATCGTGGTAGTAGTATATATAATGAATTAAAAAGGAAAACTATCACGGACAACTAGGCATAAGTAGTTACCGAGTAATAGACGACCAACTTAATGTGTACTTGGAAAGACCAATTTTCGTACACAATCGGGTGACGCAACCGTACCGCCCGTCGATGTAACGACCCGACACGCACTTGGCCGGTTTTTCTCATTATTTTACTCATCATCATTATATCATCCGAAAGACGTCCACTCCTGGCCCTGACGGATGGATAGGCTCCCCTCAAATAGTGCCAAAGTGACCGGTCCTGCGCAACCCACATCTAGCATACTCCCGCAACCTTTATTATTATTATTATTACTTTATTTTCAGACCAAGATCCATAGAATAAAAAATGTTTACATACAATTACATCACAAAACACACACCTTTACCAGGCCATCAGTCCACCTTGAGGGTGGGTTACCCACGCTGCGTCTTCAGGCTTCTGCGTATTATATTACTATTTCTCATAAAAGACATGAGACAGATATAGATAGAGGTTGGAGACAGCGAAACGTCATCTCGTATATTCTGAGCAACCTGACTGAGGGTGTTTCTGGTCCACATTCCTGCAGCTGTAATTAACAACTTGCTGTGTAGGTAAGTGGTGTTGAGTTCCTGGTGGCGAGTAAGATCGGCTTAACATAAAAAAAATCCGCCAAGTGCGTGTCAGGCCACGTGCAGTGTAGGGTTCCGTAGTTGCCTGTCTGTCTTAGTTACATCGACACACTCGCGCCAACTAAATGGTGCGGTTGCGTCGGCCGAATTTGTACGAAAGTTGGCCTTTCTAAGTATATTTTAGTTTGTCGACTATTACTCGGTGACTAGTTATGCCTACTTACCTCTGTGATAGTTTCCCTTTTACATTTATTATATGTACTACTGCCACGATTTTTTTCACATCCCCAGTAGTAGCCATTTAGCCGGCAGCGGGGGGCGGGACCCAAGACTCGAAAAAAAATTAGGGCTTTAAAGTTTAAAGTCCAATACCTCGCATACGAATCACTGCGTTGAAAAATGGTTTTAAAAAACATAATATTTTTGAACAAGCTATCAAACAATATCCCACACTATGGGTTTATTAAAAATATTTACATCACCACGTTACGTGCAGGGGAGGTACCCTAAAAATTTTTTTTTTAAATTTTATTCTTTTGTTTTGTCGGCGTGATTGATTTATTTTATACTAGCTTCCGCCCGCGTCTGCGTGGGCTCGAGATAAAAACTATCCTATATTTCAATCCAGGCTTTAAACTATCTTCATGCAAATGACTGGGCCAACGTCCAGAAGGCAGCTATGCGTTAGAGGGAGAGGACTATAAAATAAAATAAAATAAAATATCTTTATTTCAGAACGTTAAAATTCCATACTAAAAACCATTCCATACATATGTTTCAAATTAAAATAAAATTAAATCAAATCATTTGCATTCACAATTTATAAATTATTTACAAGAAGGACGTCAAGAAGGGACCTGTACATATAATAAAAAATGTCAATCATCATCATACAATAAAAATAATTAGAATTTAGTTAATAATCTTAACTCAGGTATCTAGGATAGACCCATCGGTTCTATCAGCGATGACCTTCAGTATCCTGTTGTCGCTGCGTCGGATGCGGTTTAGAATAGATGCGACCCGCTTTCGCCTGAACGCATGAAAGTCGTCGGTACGGGCCTCGGCAAACATACCTGACGCCCTACAGAACCGTGGCAACCTCATCAGGACTCTGAAGGCATCGTTATACTGGATACGAAGAGCGTTATAGGCTTTCAGCGTGTAGTGGACCCCTATGGTCGCTACCCGTGTAAAATACTTGACAGTATGCCTTAAAAAGGGTGACTTTAACTGGTTTTGAACAACCGGCAAACCTACGAGCCAACATATTGCTTCTGACCGCTAACGGAGAGTTCCCTCTCCAAATCGACATCGTCCTTTAGGTCTTCCGTCACATAGTGCCCAAGGTATTTAAAACTGTGATACCCTCGGTAGGTCCCTTCAAAGCTATAGAGTGCACATGCACGCCACATTTTGTTTGACCTAAAGACTAAGACTTCACTACTCATACTACTATAATTCGATCTCCTTCGTTTACATAGCTGCATCCTGTTCACGCGCCAACGTTGGCCCAAGTGTACAGCCGGCATTAGGTCGGCACCATGCTGAGTCGGGACCATTTCATGGCGCGTTACTAAAATTTTTGTGTTTTAGATATTTTTCCTGTGGTTTTTATGGCACGAATAAATGTTTTTTTATTTCTTTCTTTTCTTTTCTATATGTTGCTCATGGCTTTTCAGTATGAACACATTAAAATTATAAACTTTATGCCTAAGTACTTCTGAGTCAAAAATGCAGTAAGTACGTCGATTCTGTACCCTGCTATTTATTTATGTATTGTGTTAGCTGATAGTTACAACTTTTTTTGTGATAAAAACTAAAATCCAAGCATTATCGTACATAGATGATATTTGAAATATAAGCTAGAATGCGTCTGAATGAAATTCCCCACGACCTTGTGGCAAGAGAATTAGTCGTTTAAATTAATAATAACGCTATAAGTTTGTGTCTTGTAAATTTAAGGACTTGAAGAAAGCTCTTGGGGCTCTCAAAATAATCGTAAAAATGTGAAGTCGTTCGCAAGTGTAAAGAATCAGGCTACGTCAAACAACTCCGCTATACTGTCGACGGAAAATATATTTTTAAAAGATAATTAGGTACAGTCGCCGTATGTGTCTCCGTAAAATTGTGAATTTCGTCAGTTTATAATCAGATTGCAACTGTACATCGCTGTACACATGCAGCCTGTGGACGACGTACACGTAATACAACGACGTTTTCAGGGTACTGTTGCGGCTGCTGCGAGACTGCAGTGCGTCCGGCATGTTTGCGGACGCGCACGTGTGGTCTCCATGCGAGGCTCCGCAATAGGCATGGGGCCTCATGTTCAAATTGATAACGTAGTGATGCTAAATGGATAGTAAACCATCAAATTATCGTAATAAAGTATAAATTATAAAATATAATTAAAATCATAAAAGTAACCTTGAAAATTTGGAAAGACAATGCTTTTTTTTATTGTCCAATGTATAATTTAAAGCTACCAATAGAATCCTTACGCTTTTCTAGAAACAAAATTGTATGACAACTATGTACTTAAACGCAGTATTTCGCCACCGAAACAACAATTTACCTGATTTTCCATACGGCGATTAGTACAACTGCCACTTGTGACGTCATACGTGGGTGTCTATCAGTATGAAGCGTTTTGTGCTGCCGCCAGCGACGTCAATCTTTGTCTGTTTTTTGGGTATTTATGTTCTTTAATTGTAATTGCTCCCATACAAACATTTGTTCCTCTCCAAAAACTGATTCGAATGACATCATAAAAAAAATCTTAGTCCGCATCCCTATTGCTGTGCCGCGACGCTGCGCAGGGTGCGCGCCAGCCGCCACAGTCTCCTGGCCGTGGTGGCGGAAAGATGGTACAGTGCCCTAATTAGACAGTGGATCACTCTAAATTTAAGTGTAGGTACTAACATAGTTATGTAAGTTAATTTGTAGATAACACTCACACTTTATGGACCTAAACGTCAAGGAACTACAAACTGAGAGTTCAGTGTAACATACCACTTCCACTTTTCTCACCAAACTATGTCAAAGTAAGACAGAGTTACCAAATAGTTCTTAACTTATACGGTTAACTTGGGACGCAAATATCTCACCCAGTTAGGGCGCTATTTTTATAGCCAGGATACGTTTTTTACGCCCCCATAAACCTTTTTTAAATGTGTCACTATCGAAGTTTCATAAAATCTGACGTAGAATTCAAATCACGACTGGATGGGATTTCGGTTTTTATGTGTTAGTGAAAAGTTTGGAGTTTTCAGGACTATTTCGGTAGTTTAGGTTGTGCGGGGAAAGTTTAACGATGCTTGCTGGTTACATAACTAATTGGATGGAATTTATGGTTAATAGTTACAAAGTTAGTATTGGAGTATAAATTGTTTTATCTAATAATAAACGTCCAATATACCTAAGGTACAGACTAGATCGACTTAGAACGTATAAGCCCGTATCTTGAAACTACTGAGCCGATCTTTATGACACTTGCACTGTTTCCTATAAACAAACTGTTTGCGAACAAACTGTTTCCGAAACTACCTGATGTGGTTCGATTGGAATGGAGCGGGCGCATAGCTAGCCCATTAGAGTGGTGCCAAGGCTGTGAAACAAGTCTATAACACGATACAGAGAGGGCGCTAGTCTTAGCGGGAATGAAATTGAAATGTATACAACTTCCGTCACTGTCCTCGTAGCTCAGTTGGTAGAGCAGTCTAGCGTTAATAGAAAGGTCGCAGGTTCGAATCCTGTCGGGGGCTACAGACGAAGATGGTTTATTGTTCCATTATATTCTTTCTCTGTATCATATCGTTTAAATATATACCTATAAAATGTGGTATATTTGTTTTACATCTTAAAATAATTATTATGAAATGGTCATTCAAGTGTTTGAGGTCGATTATCGCTCGACATGTTTCGAACCGATTCGCAGTTGCTATTCATGAGCACACGCGTTGCCGGTGCAGTGCGTTTAGCACAGCGAGCGATAGTCGACCTCAAAGACTAGAGTAACCCGTTTCATCATATTTTAATATACTTATTAAGAAAGCCAATAATTAGATATACAACTCAAAAGATGCAAAGAAGACAAAGTAAACGAATGAAATCACCCATCAATTCATAGGGCAAGGGTATTGAATTCCACTTTCAACCCGTTTAAAATAAAATGTGGGTAAAGTAGGAAATATTCACAAGCGGTATAAAAACAGATTGGCTCTAATTCCTGCAGAAACGAAAACTTTCTCGTTGAAGAACGCTGCGCGATGGCGGCAAGGGAAATATTTCCATAACGACGTCATAATGGCGCCATCTGACGGAACTATTAGACGGGATGACGTGACGTGTTGAAGGTTATTCAGGATAGTAAAAACACAGAGATATACTTTATGTCCTTACTAGCTTTTCTGCCCGCGACTCCGTCCGCGTGGAACTCGTTTATATCGTAGCTACCATACCAACTTTCTACCCCCATTCCACTCCCTTAGGGGATGATTTTCGGGATTAAATCTCGATACCCATCTCAATCGGTTCAGCGCTTCAAGCGTGAAGAGGTAACAGACAGACAGAAGCACTTTCGCATTTATAATATTGAGTATGGATACACGTCGTCTTTATATCCTTATTTATACTTATGTGATAAAGAGATAAATTCTGTGAGTAAGTTTGTGGATGGAGGTAACTTCCGAAACTACTCTCCCGATTTAAAATATTCGCGGGCAGCTTGTCTATTATATACTAATCGATACTAATGTTATAAAGAGGAAAATTCTGTGAGATTTGTAAGTTTATAAGCTTGTATGTTTTGGGTAATCTTAGGAACCACTACGATTTCAATAACTACAACTTAGAAAAGTTGAAAAACCCCCGACATTTTGATTTCTATGTCCAATATCGCAAAAATGGCTGAACAGATTTTCATAAAACATGGCTAAGAACACTCGGAATAAAATTATTTATGACACAAATAAAACCGCATCCAAATCGGTCCATCCGTTTGGGAGCTACGATACCACAGACAGATACACAGATACACAGACAGACACGTTAAACTTATAATTCCCTTCTCTTTGCGTCGGGGGATAAGAATGATTTAAATTGCGTTTAGAATAGACTTTCTGCATGGTTATACGAGTAGGTTATGTTTTAGTTCGCGAGTTTGCCTGTGTTCTTTGCAAAACGCGGACGAAGCCGGGCAGGCAGCTAGTTGGTAACAAAACACATTATTTATGTAGTCATCGTCATCATCATCATATCAGCCGAAAGACGTCCACTGCTGGACATAGACCTCCCCCAAAGTGACCGGTCCTGCGCCACCCGCATCCAGCGGACTCCCGCGACCTTTACCAGGTCATCAGTCCACCTTGTGGGGAGTGGCAGTGGGCGGGGCATATAGCACGTAGAACCGATGGCCGTTGGGGCGGAAAAGTTCACGAGTGGCGACCACGCACCGGAAGGCGCGGCGTGGGTAGGCCCCCCACAAGGTGGACTTTATGTAGTACCATAAAGATATACTACTTTCATAACTTAGTTCTTACGAGTACATAATCAATCCATGTTAAACTCCACTCCCCTATTAATATTCCCTTTTAAGTGGTAACCAGCTGTAATCCGATTATGTTAAACTGCTCTTTATCTCAACTCGGTCCCATCTAATCGTGAACTGCTGTTTTTGGCAGCTAAGCCCCGGGTTATTTTGTGAAGCCTTCAGCGTGATAATTTGGGTACATGCTATGTGTTACTTGCTATCTTAATATATTTAAAGCATACACCTTTAAGTGATGTTCGCAGTGGGTTAGAAAAAGGCAGTTGTTAATTCGGGTTCGACCATATAATATATAATGGGTTAATACCCAAATAAAATAATTAATTTATTATTATTATATTTCTCCGATTTCAATTCACGGGACAAAGTCCGGTCATTTCGAAGGCGTACGTGGGGATATATAGATCTATCTCGTAGAGGCCCTTTGGAGACAACGTTTAATGTGATGAAGTACACCTGCTAGAAATCATCGGTACATCGGTAGAATACCCGTAAACCAGTTCCACAGAAATGGATAGATAACTTATAATTATAATTATATAATTAATATATATCAACAAAGTAACAATACAGAATGAACAATAAGCTGAAAACGCCTATGAACACTTGCAACTCTAGGGGTATCACATGCCCTTTGTCGACCCTAATGAATGCCAAATTACATCCATAATATAAGCATATTAGATATAATTTAAGATACTGATACTTTCCAACTCTTTATTGTGATACTTGTGTGAAAAAAAACTTTATTACGGAACTGGGTAAGACAGGATTTTTCTAGCGTCAGGACGCAGGGACGGACGTGATAATGCATATATCTTTTATACATTAAACATTTTAAATTTTTTAATCTTCAATCTCTCAATAACAGTAAAACTCATCACTCTAGAAATGATAAATTTAACCATCAAATTGTAGCTGAAAAGTGTGTTTCACGATTTATTTTAATGATATTTTTCCAAATGATATGAAATACGTGTGCGATATTTGTTTTAACTCCAGCCAGAAAAGATGAAACCCAATATATTAAAATCACGAATCCGTATTATCACTATAATTATTGTTGAAGTAACTTTTCAGAAAACAATGTTAATATTAATCAACAAAGGGTTCAAATTAATTAAATCTAAAACACGAAACATTATATTTCACAAATATTACTTCCACAAATAAATTTAGTCGGCTTCGTTCGTCATGTTTATTAATTTTTGTGCAAATAATTTCGAAACGAAATTAGGCTTTGAGGTTTCGAATTCCAGACATGCGTTTCAATGACAATCAAATTAACGTGGATCGACGTGATATTTCGGGTTTAATGGAACAATTGATGATTAAAAATACGAGGTACAGCATAAAAGTATTCATAAATATATGAACGCCAATAAATAATGATTTATTTTTGGAATATTTCGCATTTGTAAAGTTATTTAATGGGAAACATATTATATTGTATTTATTTTTTAAGTTCTATTGAACCATAACACTGATTATTCCAAATAATAGAGCTGCTTTTAAATATTAATAAAAATATAAACTCCAACCTAATCCTAACACTACACTTTTTGAACACCATCAAAAACTAAACTAAACTAAACCCCTCGCATGCTTAGGTACGGATCCGTGCCAAACCTATGGTTTTATATTTCAGTCCTCATTTTAATAGATAATTTTGACACCCGCATACGGTTAAAAGTGTTCTGCTCCTCAGGCACGGAACAAAGTTTCAAATCTTCCCAATTTCATACTATTTAGAATACTTTGTATATTTAGGTACGGCATAAGGTTACTAAGGTATCTTTTCCGATCTACGGCAGAGCTGAAAGGAAGTGATATTGTCCCCTTAGGAGGACTACTCGCATTAAGTACCACGGTCATTGGGTCACTGAGAACCTGCATGACGATGAGGAGCTGGAGAGCATTGTCCGTTCGTTGCAACATGCTGGCTCGGTGTAATGGGGATGTCAAGATAACTTTGTTTAGGTCATTTTGTCAAACCTTTTATACGTGCAGTCTATGGCCTAACTACACAAAAAAGGCGTACAATGCTCTACGCGTCCAGTATAAAAATGGATTTAGGTTGCTGATGGGATTATCGCATTTTTGCAGCGCATCAGGTATGTTTACGGAGGCGCGCGTGGATAGTTTTAACGCAATAATTCGCAAGAGGACTGCCTCCCTGATGCGGCGTGTGCGCGAGAGTCCCAACAGTCTCCTGAAGTTAGTGGTGGAGTACCTACCCGGCCAGTGCAATGTGGAAACACTGGGACTCTATCCACATGGGGTCTAGCGGGATTGTATTGTATACCATTTATTATAATCTATGGAGTTACGAGTATGAATGACGTTCTAATATAGTAAGTAAGGCTTAGTGTATTATTATCTTTTACTAACTTATTTTATGGGGTTTATCATCAAATTGTCGACACTCACTTCGTCGAATTTCACTTCAAAGTCAACGTTTCATGTATCTTTATTTCGTCGAACAGAAGTTCGTGGAATGATCATTACAAATAATTTTAAATCGTGTATTTTTACTTGTCGGGTGGTTCATTAAAAAGTTGAATTATGTCAAAAAACGTTTTGTGATTTATTGTTTCAAGTATTTTTAATTAGCATACAAATTATTACAAGGATTATTATATAAAATTAAAATAGTTATCTATGGCAATTATTTTAACCTAACCTAACCGCCAGCGTGTCGACGTCACCCCGCTTCGCGGGGTGCCTATTTCCGCTCTGAGGGACACAAGTGTACCCTAACCTAACTAAATGTATGTATGTGACCTTATTCTTTGGCACGCCCTGCAGCCTAAACCGTTTGACGGAATTCGACATATGAGGTGTCGTTGGATTCCTCTTAATCGTGGGAGTGACAGAGGCTATAAAATAAAAAAAAGCAGTTGGGTTTTTTGTAAATCTTTTAATTTCACTTGTTATTGGTATGCTTTATGTAATCGTCTGTATAATGTGGCGTTATAAAATAATTATCTGATCTTATCTTAACTTTCATGCTTGCTGAACCTTCATTAACGTACTTACATATTATTGTATTTATGAACTCGACGATAAAGTGGGAAAACATTTCCTTGACCAAATCTCTATTAAAATGATATCGTTGCATTTCACCCGGCATGTGTATAATAACTTTACACTACAACAATTTCCCTCTAAACAGCAAACTCTCATCCCCACTGTCATACAAACGGCCAGTAAAAACACAAAGGTGGCTGTTACTGCCCCGGCCGCCATTACGAGGAGTTTGCAACGTAATGACAAGGCGGAATAAAGGGCTAATTACACTTAGGCGAGTTACGCATAGCCTTTGATGCTTAGTCTAGTAAGGGAAGTTAGCGTTTGACGTGAAGCGGAGGTAATCCGATCAGCACTGAGGCCGAAATTATCGCTTAGTTTCTTACCTAGGGTGGTAAATAATAATTGTGTTTGTCAATTATAATGATAACATAAGATAACATTTATAAAGCGAGTCGAGTGACCGCACACATGATCTCGCATAGAGATTTGCAAAACATGTAATTTAGTTAAGTGCTTTGTCTGAAATAAATAGTTTTTTTTTTAACAATTAATAGGGTATCGCTGGCATTTGCCCGAGTCAAAGGCAAACCAATAAATATGTAATATGAGGCTTTCTTTTTCAACGCCCGTGATGAGTACGCATTTTTAGGGCTCCGTTAGAATCTGGCTAGGAGGTGGGATTTACCGCACGCGTCCTTAACATGACGTTAAATAATTATAACGAAATTATCATGATCATCATAGCAGCCGAAAGATGTCCACTGCTGGACATGGGCCTCCTCCAAAGAGTGCTACAATGACCGGTCCTGCGCTACCCGTATCCAACAAACTCCCTCTACCTTAGGCAGTCCATCCACCAACAGTCTACCCACGCTACGCCAGCCGGAACGTGCGTGGTTGCCACTCGAGAAGCTTTCCGCTCCAAATGCCATCGGTTCTACGTGCAATTTGTGTCCCGCCCGCTGCAATTTAAGTTTAGCGATTCAGAGGGCTATATCAGTTACCTTGGAACTGCTGCGGATAGCCTTATTTCTGATGCTATCACGCAGAGAAAATCCCAGCATAGCTCTCTCCATTGCCCTTTGGGCGAAACTTATAACGAAATGCATTGAAGATTTTGTACCTCGAAACAATTCGCGTGTTTAAAACCTCTCAATTGATTTGCGTTACGATTTGTCGGTTTTGATCACTTTGGGAGATTTAAAGGTCAATGGTGTAACTTTATCATAACGTAATAACATAATCAAAATGTCTATTTTTGTGCGTCGCGTGCGGCCATCTAAATAGTCTGCAAATAACTTGAGCTGCGTACCTACCTCTAATTCCTAATGATTCAAGGTTGTGAAGCAGGATGGGAACGGAGAAGGTATCGAAAGCTTTAGCAAGGTCAAGGAAGATTCCCAATGTCTGATTACCCTGGTCTAGTTCTTGCACTAAGTAGTCAGTCCATTCGTCGGCAGTTGATAGTTTCGACCTAAATCCAAGCTGACTTTTAGACAAAATACCGTGGCTCTCTAAATATTGGACAAGCCTATTATTGATGATTTTTTCCAATATTTTTGTATACCGTAGCATTAGTTCATAAGACTGTTAGCTCAACAGTCTCCTGACATGCAAATTTTATTTCATATACTTTCCGTTTTGACGTTTGGAGACCTTTCACATCTCGAAAACATAATTAATGAGAAAAGTATAATCTCTTTATTATAAGATAAGTTAAGTGGTTTAAGTATTATAACCCGGAGACTCTATAAATCTCTTGGCAAATGTATGCCCTGGTATTTGTCAATGTATTCATTGTTGCTATGTATTCATGTCACTTAATGATACCATTGATAATGAATTGTATTTGTAAGCTATGAAATGTAAAAGAGCCCTTGCAAAATAATTATTTGAATTTAGAAAATTACGTAATACTCGTAATTTTATTTTATGTTTCAACAAAAATGGTAAGTTCCAAAAACCTAAACGTTCCTTACTTTTACTGCACACCGATGTATTTCATAAATTGACATAAAATAAAAGCAAGCATAAACGACACAAAGTATGACTAGAAAAAAACGAAGGTTTTCTTTTAACACAAGCGAATGGCACTTGTTGTGTTGCATTATACAATATACATCACATAAAACGTGAGTTACAAGAACTGAAAAGTTTTTTGAGCTGTTTCTGGCTAACAGAGAACAAAAGAAACACAAGAATCACAATTAGATTGTTAAAAAACATGGCGTGGTTTTTTTGCAACGAAAACAATTGTTTTGTGTTACAATACACAAAACTTGGGTTACGCAAACACAAAAGCAAGACGCGCTGGTTTTACACTGGTCCAGGTACAACTCGAGTACCTAGCCCCCATCTCAAAGCGGCTAAACAGAATGTAACCTGTAATAAACTTTTTATAGTTGCGAATAAAACTGTACCAACTTTGTCCTGACGGTAGTTGCACAAATTTTAGTACGGCCCGAGTATTTAAGGCGCGCGGAGAACAATTTTGAGCAATTTGTACTAATTGTAGCCATTACTGGATTGTATGTTTTAATCAAAGTGGATATTTTAACGTTTTCAATTTCAAAATGTTGGATTCATTAAGACATGTTTAACTGCATTTGGATTATTGATAATAAACCACCATTTTATATAAGGTTCAATTGACGCAGAATACGTTCCGACTACTGTAGTTTATGTTTTGTCCGTAGCGTACTTAACTAGGTAAGAGGTACGTATTCGTGATTGAGTGATCTACAAGCAGCTAAAGGTACAGCGACGTTAGTGATATTATGTTTACTTTCACTTGGTCACTTATTCGATTGTAATGGATACAAATGTAAACCAAACTTTTAACGTCGATACTATCTTATAGTTTATGATGGCTTGCAGGAACTTGGAACATTTTGAGAGATTGGACAAATGTATAATCTTGTCACAATGCCACACCGACTACTTAATCAACCGGGTAATTCGTGCAAACGATATAAAAACCACGTTATAACAGGGTTATAAGAATATATTCTTTGTATTTACATAATTTATAATTATGTATTTACATTAATTTGGGGAACCGAAAGGTTAGAAAGATATATTATTGATTTTACAGAATTAAGATACAAAACAGCCAATTACTTTAACTTATCGAGGACCTATTATAGTACAATGTTAGACAAACTTCTTTATACAATAATTTATTAGCTACACGAACGAATTTATTGGTTAACACGATTTAAAGACTTTGACTAATCACTAACCCTAACTTATGTAGGATCACGTAAGTCTAGGGTTTAGGCCATCTACGCACTGATTGAGCGCTTTCTATTTCCCCGCATAAGCTGGGCGCCGGCCTAGATTAAATTACCCCACTTCTAAAAGAGCTTTGGTACCACATTGATTTAGGTATCTTTTTAAGTTAAGGTATTAATTTTGAATCAATTTTGCATTTATTGCGCGAGTGTGCTGCTATAAGAAACAAATAAAAGTCGTCGTGGTCAAACGATAAATATTAAGTTGAATAGACCCATATTAAAAAAAATACCTTGATAATGAAAGGAGAATGATGCAAGCAGAAAATACCACTTTTTGGCCAGTTGGAGGCATTACATTTTTTGCTGACCCTGGGTGTTAATAAAGAAAGTGTCAGATTGCATATTTATTGCTCGTGCCTTTATTGTAGGGCGTCAAACCGTAGGAACCTGAGAAACTCCTTTTGTAGCACTCTATATGAATAACGTACCTACACTAGTTATTAATAGTACATTATTGTCGAAGCAAGGGAAGCCAGCAATTGCCCTTCCGGCTGAGACAAATATAGTACATTTCTCACAAATGGAGCAAGAAAACAAAATAAGTACAGGTAAGTTTTATTGAAATCAACAATTTATTATAGGATATTTCTTTTCGCCACTTCATAAAATTGTTTAACGCAATTAGAAATTGTAGTACCTATGTCTTTTGACTTTTCCGGGAACAAATTATCAATGACTAGCTTCTTTTAAATCTGGAGGCGTATAATCCATATCCTCGTCACGCGAACAAGAACTCTTATTTCCCGTAAATTTTCCACGTTATCCACGTTAATCATCTGACCCCGGTCACCCAGGGGAACCTACCGGCAATTATTTTATATTCAACTAGTAAAAAATGATAATGTTCGGTTATGGCGATTTGCCGGACGCTACCGCGTCACGCTTGCTTCGCTCGCTCTGCTCGCGCGTTGTAGGGACGCAGTTCACCTAACGCTCCTCCTCGCTTCGCTCGTCGTCGTACCTACACCGACCTGCCTTAGCGTCTACGAAAAATATCATCATCCTCCTAGCGTTTTTCCCGGTAATGCCCCTAAAGGAGCCCGGGGTCCGCTTTGACACCTAAAAAAATAAAAATATAAAATAATTAATTTTGTTTTTTTTTTCCCCTGGAAAAGCAGGCTAGGGGATTCTGGTGGACAACAGCAAATTTTCAATATGATCCGAAAAAACAACTAGCCAACTGTATCTATGTAACAAATAAATAACTTTTGCATGGCCGCCTTTTTTAAAGTTTGTACCTTGACAAATAATGGAATTTGTATGCAACATTGTTGTCGAGCAAAATCGAGCCGGCAAAGTTTTTAATTTTTGACTAGCCATAAACTATGCACTTCACGTCCATTTAACTCAGCTTTGTCGGACATTTTTGAGACAAATAGTTTTTTAGTTCAATTAGTCATAACTCCCTTTATATGCTTCAATAGTTGATGTCCATTCGAAAGTATAACCTTACCTTAAACATCACGTAACCCTTGTTATTAAGCACTAGAATTGTTTGTGACATAAAAACGACGATCCATCTACTACGCAAATGTGTCCCTCCCGCTAGCACTCCTCGTATCTCTCGAAAAACACCTACCCCAACCGTACCATTACACAAAACTAATTTCACTAAACACCAAAAACTTCGCGCAATAACTATAAGGACTTCAATAATAATTAGGCGCACCTCGGCAATGATGAAGGTCATTCCCGTAACGTCCCGTGCTCCAGAATAATCCCCGGGCAATCGCCGCTCTCGCGAAATGGGGATAATTCCTATCGTCGTTCGCCCTTTTAATCTTTTACATCAAGAAGCATTATACAGATTAAGGACAGAAAACGTAGTTGCAAGTTTTGGAAAATAGTTGATTGTTGAGAGATTGGGCATTCGATTGTTCAAAGCTTTCATTTTACCATCTCATCATCCTCCTAAGCGTTATTCCCGGTTGTATCCTACGAGGCCGGGGTCCGCTTTGAGACTTAATCCGAAGATTTGGCAGAGACACTAGTTTTATGAAAGCGACTGCCATCTGACCTTCCAACCCAGAGAGAAAACTAGGACCTTATTGGGATTAGACCGGTATCCTCACGATGTTTTCCTTCACCGAAAAGTTAACGGTCAATATTCCGATGAGTTCTAAAAAACTCATTGCTACGAGCCGGGATTCGAACCCACGACCGCCGCTTGACAACTGCATGCCTGAACCAACTAGGCTACCGTAGTTTGTTTAATTTTCACATAATTTGAGTGCCAGGAACCGGTGGCTGGCCTTTTTTTGCGGTCGCTACCGCTGGCTAAGTTTTCCCTTATTTTTGCCTTTTGTTGTGCGGTAGTCTGGTCCTATTGAGAGATGATACGCTCCGAATAACTCCAATAAAAGAAGGA
The DNA here is from genome assembly GCA_947578815.1 of Epinotia ramella. Classification (NCBI taxonomy): domain Eukaryota; kingdom Metazoa; phylum Arthropoda; class Insecta; order Lepidoptera; family Tortricidae; genus Epinotia; species Epinotia ramella. The sequence continues at coordinate 25,706,002 of OX388205.1, forward strand.
AAAAAGCTAACCATATTTCTCTTTTTTGTCTTTACCATGAAGAGTATACCCATAACATAATAACTGCAAAGTTTGATCTAATTCTGGACTTAATCAACTATTCAGACATAAAACTTTTTGTACCTATCACGCAATCCTGTCATGTCACGCAAAATTGTCAAAAATCAGTTACCAAATTAATGTCAAACATATCACGCACAAAAGTTCAGCCTAGTCTTACTATACTATTTGCAAAAACTATGATGGTCACGTTTATTTGGTTTGTCCTTGTTTAAAGTTTGTTGTGTATTCGGAAACCAGAAGCTATTTATTAAATAAAATTATTTAATAAATATCTTCAGGTCATTGAATAATAATAATAAATAATTAGCAGATTCAAAACGTGATAGTAAAGTCTAGCTTTATGAAAGTTCTGCCAGCGAGGACAGGCGGGACGGCGAAGATTTTATATCATACACGATCAATATTGTGTCGTAAATAACGGTTTTACCTAAAACAATACGTACTCATCTAAAATTTTACTTTAAAAACAAAAAAATTACAGACTCTAAAATAAGTACCAAATGCGCTTCAAGTGTGACAGTGTGTAAAGTTTGAAGATTACGCATATTTTTTCATCAGACCCTGACCTGATGACCATAGCACTACGTGGAAAAGGATACGCTTTCAAACAACAAAAAGATTTTCCCAATCGGTCCAAGTTTATTTGAATAATCGGAGTACATACATAAGAATAAAAATCCGATGAATAGAGAATCTTCTCCGTTTTTGAAGTTGGTTAAAAATGCTCTTTAGTTATATAGCTGATTATACAAGTTTATAACTTCACCTTCACCTCTCCGATTGAAAAGCAGCTTTAGAGTTAGGTACTTAGTAACTATGAGTACTAGCTAAACAACTACAATAAGACTATGTAGATTATGTAACTGTCTGTTAACTAATACGAGTAAGTTGGTGCTAAGTCTTTATAAACCTTCTTATAACTTTGGCAGCTTGTCAACATTATTAAGGTCGTCTTCAAGTATATACTTGAGATAGGTTAAAACAATGATGTACTTAATATAAAAAAGAGGTAGATAAGTTATAATCACTCCAAAAGTGGCACACTAAAACTCAGCCAATTGTATGACCTTTGCCTCAATGTCGCGTCGTCAATGGACGTCTCAGCTGTCAGATTTGGTGGTCATTTTTAAACACGGAATTTCATATAGACAACGTATCTACCTCTTTTTATATTACATCATTGGGTTAAAACGTCTCAGTTCATACAGCATGTTAAAACGAAACAAGTACTTACCTAAGCCCACTGATCAGATTGATCAGTATATCAGGCTCTGATGGCATCGAACCAAAAAATAAGCACTCTTCTTCAAACACAAGCAGTGAAAACTCAACATTGATTAAAAAGTCAAAACTTCTTTAGCAGCGCTGTGCACTTTTTGTGATGGGGAAAAATTGTTAAACTCGCCACAGGTCACGTGACATCTAACGGTATTTACGTGAGATTCGAGAGATACTCGTAGCAGGTCACGTGACCGTAAGATTCGACAGATTGAATATTCGTAAGACGGACACTGACCTGATCGAAAAACTGTTATAATGTCATTGAGTTTTCACTTCTGCCGGCACTCCCGGAGTGCAACCCGGTCTGTTTTTTTTGCATAAACAAGTCATTACTAATATATGATCTATAAACGAAGTTGTAAGCAGAGGATTTTCCAAAATAAGGAATTTGATTAAAATGATAATTTAGACCTTTGTATAACCAAGAAGGTCCATTCTACGAGTATATTATTAAGCTGAGTGACTTGGTGATTAATGCAATGGATGAGTATAGTCATCATCATCATCATATCAGCCAAAACACTTCCACTGCTGGTCATAGGCCTCCCCCAAAGAGTGCCAGTGATCGGTCCTGCGCCACCCACATCCACCACCTCCTGCACGTCTATCATGAGACGGCCGCGATATACTCTCGATTTTTCTCGCACTTTACCTCTTGTTCTAAGTGTTGTTAAAGAAACTGACGGATAGTGCGTAGTGCGAGAAAAATCGAGATTATACAAATAGCAAAAACGAAACACCTTCAAGCAAAGATGTAATACAAAAAAGAGGGTAGATAGGTTATACTAGCTTCGAAAGTCGCACACTAATACTTGATCAATTGACCAACTTCACCATATAATGTCTATGTTTCGCTCCCAGAAATAAGCAGATCCTGCTTTCATTTGGCATGATGGGCGTAAGGCTGGCCATTAGTACTGATAGTATTTCGTAAAGGCAACATCTCTTTTTATATAACATCTTTGCCTTTAAAAGTAAATTCCCATGTTTCTCTTGCGTTCTATTGATAAGAGTTTCGGGCAATTTAGGGTAGAAATATTTATGGCACTTTGGATGATACAGGTAAATATTGAATGGTGACTTTAACAAGTTACTACTGCAATGTACAAATATGGTTTTACGTGGTTTGTGCGTCGACTACAAAATACGGCCAAAGTTACAAAAACCGGCCAAGAGCGTGTCGGGCCACGCTCAGTGTAGGGTTCTGTAATTTTTCGTCCAGAAATTATTTTGTAATTCTTTTCAAAAACTATTCAACCTATCAAGTTCAAAATAATTTTCCTAGCAAGTTTTTATAAAGTTCTAATTTTCAGTTTTTTTTCATATTTTTAAAACTTATGGTTCAAAAGTTAGAGGGTGCCCACACATTTTTTTTACTTCTGGAGCGATTATCTCCGAAAATATTGACACTATCAAAAAATTATTATAGCAAACCCCTATTCATATACCTATCCAACAATATATCACACGTTAGGGTTGAAATAAAAAAAAAAACACTCCCCACGTTACGTATAGGGGAGGTACCCTACTAAAAAAAAAAACACTTTTTATTTTACATCTTTGTCGGTGTGATTGATATACATATTAGTACCCAGCTTTCTAGTGCTAACGGTTAATGAGATTATCCGCAGACGGACGGACAGACAAAGCGAAACTATAAGGGTTCCTAGTCGACTACGGAACCCTAAAAATTGTATACACGACCTTAATGCTAAGGCAAGAAAGTCGTGTATACAATTTTTTGTCCCTATCGATCACTTTGTAGTCCACTGCATAATGTCCATATGTCTTGTGATTACAGTGTCTTATAAAAAAAATAAGAATATAAGAATAAGAATAATTTATTGAAAAAATCGTATTGCTAACGATACATTGTGCTTGCACTGTTATATGTTAGGGGAATTAATTAAATGCACCTGAACTAGGATTATCCTGTATCTCAGGCAAAGAGATATTATACTACTTAATTGAAAAACAATTTAACAAATTAAAATCATACACATCAAAGACAAATAACGAATTATCTTACAGCATAAATAATGTGTGCATATTAATCTAAGAATATTTATTTCATCGTATTTCATTTACGTACGGAATTTCAGTGTCAGCGTCGACAATGCTGCAAACTGCAAACTAGGCCATCGAGTTTATTTTATTTTTAATGGACTTTTACCTTAGTGCATAAGAATATAATAGTCATGTAATGTCAATAGTCTTATAAAAATGCATCAGTCTTGGGTTCAAATCCCGGTAAGGACAAATATTTGCGTATAGTTGATGCTCATCGCACAATAATTTATATATATGTTTCTAGAGCCTACAACACAAGCATTATTGAGCTTACTATACTATCAAGCTAGTCAAGTACGAGTATTTGTGTAAAATTGTCCCCAAATATATATTTCACTTTAAAATATATAGTATGTTCGAGTGCGAACCGTCGACTCGCAAGTAATACTAAAATAAAATGCACATTTTATTTAATCAAATTGGATTTAATAAATTTCATTATGACAACCCATAAAACCAATTTACCAACGTGCACGAGAAAATGTTGCATAATAAAACAAGCTCAAACAACTCGCAAACCGCTTCCTAGAAAGTGTTAATTAAATCTACAAGCGCTTCGTCATTGCAAGTGTTAATAAAAATACGGAACTAAAAAGTGCTTCATAAATGAGACTGCGTAATCAAAGACGGCATTGCACTGGTTGTGTAATCGCAACTGCACTCTGTTTATTTATTCCTGGGTTTTGTAAAAGCCGTTTTTCATTAGCTCTGTGACCCGAGGTGGTGTTTATAAGAAAGTTTCAGTTTGAACAAGTTTATACGAAGATTACAACGGGACTTTATATTTGAGCGCCCAAGGGCTAAAATTAGCTTGTTTAGTGCCTGGTCATGACTTAGAGCGTCTGTAAAAACAAAATGGAGGTATTGCCAGTCACCTTATTCCACATACATAACCAAGTTAAGTTCCCAGCCCTCGCAAATTCGCGAAACACTAGGTAGGTTAGGTTAGGTTAGATGCCCGATGGACAAACCGCCCAGCGGGGCAAGCACAACTGACGCCGTGCCGCGACGCGATTCGAGAAAGATCTACCCTCCTCTTTCTAATTTGCACGGTGCGACTGAGAAATGAGACGCTCGAGTCGACATTGGAAAGATCGCGAGTCAGTCTTAGGTCATTTCGGCATTTTACGGGGTGGTGGAATCAGTTTGCGATATTTTGTTCTTTATACAGGCAACTGTTTTTGCCCAGATTTCCTCACATGTCGGTATACTGTTAGTATGACGCTTGCGCAGTTGGATGATATTGCGAATAGTTAATCAAGCAGTATATCATTCGTTCCGCGCATCCCGCGCAAATAAACATGAAGTGAAGAATCTCTACCAGTCAGTGATAGTGAATGAATCGATATCACGACCTGTAAATATGTTTCCGTCATTTTTGATACAAGATTTTATTGCTGACAACATACTTTCACGTGTTGTTACGTGTTCTTCCATCTATTTCATGCATGCAGGGTAGTACAATAATAATAATAAGGAGTCGTCAGAGCTATATGCTCCAGGGGTGGAAGTGTTAAAGGGCATAACGCCGCGAGTAACTTCGGAGAAAGCGCAGCACCACCTCTCGACACCCCTGAGGCGCTCACCCCGGTGTTGCTCCTGGCCGTCTTTACGACGGCTATTTCAGGGGCCCATCTAATGAGCGGCTAGTCACCAACTGCCTCGATAACTTTGTGCGCGACAATGTTATGGCAGGTGTCCGGACCTCTTTGCAATAGCCCAGTTTCATAATGCATCAATATCTCATCACCATAGACCCAGTTCTCTATCCATTTTACCTACAATAGCCCCAACGCCTGTTGGAACCGGTTCACGGGTATCTACCGATGTACCCGTGAATGGGTTCTAGCAGGTGTATTACATAACATTAAACTTCGTCTCCAAAGTGCCTCTACGTGTTGGATCTATATCCCCACGCACGCCTTCCAAATGACCGGGTTTCGTCCCGTGAAATTCAATCGGAGATACATAATAATAATAATAAAATAACGATACTTACATATTTTTGTTGCACAGTCATTGAAGTCTCCTAAACACGACTGGTTTCTATTATGCTATTGCCAACTCCTGTCTCCAAATCTGTGGTCACATAACATTCGCAATAGCACACCGGCAAGTAGCAGAATAGTAGTTTATGCAACTGATACATAATCAGAGGTCTTAAAACACGAGTGTGGTTTTATGAAACGAGCGTCAGCGAGTTTCATAATAGGATCACACGAGTGTTTTAAGACTAAATTATGTACAGTTGCATACACTACTTTATCTACACACATATCATAAGTACTCTAAGATGGGTTCAGAAGCCGTAGGAAAATCACCTGCATTGCTACTATAGTGTTACCTGTAAAATATCTTTAAAATTTTGTAGGACCTCTTACATAAACTATTTTCTTACATAATTATGGTCAAACGTCGTTTGGAAGAGCTCGCTTTTTAGCGATAAGACCGCCTGTTGTCTACCATTGGTTATGTTTAATTTACCTCTATTTTTCTATTATGTACTATGTCTGGTGAGCAATAAAGAATATTTGTATTGTTGGATCGATTGTATGGACAATGGAAGTTAAATAGAAGCTTGTAATACACTCGAATTGCTCCTATATCGGACACTTTTGTCTTTATTCCAAGAAATGTGAAGATTTTATTTTCAATACCATTTCTTAGCAATGTCCTTTGTGAACTTCTTCTTGGAAACCATACTTATGTAACTATTTATTGAAACATCAAATACGTGTACACTGTAAATATTTGTAAAGAAATATTTTTCGATAAAAAGTAAATCAATAAAAGATTAAAAAGCCATTAAGCTTCATCAAATAACATCAAAGCTCTAGTTTTGCGTTAATATTTTAGTAAAGCTTCATAAGATTCTAAGGTAAAGCAAATTACCTGAAAAATGTAGTCTAAGTTATCACAATTGTAAAGGATCTCAATCTTATTACGTTTTAATGCGCTCGGCTGTTTGAAAAGCGTTCTACTGGTTTGTGCTCTGATTGGTATCTCTATAGAGAAGATTATTCAATAAAATGCTGTTCTTTTTTAATTAAATAAGATTTACAGATATCAAGTTAGAGAGAAAGGGCACAGCGGAATGTCATCTCGCTCATATTTGGAGCAGCCCAACTGATGAAGTACCTCTACCTTATGGAAGACCGCAGCCATAATAACACCACTACTTGTTCTGAGGGTATGTGCTGGTGTGGTGATGAGAGGTCGCAGGAGCTCCTGAGGGTGTGCTGTGTTGAGACCGAGGGTACTTTTTTATCTTTATCTTTATAAAAACAACGAATCTTTATGAAAAAAAAAAAAAAATCGTCATAGCAAAAAAGTTTGGCAAAGCGCTTGAGGCCTCTTTTGGAGTCTGCAATGACTCCCGCAATCCTGACCAGATCGTCGGTCCACCTTGTTGTGGGTCATCCCACGGTGTGTCTTCCAGTACGTGGTGTCCACTCAAGTAGGTACCTTTCTGCCGCAGCGGTCATTGGTTCTACGTGAAATGTGCTCTGCTACCTTTCTGCCACAACGGTTATTGGTTTTACGCGAAATGAGCTCTGCTACCTTTCTGCCGCAACGGTCATTGGTTCTACGTGAAATGTGCTCTGCTACCTTTCTGCCGCAACGGTTATTGGTTCTACGTGAAATGTGCTCTGCTACCTTTCTGCCGATACGGTCATTGGTTCTACGTGAAATGTGCTCTGCTACCTTTCTGCCGCAACGGTCATTGGTTCTACGTGAAATGTGCTCTGCTACCTTTCTGCCGCAACGGTTATTGGTTTTACGTGAAATGTGCTCTGCTGCCTTTCTGCCGATACGGTCATTGGTTCTACGTGAAATGTGCTCTGCTACCTTTCTGCCGCAACGGTCATTGGTTCTACGTGAAATGTGCTCTGCTACCTTTCTGCCGCAACGGTCATTGGTTCTACGTGAAATGTGCTCTGCTACCTTTCTGCCGCACCGGGCATTGGTGTATGTGCCCTGCTTGCTGCCAGTTGAGTCTAGTATACAACCTGCGAAATAATTGCACGCCAACTGCAAATTATTCAGATATTTTCCCTTGTCATCTTACTTAAAAGGCAGTAGGCGGGGCACGTAGAACCGATGGCCGTTGGAGTGGAAAGGTTCTCGAGTTGCCATTACGTACCGGAAGACGCGACGGGGGTTACCCCGTCAAGGTGGACTGATGACCTGGTAAAGGTCGCGGGAGTCCAATGGATGCGGGTGGCGAAGGACCGGTCACTTTGGCACGTCTTTCGGCTGATATGATGATGATGATGATGACCTCTCTTCTTAAAGTCAGAGGAAAAATACAGTGGGCATGTATGCTTAAGGTAACGTTAGTTCATTTTACATTTCAAGTAATAACGAACATTTCTTAGGTGTGCATGTTTTAATTATATTATACTATAAATACCATCGAGGTTCTCACAGTCTCGCCGTCACATAATGTGTAGCAGTCATGGATTACATATCAAAACGGCGTATTATCTTTACGCGGCGGTATATGCGACTTTATTACTAAAGGTAAAGAGTGAACTTCAGAAGGGACTTGAATGGAATAAGCTGTATTGACGACCTACTTCCCTCTTTGAGGTATTATATATGATCGCATGTTCCCAAGGTGGGTAATTGCCGTGAATGCGCCTTGCAAGTGTTCTGACATATTCATTGGAATTATTCTAATTATGGTCGTCAAGTTAATTACGTAGTGCACATTATAACGCTTTAGGTAGGTTCTAGAATAATGGAAAGTACCTAAATGGGTTTACTATTGAATTGCCGACAAACATTTAATCGAATATTATTTCGAAGACAACGTTTCAAGTATTTTCATTTCATCGACAAGTCATTGCGTCGAGGACTCGATACTAGGTAATTTTAACCGAGGTCTCTTAATTGGTAGTTGACTTATTTCAATAAAATTCATGTCATGGCTTTTCATTTCGGGTTTTTTAATTGTTTTTTTTTACATGTAATAATATTTATTCCGCATAAAATTATTTCGGATCTATATCTGAATCCCTAAAGTTTTTTAACCAATTTTTGCCGTGCAGCGAGTCGACGCCAGAGGGGTGTCTATTTCTGGTCTAAGGGACACAAGTGAACCCTAACCTAACCGACCTAAAACAGAGACAAGCCATTTTTGTCCACCCTGATATTTTTTTGTAATAAACGATTTACACCAATGATTCTTAGTTTTATTATACATACATATTATACATATTTGTATGTCACTCAAATAACTACATAATTTGAATAATGTATAAATGTGCAGTAGGACATATTAAATTGTATTAAAGTAATACGTCGAAGAAATGAATTGCAATGTTTTGTAGTTGTGCCAATTAAGATAATTTGAAACAAATCAGCGATCAAGTAATAGTCGTTGAATAGTATTTCTACGTAGTAAGATAAATTTAAATAAATAGTAGTTGAAATGAAATAACGCCAAACAATATTACTAGTACTGAAGTTTCGATGAATCATTGTCGAAGAAATAATATTCGATGAAAAGGTTGTCGACAAAACAAGGGTACATCCACATAAATGACATGTAATTGCGGAATAGATTCAGTGGTTTTATAAGTTCAACTCAACAACCCTTCCTCCTTGTATCCAATGTCGGACACACTAACAGAAAAAAATCGGAGTAGATACATTCACATATGCCCTTACAAAAAACAGTGGCTCACACTAGGCTAAGTCTGTTCTATGACACCACATTATTAAATCACGAAAGTGCATCATTAAATACATTAAAGATAATTTAACATTAGCATTAACACAGTTATTTACATTATGCGCTAAAAACATCATTGCATTTAGGTAGAATCTCATGTATAAAGGTATTGCATTACCATAATATTTGGAGTATAAAATTTAAGATATTTCAGAATTTGTGTGTGTGCGTATGTGTGGTGAGTGTGAGAGTGATTGTGAGTGTATGCGTGTGCAGGGCTGTTCAGTAGATTACTCGTATGTTTTCAGTTTCTCTGTATTCAACCATTCTCTGATTTTAAGTTTAGTCTGTCGGATGCTTAGAAGTAGTAACAATTTTCTCTGATGAGCAAGGCCTGAACTTAGTTTAAAATTTTCAGTCGCGTTGTGTGCAGTATAGTTGGCCCTGGTCATTGTAAGTATGTATAGAATGGTCTGGGATGGATGGTGTTCTTTAGGGAGAATCATAGTAATCGTTCAGTTCCCGACGTCGAAATTTGTCACAGTCGCATGTTTCCCCTATTAATTATTGTCATTCGCCAATTCCTCATATTATTACGTGATATATGTTTTGTTGGTTTTTTTGTATAAAAATGTTTGACCATCCTGTGCCAGAAAATGCCTGTTCACTCTTGTCTTGACTCGACCACTCGTTTTTCAATTTACTATCGCTATTTCAAAATAGCATTTCATAATTTTTGTCAGTTTTCGAGTGAAAGAGTCGAGCGCTCGAAAGTCAAAAATCGGTCCACTGAGCTAATTTAATCCAGAAGTGACCCGCAATCTTCCTAATATCGTCCACCCATCGAGCTGGTGGACGGCCGACGCTCCTTTTACCTTAGAAGTGGCCACCAATCTGACACCTTTTTGGTGGTGAATATTATTCTGCCCCCGCCGAATAATATTCAAGATAAATCATAGAAAAAACACAATGCATGCTTCATTTAAATCTAAATAATTACTTCCGGAGGGTGGCGTTGGACAAAGACGTTGGACAGATAACTGAGGTCGTCGGACCTAGCTGGATGCATTTGGCCAGAGACCGAGAAAAATGGCATCAGATGGAGGAGGCTTTTACCCAAATACTTTATCATACAGAGTTACGGTTTGACAGCTAGGTCAAACCTAACACCATTAGAGTCGATTTTTCTCTAGAAAGTCTGACTCCACATCGGCTCCGGCGCTGCGGGTGGAGCCAACCCTTCGCCCTTACGTACCAAAGCACAGGCACCATAGCTCACCTTCGCAGCTTTGGTTTGTTGGTCGCTGAAGGACAAGGAACAAAATATATGTAAATATAGTACTAGCGACCCGCCCCGGCTACGCATGGGTACTATATTAGACGTATAATCCATCCTATTGAATCACTATATCTATTAAGAAAAACCGCATTAAAATCCGTTGCGAAGTTTTAAAGATCTAAGCATACATAGGGACAGACAGCGGGAAGCGACTTTGTTTTATACTATGTAGTGATATATTTGTATAAAAACAGCACAACTTTTAGATTTAGAAAACACTAATAGTATGGAATAAATAAAGCTTAAATAAATAAATAACTTTACTCGGCTACAGTGGTGCTTTCTTTGTCAACACGCCTGCAGGCATTAAAACGACATTGAAACGAAATTTCGAGTTTCAAATTGGGAGTTCAAGGACCTAATCAGAACATGTAACACATATTTTCACCAGTTTGACTTGCGCTGAAGTTTGTTCAGAAATTAAATATCCAAGTTTGTTTGTTACAAATAAAATTACCGGGTACAATAACGGAAGCCGGTTCGTCAAAAGTTTTATATTACATTACATTTACTAGGAATTTGTATTTTCTTTGATGTAAATAAATCACTTAGTGTTGGGGCGTTGAAATTTGAAATTATTATAAGTTAATTTCCTACCATTCTTGGGATACGACATAAGGACGTTCATTCGCTTGACCTTTATCACACTAAAACGACAGTTTGATATGTTTTTATTAAACATGCTTGGAAATGAAGACCGCAACGTTCGCAAAAATAGACTGCGAAACACAGCGTTACGGGAATTTACAGATCGATAATGGGATTTACATACGTCTATAACTGCTTGTGAGGCAGCCCCCTCTTTGGCGGCCTCTACAGTAATGCCCTATTACGTCACGCCTGCCCAAAAAAAAACCACTTTTTGGTGAAGAGAAGTCTTAAAATGTATACCCATAGATGTGTAGAGAAAACCTGAAATCGCATATCTATTGCCCTTGCTTACAGCTCGGTATATCGAATATTTGCGATCTGAGACACTTTTTGTTTTACCGCACTTGGTGAGTAATGTACAGTCGTGCACTTGTTCTGGCATGGTGGTTCTGTTACTGGACTTGAGTTACAGGCTACCCGTGAAGTCCAAATCTACTTTTTTATTCAATGTCGGTGGCAAACAAGCTTACGGCCCGCCTAATGGCCGCCGCCGGATGGAAGGAAGCCCTTACCGTAGCCTATGGACGCTTGCACCTTCAGGGGTGGCACATGCTTGTTGCTGACCCTTTGAGAATTTATACTTTCTGAAGAACTCCATACTGTGGTCCCTCGGGAAATCCTTAGCAGGGAGCTCATGCCACAACTAGAGCGTTCGAGGGACGAAATTTCACTGAAACCGTGCCAGTGTCATAAACGAAGGGCCATTTAATATGATGGCTAGCTCTGATTATGCTGAATAAGAAGAGTTTGACCAATCAGCGACAAGGTAACCAGGATGTAATGGAAAATCTTGTGGGTTCGAATTCCGGTAAGATCATTTTTTTGCGTGCTAAGCCGAAGGTAAGAAAGTTATGGGAACGTACACAATCCTGAACATGACACTAATTCTTAAATGTGTGATGAGGACATTCTGACTACATATTTACTTTAATGCATAATAAAGCATGTAGAAAGTGAAATCAAAAGCTTTTTCGAATGTTGCCTATGTTTATTGCAAATGTTGCCTATGTCACTCTCACGTCCAATGACACCTCATATGTCGAAATACATCAAGCTTTTTGGACTATAGTGCGTGAAATATAATTTACTTGAGATACTCATATGTTTATAATGCACAAATACATTAAACGACATACATTACACATTAATCATATATTATACATTAATCCATATACATACATACCGTAAAATGGGGTAAGTAGGGGCAAAACTGACAATCAAACCTCGATAACATTTTATTTTTACATATGCAAACTGAATGGTGTATATAATAAGTTTTCCGGACGTTTGTATTTTAGTTATTATTTTATTTTGCGTAGTTCCATTTCATAACTTTGACGAAAAACATGAAATCCCACCTCACCCCGTAGTCCCTCGTAATTGGGGTGAGATGGGATTTCATACAAAGGTGATTTTGGAAGATTGTTGGATCGTTTTTTTTTTATTACGAGTATTACTATAGCTTCATTTTAAATTGGAATACATTATTCTTGTAGCAGTAGCCTTAAAATCCAATCTCACCCCCCTTTCATCCTTTCTCTCCCCATTCATAACCCAACTCTCCCCGCGAACCCTACTCACCCTATTTTACGGTACATACCTACACACAGCCGCTCGTAAAAAATAAACCTCCTTCTTACATAGTCGGGTAAAAAGATACGGTAAAGTTGGCGCGCATAGAAGCGAGAGCAAGCAAAAATTACCAAAGTAATCTATCTACAATTATTCGAATAGAGCAATTTTTTAAGTTTTTTGAAGTGAAAACTTCTTTAGCGTCGCTGTGCACTTTTTGTGATGGGGAAAAATTGTTAAACTCGCCACAGGTCACGTGACCGTAAGATGTCACGTGACCGTAAGATGTAACGTGACCGTAAGATTCGACAGATTGAAAATTCGTAAGACGGACTCGTGACCTGATCGAAAAACTGTTACAATGTCATTAAGTTTTCACTTCTGCCGGCACTCCCGGAGTGCAACCTGGTCTTTTTTTTATTATTTTCTTTATAAATTAATTATTTTTGTATTTAGTTGTGGAATAAGCTGGCATGCCGAGGTTTTCCCTATGGACTACAGTATGGGATTCTTCAAAAAAGGAGTGCATAAATTCTTAAACGTGCTTGGAGTTACAAGTGTCCATAGGCTACGGTGACAACTTACCATCAGGGCTGTAAGCTTGTTTGCCACCGACGTGGTAAAAAAAAATGTTTTTATATTACTTGTCAAATGTTGGCACTATCCCCAGCGCTACGGGACCGGTACATGTTAAAAGGCGGTATTATTTGCCTTCCTCCCCTTCATACATAAATCGGCTCGTTACCCTTATTGCCTTTACCCACCTGCTGAGAGGGCTTTTCCCGTTTCCACCCTCATTATTAACCAGCCTTTATTATTATTCCGTGTTTGACGCGAATAGTACAAAAAATAGTAATTAAAGTTCTGAAAATAGAGAAATACGATGGCAAAATTGTGTTCGATTCGGTTACAGTTCCATCAACTATCAAGTTTATATAGTACAAAAACGGACACAGCCCGGAACTTCGCCTAAAGAACAGCAACATTTCTTGAAAGATGTATGTATACTGTTGTGTGAGCATGTAATTTTGTGATTGTTACGCAGTTTATTATACACGCAAGAGTAAATAATACGCTTTAATCACATAATGTAGCTAATTACCCTTATCACGAAACAAATTATTTTTAATGAAATATTTTTATTTTCGTGTTATTTTGAATTAAAAATAATTTGTTTCGTGATAAGGGTATTTAAATGTACACCAGCGCCATCTCTCTCGCTTGTCCGAAACTACCTGATGTGGTTCGATGAGAATGGAGTGAGCGTATAGCTCGCCCATTAGAGGTGTGCCAAGGCTGTGAAACAAGTCTATAACACGATACAGAGGGCGCTAGTCTTAGCGGGAATGTAATGCAAAAATACACAGCGTAAGTCACTGTCCTCGTAGCTCAGTTGGTAGAGCAGTCTAGCGTTAATAGAAAGGTCGCAAGTTCGAATTCTGTCGGGGGCTACAGACGAAGATGGTTTATTTTTCCATTATATTCTTTCTCTGTATCATATCGATTCATGTAGCTAATTGTTAATATCGGTATCCAATTAATTCAATAAGAGTTAGCGGGATAACTAATATGGATGCTTTTTGCAACAATAGGCCACAGTTTGCTCCTAACCGGGCTGATTGGAAGCTAAGGAAACCGCAAGACAAGGGAGCAGTAAGACACTGTACAGGTTTAGAAATACGTATATTTATGCTAGTTTCTGCCCGCGACTCCGTCCGCGTGGAACTCCTATGTTATTTTCCGAGATTTAAACCATCTCCATACCAAAATTCATTGCAATCGGTTCAGCGGCTTAAGCGTAAATAAGTAACTTACAGACAGAAAGAGTTACTTTCACATTTATAATTCAACGAGGGAAGCGAACGCAGTTTCCGTTTCAGCTTAGTCCAACATTCTTTCGTATGTCAGGATGTCCAGCAGTTCCTCTCTACAGGTCGCATTTCTAAACCGAGTCTCTTGAAATTTTGTGAGCAGGTTTAATAATTAATAATATTTTTTGTCAATTCAGTTTATCGAAATAAATAATAAAATAATAACTACAACTTAGAAAAGTTGAAAAACCCCCGACATTTTCATTTCAAAGTTCAATATCTCAAAAACGGCTGAACAGATTGTCATATAACATAGCTAAGAACACTCGAAATAAAATTAACTATGACACGAATTCAAATCGGTCCATCCGTTTGGGAGCTACGATACCACAGACAGATACACAGACACGTTAAACTTATAAAACCCCTCTCTTTCCGTCGGGGGTTAAAAAAATAGACCGGCTTGATGGTTCCACAGCTTACAAAGGTTCTAATATTAGTATGGATATTGAGACTAGGTAGAAAGCGGAACGACCCAAGCTAACTTTTCCTCCCATTTTCCTCGGCCACCTACGGAGACGGTTCGCTAAATACCTTCTTTATTAACTTTGCTAAATTAGCCGATTAAACAGACACCAATCAGCGCGTGTTTACTCCCGACGACTACTTATAGACGGACTAACCGGATTTCCTTATAAGCGAGTTTTATTGCTTTACAATTTTTTATGTAAGACATTTGTAAAAGAGGAAGCTTTCTGTAAAGGTTTTTAAAATGATTGGAAAATTTAATTTATACGTCATTTCGTGATTGTTTTCTGACCCTAAAGGTTAAGTTTATTTTTCGAAATATAATGGCAAATTTTAACCCGGTAAAATTAGATTGACAGAAAAGTAGATTGTGAAATACTTTAAGGGTCGCCTGGACACTCAAATTTCCATACAAACGTAGTTTCGCCTTGAGTCAACCGTGCTGGCGACTCGTAAACATAGACTCAAAAGCAAATGTAACGGGTAAGTACGCTTTCTTATTAAATTGAGATACACAGAGTATCCGATTCTTGTTTTTTATTGTTTTATACCTACCGAGAGAATATTTTCTGTTTTGGTCGTGAGATACTGAGTTAAGGTGCATATAAGTACACAGTTATCATATTGTTCTATAATTAATATTATGATTGACGATCCTGTGGTACAATGTTATACCTGTATACTTACATGTCATGATGAGGAAACTACGTACCCACTTTTTTATGCTACCCGACGCATTTAATGTTTTAATTAGACATTTAATTACTAAGAATTAATCTTCTTATTGACCTGAAAACTGCTTCAAAGGATCCTACAAGTTTTCCGCTTTTATTCTTGAAGTACAGAAGAGTTCTCTCTGTAAGCATTTTTAGTGCCTCATTTCAATTCTCCACTCAGTTTCTAAATTGGTTTTTTTAAGAAAGTGGCAAAGATTTTTCCGATTAATGAATTATTTTCCATAGGTTAA
This sequence comes from Epinotia ramella, assembly GCA_947578815.1. Taxonomy (NCBI): domain Eukaryota; kingdom Metazoa; phylum Arthropoda; class Insecta; order Lepidoptera; family Tortricidae; genus Epinotia; species Epinotia ramella. The sequence goes on from OX388205.1 coordinate 25,721,964, forward strand.
TGACCCTTTAAAATAGTAAAAACACACCCGAACCCTGAATTAACATACATACACACACGCCTTTATCCCTAAAAAGGGTAGGCAGAGCACATGAAACTTGTGTCCAGTGCCACCCTGAATTTACTCAATGCAAATATCGACTAATTTAAATGCTTTTAGGTCTGTTTCAAAACTGGAATTACGACTTCATCTGAAACTACGCCACGGATTTATTGGGCTCAATCTTGGATTGCCTAAAGCGTTGCAGTCACAGCTATAATTAACTCATTCTTCATGATTTCACGGTGGGCAACAAACTGGTTTTGCACCGAACAAAAAAAAACAATACAATAAAACAGGTCCTTAACTGAATTTAAATCGGATAGCTAAGATTAAAATGACACTAAAAAATAGAATTACACAGCTAACCAAAACATTTCAAAGTACCTAATGATCATTAATCGAAAACCATTCCGGTAAATAATGTTACTTGAACGTAATAAAGTAGTTTTCCGATTTCTTTTCTCCCTCGTTTTTAAGAAAATTGCGAAACTGTGTCTGTAATATGAAAGGTGTGCAAAGGTGCCACGCAGCCACCGTAATGACGGCAAAATTTAGTAAAGATCTTTTGGAATTCGCCAGTGGCTGGCCTCAGTCCAAGAAAAAAGATAGACAGAGCATTACGAACAAGTGAAGCCGGTGTTCAACCAAGCAAAATAAGTTAAGCACACACTTATGCACACGAATACAAACATATTTGCACAAAATTCTTCAGCACATGTCGCAATGCTGTCAAGATCATATTTCGAGTTTTGTGCGATTCAATGTGTTAATGAGTGCGTGAGCGTGTGTTAAACTTATTTACTTAGCTCGGTTGAAAACCAGCTTCGCTAAGTTTCTCGTCATGCTCCGTCTATCTTATTTTTTGGTATGACTGTTGGCAACATGTTAAATAAGTGGAAAAATGATCAAATAAGAAATTAACGGCACAAAAGTAGACTAATAAAAATGTTTAGCATAACTTTGTTCGTCTGGAGAATATTTCGCCGAAGATGTCGTAAGTGGAATCTAGTGTTTGTGAATATATTAAGACTGAATACAAAAGTACTTAATACGTGAATATATTATATCCACGTGATGGTATTTGACAACTATGTTTCATGCGCTGTGACAAATATATACACACAGCTTCGCATGTATATCTTGTTGCGGATATCTTCGATATCCATCATTTTATTTGCCATAAAGCTAATGTTTCCCATAATCGTCATTTGTAATTTTTCGCTGAGACCGTAACATTTTCAGGACATTTTATATAAACTTTGTATAAAACCCTGTAGGGTTAGGTCTGGTTTGTTTCATACAAATCCTGAAAGCTTACAGTTTCTGAGAAAAACTAATTATGCCAAATGACGATTATAAATGGCAAACGTTACAATTATGGCAAAAAATATTATGGATTTCATTAGTAACCCACTCGGTAGATTCTCACCTTTAAAATGGCTTTGAAGAAATCGATTAGGAACTGTCTAACAAGCATTCGAATCCAATACAAAACTTACAATCGCCTTCATACCTAATTCAACGGCAATCTACGAAGTAACACTCGTGCAAGTATATAAACTTAGGAGCAAATAAAACGGGCGGTGCCACAACTATTTATTCCAGTTTTTTTTTTGAGTACTGTCGATACGTTTCATCAATGCCTTTGATTTCAGCAAAAGAAGCTAAAAAATTTAGTGATTTTGAGTGACGTAGCCCAAGACTTCTGACCATTATACCATATAACCAATTGACCATAGTAGCAATGTGTACAATTTACCTGTTTCAAAAGATTTTTGACACTTAATTTTGCTTCCCAACGGCTCGCTTAAATCGCTTTTAATCGACAAGACCACTTTTTGTCTACCATTTTTAGAGTTCCGCAGTCAACAAGGAACCCTTATAGTTTCGCCATGTCCGTCTGTCTGTCTGTCAGTCTGTCCGTCTTCGGCTTATAATAAGCGACGAGACGAGAATCGGCGACGAATAAGTACCTAGGCATAAGTAGTTACTGAGTAATAGTCGACCAACTTAATGTGTACTTAAAAGGCTGATTTTCGTACAAATTCGGCCGACGCAACCGCACCGCACATCGATGAAACAAAGACAGACCAGGCAACTACGGAACCCTACACTGCGGGTGGCCCGACACGCACTTGGCCGGTTTTTTATTTATGTTTCATTTTGGAGAGCAATAAGGAATATTCAATTGAATTGTATTGTCAAAAAAGTTGTTTATCAGAAATAAATCAATAAATCTAGGCCCAATATTCAAAGTCATCAACGCTATCAAAATTCATTTCCGGGCATATTTTAGGTACATAATTAATTGCGAAATAAACAACGCTATCCAAATTCATTTCCCTAAACCAACAATATAATTGCGATGCGTATTAACTATTATCCTTTATTTTACCACCAAGTGTACAACTCACGTAAATAATATTTCCCCGCATTTCTGTTTTATTTCGTACATTTCGTGTCCCAGTGATTTAATTTGTCCAATGCCAGGGGCAGTATTAGATTTCCCGGCCGGCTATATACTTCATTGGACACTAACTAGGTTTGGTCGCCACTATTTGTAATTGTTCACTCTGATAGGATTTTTATTGGAGTACAAACATAAATATAGCGTGGAATGATGTTACGATTGCAGGTCAAATTGTTGATATTCGATATAAAATCCAGTTGCTGGATAGATGCCTTTGCTCGTAACTAAATACCAAAAAAAGAATAGAAAGTTTTTTGTTTTACTTTGGGTACCAATTGTGTCCTTTTATGACGAGTGGTCTAAATACCGCTTCCGCATTTAGCGAGCGGAATTTGCATGCGATATTTAGTACTTTATGAAGGGCTTACTGCTGCAGCCCATACCTTCTAACTAGTCGATAAACTGTAAATATTACATTTCTTCTTGTACTAGTGTTATCCCGGCCTTCGCTTAGGCCAGATTCTTATCACCAGGGCTCGTGTTTTTCATCGCACGGTAAGACGAAAGAAAACTATGGAGTCGATAGTAAAGTTTTAATGTTAATATCGACCCCACAATTTTCATTGTTCTTACCGTTCGATGAAAAATCCGAGCCCTGCTTATCAGCGTTGCCCCGCTTCCACACATCCCACGCCAGTAAGGAAGAACTTTTTGATTGTTATATTTGTTTGCGTGTTTGTTCGTGGAAACATTAACTGCATACCAAAATAAGCAAATACATGTATCTCTTTATCGTGAATATTCTTTAGCGGCTTTAAGAATATTGTCCTAATAACTAATCATATAATGCGGCAAATCAACGTCTGATTTAAACAATTACCTACTTGACCGTACCTACTTGGGAGACCTCAGTGAGGTAAATAAAATAAGTTAATTATACGCGATTAAGTCCCGTTTAGTATAAATAATGTGTGAGAATCGTGAAAGTTATCAATATAATTACCTACTTAACAACGCTGTAACTATTTAGCAAAGAAAACAGTGACGTCACTCGATCTTTTTTCCCTACAGTCTTTATGACTATAAAGACGTTTTTGACGTTTCATATCAAATTGCCGATTTAACTAAAGAAACCAAAGCTCGCATTTTTGGTATACAAATAGACAACCCTTTTTAAATATTATTAAACCGTATGGTTTTATTATTAATTTTATTTACAATTTTGTTTTGATTTTTGTTTGACGACTGGTTAGCCTAGTGGGTAGTGACGCTGCCTACGAAGCTGAAGGTCCTGGGTTCGAATCCCGGTAAGGGAAAATATTTGTGTGTTGAGCATGAATATTTGTTTCTGAGTCATGGAAGTTTTTCTTACTATTTAAGTATTTATATCTATTATAAATATCATCGTCTAGTACCCATAACACAAGCCTTACTGAGCTTACTGTGGGACTAGGTGGATTTGTGTAAGATTGTCCCTTAATATTTATTTATTTATTTAATTAAGATAATGCACATAATTACACGGTTTAACTCATTGTATTAAATGCACTACGGGTGACAGGTTTATTTATTTTAGAGTATTAAGTTAGAGACGAATGGAAAAAGATGGAGGAGGCCTTTGCCGGGAAATGGGCACACTAGCTTAGTAGTATATATAAATATTGTAAATTATAATGAATTTAAGAATGTATTAAGTATTATTTAAATGAATGTAATATAAATATTAATCAAAATTATGTAAAATCAAATTAAGTAAGCAATCTTATTGCATAATAATTAATACCTGATAATGTGATAATCTTATTGTAAATGTACCTAAACCTAGTGATAGTTAAGCTAGTAATAAAGGCTATTTTATTTTATTTTATTTAATGCACATAATTACACGGTTTAACTCATTGTATTAAATGCACTACGGGTGACAGGTTTCGAACTCTTCGGGAGTTCTTAAGGATTTCACGAAAGCTTAAATTTGATTCCAATTAACGTTAATAAAATAAGTGTTCCGTTGGACCTATTTTGGTACGGAACACTAATAATTACAATTTTATGTCGAAGTTGAATAGCCAGTGCTTTGCTGCAGGGGTTAGCGCCAATAGGTCTTGCATACCTCCCGCGAATACCCTTTTTAGTGTTCCGTACACAAAGGGTAAAAAACGGGACCCTATTACTAGACTCCGCTGTCGGTCCGTCTTTCCGTCTGTCACCAGGCTGTATCTCAGGAACCGTGATAGTTAGACAGTTGAAATTTACACACATGATGTATTTCTGTTGCCGCTATAACAATAAATATTAAAAAACAGAATAAAATAAATATTTAAGTACAACAAACGTGATTTTTTTATAGATAATGGTACGGCACCCTTCGTGCGCGAGTCCTGCTCGCACTTGGCCGGTTTTATTAATAAACGCCTGTTACACCAATATACAGAAATGTTATACCTGTCTTATGCCTTAAGGCAAAACTTAAATGCGCGTAAACAGAACCCCTTCTACATAATAAGCATTGTTTATGAATTTTAATAAGCGTAAATATTCTTGGTTCGTCTTCATTAGCTACCTAGTAGTCGAGTAACGTTAAGATTACGGTCTTATTCATAAAAGTTCATCAAACCTACTGTAGCTAAAATGCCGCTAATTAATTTGTCTCTGACTATCATTTCGACTTTTGTGTATGGAAACGGGAACTACTTTTGTGTATGTCTGAAAATTAATGTTTTGTTTTTTATACTGTTACTTAAAGAATCTATGAAAATTGTATTAATAGTTACTTAAAATATGTTAACAAAAGTGGAAAGTCTAAAGTGTGCTCTAATTGACGTAGGTACTTAATTAAACATTTCTAGAAATGCCCAGGTAATAACTAGGTACCTAGTAGATTAATAACTTGATGAAAATGGGAAAAGCAAATAGTACCCGCTAGCAATTGTAGCTGCTATTTACTATTATTCTAGGAGCACGTATGTACATAAAGAAATATCCAGTAAAATATTATCCAGTAAAATAAATATCCAGTAAAATATTATCGCTGCTAGAGATACAGTGGAATAATTAAAATAGTGAAGAAAATAAACGAAGCACGTTGAGCACGTGCACTTATTAACACCGAATAAATAATTCTAACCTCCTGAGACTACATAAATTAAAAAATACCTTTGAATTTATAAACATTTTGATTATTATAATGTTGAATATTCTATTCGAATACAAAAAAGTAAAATGATTGTGTGTAATATCTAATTTGAAAAGGCTGCGCAGATTCAGAAGCCCTGTTTGCGAAATTATTGAAATTATAATGTGAATCGTGGTTGATGCATTCTCTTTCGCGCTTGTGCATAGTTAATGTGAGCGCGGCGCGACGCACTGTTATTGAGAAGGGATTCGAATTCAATTGTTACTTGTTAAATGAGGGCCCAGTCCAATGTTCTTTCAAAATACCCATATCAAAGTCAATTCTAATTAACAAATTTTGAACTTAGGACAAGCTGTTTAATCGTAAACTTATTTTATATTAAATTGAATAACCCTTCAATATTAACAGATTATTGGAAAGTTTTAGTTGCTGTGAGATAATGTTGAGTTCTTAACTAACGTTTTAGTTGGAAACACGTTACTAGAAGTGAACTAAGTTCATATATAAGAGTAAATAGTCTGTATCAGAAAGCTGTCTATACAGGGTGAAATAGTATTCACCGTTCAAATTTTGATAGGTGATTCGGTGGGTCATCTTGATCAAAATTGGATAACAAAATGAACATACATTTTGGCGGCTGAGCTCACGCCGTTTGTATGGAACAGCTGGTTTTTTTTTTCGCGATTTGGATACAACTTATTATCCAATTTTGATCGAGATGACCCACCGAATCACCTCCCAAAATTTGAACGGTAAATACTATTTCACCCTGTATAATACTTTGTAACTTAGTAAGGTCCTTAACGTCAAACGAGCAGTATCTAAAAAAATATTTTCGTTAGAATTGGATAAAAGTGATTTTGTGCAACATAAAAACAATATTATATGTAATGTTACATCGTAAATTCCATCAACTCACGAAAATTTCATACGTTCTGTCACTCAATGGAATAACATTGAAGGACATTATAGGAAATAATGTGAATATTTACTGATCGGAGCGAAGCTTTTTCAACCTACCCGTTTTTATTCGATTCTGACAAAAAAATAAATTCGACGAGAAAATAAAATCGGACCGTTAATAGTTTTTGGGTGGTTGTTCTTACACTTAAGCGAGTGTCATTTTTGATATAACTTTTTTCACATACCTAATTATTAGTTATAATGGTGCGAGAGTTTTTTGGAAAATATATTATCCCAATTTTTATAAACCAAACTTTCTCTAACCTCTCCCAATCAGTGCCATGCCATATCCATAATCGCATTATATCAAACATGAAATTATGGCAAAAGTAGCATTACAACAAAAAAAAGTTAATGCCAAACGTCGTGCACCGTACGGCGGGTAAAACACATTGAAATCAAATTAGAATACGGAACTTGCGTGTCAACTGCTTCTAATTCTATTAATTACTGAATTACGTGATAATGATCCAGTTACAGTATTCAGAATATTAGATTATGTCGACGGACATACCTAACTAGCAATTACTATCATTACACGTGTCCCCGGATTATCACTGATAACTCTCGTTAGTCAATTGTTTTTGGACATCCTTAAAACCTCGAGGTCTATTTTTCGTCGTCGCTTCACAGCCAAATTTTATTTCAATGTGGTGAAACAAATAAGATCTTAATAATTCTGATATGCGTACTTTACTTTTATTATAGACATTGATAGGTAAAGTGGCAATGTATACTAACAGCAACCCATACAAATTTACAAAACTGCAAGCTAGCAAAATTTACTTCTTTAAAATATTTGTATATACCGAAGGGTAATCACGTAACGTTTCGAACGTTCGTTGGGACAACTCAACTGTAATTGTTTCATACTAAAAGCATGGCCTCCCAACTAGAACAACGTATAATTGATACTAAAAAGAACTCATAGATGGCAACACAGGTACCGAGCGAAACATTTGAACCAGTAATCGTGAAGATAGAATGATTTTTACACCTTTAAAATTCAACTTACCTTAATTATATCACAAACATACTTCCGCACATACAATAAAGGTATATTTTATAAGTTTAGTAAATGCAATAAAATTGATACTAAATCCATGTAACTCGTACTATACGAGTGAGCTTTCAAGCTTGCTACGTATTATTGGGTACTGTCACTAGATGGCGCCATCACGGGTCGCGAAAGTTCTATGGAACCACAGGCTCTAAGCATTTGGTTATGTATATTTTTGTGTGATGTGTAATATTGTCTCTAAAATACTACTTTTATATACAAAAAATCAAAAATACTCTATTTGTTGCCCGGGAACTCAACGCCATCTGGTGATATCTCAATGTATTACTAAAGGCTGACAGCGTCATAGCCGTGGTAGCTCGGATACTGCATCTACTGGTATAGCTACGGGACTAAAATTGTATACAGAATTGCCTACATTAGGACGGTACGCTTTTGCTCTATGAGATTGGGTATCTGTACTTGTATTCTTTAATCTGTGCTAAAAGTGACATTTAGATCTACCTGACGTGTGTACAATGCATTAGGTAGAAATAAATGTAAATTTTTGTATGAATAAATGACTATTGGACTGTTCTAACGCGCGTTTAAAACGATACGTAATTACCCCTCAGATATACGTATTTTATACCTCAACCAATACCAATTCTCGTCGTCATTTGGTGTTATTCAAACTAAGTCCGTGATTTCTACCAATTTCTTTGTGAAACTACTAGAAGTATAATGTAATATAGGCACTTATTCCCGTTAGCCAAAATTACAGTTTTTTGGAAAAAAAATATAACACGGGTGTGGGTCATCGACTTTGCATTTTTTGTACTGAATCTTTCTGGTAATAAAATGTTACTTTAGGTACTTTACTTTACATAGACTTGTGGTTAGAAAATAGACCATAAAGAAGGGGTTTCAAATTTTCATCAAATACACATTTAACGAACCACGATCATACAATTACCATGGAAACAAAGACATAAATAATAAACACCCAGCTCTATCATTCTAGTTTCACAAAAAATAACCCTAATTGTACGAGAAAAAAATAAAAAACATTGACGAAGGTTACCTTGCAAATGATTTGTAACAGCACGGTAACGTCGACACAATACATAACCGTTTGGCACCTTCTTACTTTGTAATAAGGAGAAAAACGTATACACATCTTTGACGTCGGTTGCACCCAAGTATAATATTTAGAGAGTACTGCTGAAGCTAATATTCAACAAGAAAGGTATAAAATCCCGAGTGTGTATGACAGATTCTTTATACCTTGCCTTATGAAATCTTTTCTATAAGCTGCGGCAAATATTTTACACACATGTACTTACCTTATTTGCTACGCGACGAAGAATCACTTCAGGCGTGAAATTGGAGGCAAATATTGAAGATAAATAGGCGTCATTTGTTAAAAAATTTGACGACCTTTGACGCCTAGTTGGTAGTGACCCTGCCTACGAAGCAAGTGGTCCCGGGTTCGAATCCCGGTAAGGGCATTTATTTGTGTGATGAGCACGAATATTTATTCCTTTGTCATGGATGTTTTCTATGTATTATAGCTTGGCTTAGTTTGGGGCAACGTCGATTTGTGTAAGGACAATCTTACTAATATTATATATTATATTTTTGGGATTTTGTAAATGTCGCACAACAATGCACAAACAAAAAAGTATCCTAATGCTCGACACCTTAATGCTTGACGGTTGACACCTATTGTTCACCTCTTTTGTTTTGACATAATTGAAAGTGTGTAATAGGCCAGTGCTGGTATAATGATCACATTCAAACCTGTTTATAGGGTAATAAACATTTTAATATTTCGGAAAACTGAATCGACAAAAAATCCATATTCCTAATTATTGAACCTGCTTACAAAATTTTACGAGAATCGGTTGAGTAATGCGACCTATAGAGGAGAATAACAGCCGGACGTTCTAAATAATTTGTGCCCAAGCATTAACGGACAACTTTGTTCCCTTCAAGAAACTGTCTGTTGGGGCTTCGAAAAAACCACAGAGTACTAAACATAAATAAAAAGTAAAAACAGTTGAAGTTCCGTAAGAAAAAAGGTGCAATAAAATGTGTCTCGGGCCATTACTTCACCGGCAAACCTTCAAACTGACAAACTTTGCGTCCACTCTTTACTTGGCAACAAAAAGAGGAACTTTGCTACCGTTTACAAGGGATAGTGGTTACCTCTTTGAAGTTCCAAACCTCAACATTGTTTAAGCGTTTCGAAGAATTTGAATTTGGGGGATATAATTTTGTTTTAAGTGATGTAACAGTATTGTGGCAGAATGATTATCTATACTAATCATTTAAAGTCTCTGTTTTGCCCTAGTAGAGAATGCCTTGAGGAATGTATTTTTGTCGCGAAATAAAGTTTAAATAAATAACTATTATAAGGAGGAAAAATCCGTGAGCTTTTTACAATGCAAGTTTGTTTGTTTGGGTAATCTCCGAAACCAGTTATCCGATTTCAACAAGTCTTTCACCTGCGTGTAGAATGGACTTTCTGAATCAGATTCAGAGTTATTTATCTGTATGGTAATAGGCAATATTTTATCCCACTTACATGCGATTTTTGCAATACGCGGGCAAATCCGCGCGGGCAGCTTGTGTTAAAAAAAAAAACTTTGAAATTAAGAAAATCAAATATTTTTTTCCTTTAAGTATTCGTTTAATGGTTCCGAACTTTGATCGAAGCAAAGATCTCAAATTATTGCCTTATCTAAAAAAGTAACTTAACAGCTTTTTCAATCATCAAGTGACGTATTCACAAATGGTGAAAAGTATGCGTATGGACTTTATTATTTAACCATTATATTACAAGGAATATCATAAAAGTATTCAAATACAAGATGTCAAATTTCATTGATAAGTTTTTGCAAAACAAAATATATTTCAGGCTTTAAAAAAAGCGCTTTTGTACTGTATGATGTTTATGTCAAATTAAAAATTATTTTATTGGTGTAAGGGCCAATAGGATTTTTTGTACAACCTCCTTTGTTCCTACTCCAAAGTTGCAGATTTTCCATAAACCTGATGATGGAACGATGCGGGAGTATTTTGGATCCCTTTGGTCCTGGGTAACCGTTGCCCAAATTTATTAATTGTCTGGCAAGGGCATGACATTGACACAAGTATTCCAACGTCGAAGGCTTATTATTAGGTATTGAAAAGTTTATCACCTAGATGGTATCAAATTGTTGAATTGTCATCTATAATCTTCATACATGCATAGTTTCAATTCGATTCGAATACAGAAAAGGTTCCACTTCCAAAATTTAATTACATAACTTTCATAGGTATTTTTTTGTTATGGGTGAAGTTATTAAGTATAAAGTTAGTACAAAAAGACAAATGCACTTTTACTGCGAATTTGTTTCAAGAAAGAAGCTAAAGATTTTATTATTCCTACTCTAACATTTATTCGTGACAAACAATTAGGTACAAAAGACACTCGGACAATAAATAAATAACACTTTGGTACAATTAAGAATAATAGAACGAAATAAGGAAAGGAAAGCTCAAGTCTTATTACGTATATAAAATTGAAAATACAATGCTAGCAGTCAACAACTTGCTTTGAAATAATAACAATCATTAAGAAAATTATCTATTGTTACCTGAGTGGAAAGTTCTCTTTTATCATTCAACAGGCTTCGTCTTAGTATTCCATGAATAGTTGTTTGTTGATTGAAGTGATTTCCTACAAAGTACGAACGTTCTCGACAGAAAAGCTTCATAATTTTAAGAAACCACTTCTGCGGTAAACTCTCCTCCTTATCGTTTTTATACACAGTTTTTGGATTCATTTGTCTATCAATGTCAATTACTTAATTCGAAGACGATAGTAACAACGGACTCAGAAAGGCAGTTTAAATAAAAAAATATTCGGTGAATTAACCGTTTTTAGGGTTCCGTACCCAAAGGGTAAAAACGGGACCCTATTACTAAGACTTCGCTGTCCGTCTGTCTGTCTGTCACCAGGCTGTACCTCAAGAACCGCGATAGCTAGACAGTTGAAATTTTCACAGATGATGTATTTCTGTTGCCGCTATAACAACAAATACTAAAAACAAAATAAAATAAATATTTAAGGGGGGCTCCCATACAACATACGTGTTTTTTTTGCCGTTTTGACTGTCACCAGGCTGTATCTCAAGAACGGCGATAGCTAGACAGTTGAAATTTTCACAAATTTAATGATGTATTTCTCTTGCCGCTATAACAACAAATACTAAAAACAAAATAAAATAGATATTTAAGGGGGGCTCCCATACAACAAACTATTTTGGCCATTTTTATAGATAATGGTACGGAACCCTCCGTGCGCGAGTCCGACTTGCACTTGGCCGGTTTTTCATTTATAGTTATATATTACATCATATTCATAAAACTTACTAATGCATGTCTACTTAAATGTCCTTCACCTCTTTCTCACATACATAAATGTCAAAGCGACATACATAATAAGAACATAATTAAATGAAAATTTAAGGAAAAAAGGTTTGATAGACATTAATAAGGGGAAAAGATAATAAATGTGAATGGACTCTGCGAAAACCCAGCGCTGACTGTTAGTCTGAATCATGCAGAATCGGGTTCATTTCGTGACACGACGTTGGCCGTTACTTATCTTTGTCATACTCGTATGTGTATTTATATTAATTAATTGCTGTCACGAAAAATGTTCCGAAATATGAATTTGGACAAACAGCCTAACTAACAATAGGTCACCGACCCAAAGCGAAGCTTAGCCCCCGACACGAGTTGTCGCCACTTATCCCGATGAACAAGGTCATTTATTGAACTGATTGATCTTTACATTATATCAAGTACAGGCAGGGCAAACGATATAGAGGCCGATAACCCACCCGATGGACATGCCTAATTAAATCTTCCACGAAAACCACTATAGCAGAAAGCTCTCGCAACGCAGCGAACTAGTGAAAATGGAGAGTCGTTGCCAGAAAAGCAGTTCAGGTCGAAATGACCTACGAGGATTGACCATAAACCGACGGTCCCTATTAACAGAGTCGGATCTGCAAAACAGCTACTTTTTAGGAGAAGCTGTCAAAGTTTTTGGAAAAAAAAATTGTATGGGGGAAATTGTTAATGAATGGTATCGTTATCAAACTTCGAATGTTTGCTTATTAGTAGGTTGTTTATTACTAGCCGTTGAGCGTACATGTACTTTATTAGCCATTTTTCCAAAAAAATACTAAAATCTCCTATATTACTTTTTTAACCGAAATAGCTTAAGCATCATTTGCCGGAAGTGCCACATACGACATTTTTGTCTGGAAATTGTATACATAATTATGTCGGATGTACCATATCCGATAAAAAAGGTACTCCAAAAAATTTCGTAACTGGCAGAACTGGCATTGTTCCATGGAAACTCTTATGTAACAATTTAATACAGAGAAAATTTACTTGATAACTTAACAGGCTGTAAATTACATAAAATACGCAACAAAAAACACGCTACACTTTTCCGTGTAAAATAGTAGAATGTGTTATATCCGACACTTTGTACTCACTGTGTGTCCGGTAAAAATGTCGGAACTGTCACAACCGACGTTTTTAAATGTCATCTGTTCTTAGATCCGACATTTTTATCTTGGTTTTTACGAAAAGTATTGGGAAAAACTAAAATCTGTGAATGTGGTTTTAAAATTTAGAGTTTTTTACGAGCTGAGCCGCTGAAAAGCAAAAATCTAAATTTTTGCAGATCCGACTCTTTTAATTGGGACCGTCGAAACGCGTACCCTTAACTTTGTACGCCATCAGAACAACCACGACATCTCTGTCAAGAGTGTACGACTGAGGAGGTTTTATTTTCGAAACTTATAATAAAAAAAATGTATTAGATTAAATAACGAAATTTTGATGTATTAAACATTTGTGTGAATCTTGGTTTATGTGCGCTCTCTCTCATTTACACAGTGACCTTGATAATAAGATTAAATTTTAACCACAAAACATTATTGCACAATTGTTAACTGAAGATTTCTCCGCGTAAAATTACAGATTCAACTTAGTACTCACGTTTTATATTTATCCGCTGCCTACTCATCTTTCCGTATCAAAATTCATCAAACCCCATAAAATGCAAATTATCGCAAAACAAAATCCTCCAACACCCTGTCCAACAATTTGTATTCACCCTTCTCAAAGACGTCAATCATGAAACAACATTAAAATCAAAAGAAACTCACGAATTACGTATTCCATCTGCGTAAAGTCAAATCTTGTACACCATAAAACAACACGTTGCACGTTCGTATAGAATGAAATCACACGCGCACATAAAACGCGACCGCACCGTGGGAAGGCCGACGGGCGACTGAGGCTCACTCACTGAGCGAGCTGGCAGGTGCGAAGGCTCGCTAGGTTGCTTATAGGCACGTCGAGATATTAATTAGCTTTATTGTGATGCAAGTGAGTATAAAATACCTTTTGATTGCTGGCTGGTTTACCTTTGATAGAATATTAGCTAAGAGGAAACTAGCGCAAGAAGATGTAACTATTTAAAACAGCAGCAGCTTTAAATATATGAAATCTTAATAGAGATCAATCGAATTGATTGATGATTATAAGCTGTATGTTCTTTATTTATGAAATGTGTCGCTTAGTGATATTTATATATGCAATCATGTAATCCCGAGAGATTGTTTACAAATACATATAATTGTAGTGTACTCTATACACAAGTATCCCTATGATAAGAACGCAAGATGTAAAAAAATGCTAATAACGACACCTCTGCGTCAGTCGCCTATAGGCGATTTTCACTATATAATAATATAATGGAGCATAAATTGCTACAGACCACGGCAAAGTAGGAGTAGCACACCAGTGAATGAGTAAAGATAAGTTTGTATTATGTAATAGTACATTGTTGCCCAGGTATAGAAAGTAAGCAATAGATGGACGAGTTAGTTCGCGGGCCGAGCCGCAGGTGAGGCCCGCGAAGATGCGAGTCCATCTATTGCACTTTCTACCGAGGCATTTACTATGTGCTTTTCACGCCTAATGTAAGGAAATAAAACAGGTTGAGTACACAGTATAATACACAGTTTAATTAAAAGTAATATTGATATTCGCATTAGGGCAGTTGTGGAGTGACAAGGAAATGTTTGTTTCGAGAGTTCATCAAAATACGTCAGCATTACACTTTTAGAGAAAGAGTTTGTTTTTTTATTTATTTGCCATGTCTTGAAATTTTCATACACTTTCTTATATTTATTTCGGGATTTAATGGGCAATAAATTTCGAATCACTGACTTTGCAGTGTTTTGAATTCCCGGCGGTGTATCCATGTCTGTATTCGTGTCACTCATTGTTATTTATTTTAATTTCAAATCGTACAGAATTATACAAAATTATCTGAATGTTTGTTTCCGATCTAAAGAACAGACAGAAGAAATTTTCCTTCCCGCCTTTTCAAATTTTTTATTTATACTTTGTTTAAGCATGCAAAGGCGTTTTTCACATACTTAAATAAAAAACGCTTACAATCGTAAAAGAACACATTCATTGAGCGAATTTGACGTTTTAATTTTTTAATTAAACGCACAAATGTAATGTTGCTCTAATAATTTTGTTATTTTCTGAACGAGTTACTAATGTCAAAAATAATCGACCAATAGCAGAGTAGAAAGTGAAAAAGGCGGTTGGACTAAAGCAAAGGGGGCGCAGGACTTTTTTGATGGAATTGGTGTCATTATAACACCTATTTATTATTGTTTTATCGTAAAGATTACGCTAATATAAGCATGTTTTATAAGAACAATTTTTCTCTAAAATCAAAAATGGCCGAGATATTCGCCCTCAAAGATTGATGGTTTTCAAGGGAGCTGGGACATAGAAAAATTTCGATGGATGTTGGTGTTATTATAACACCTATTTATTATTGTTTTATCGTAAAGATTACGCTAAAATAAGCATGTTGACACTGCCTTAGCTCCGGCGCTGCGGGAAGTGCAGCCCTTCCGCCCTTGCGTGACAAAGCACGGTCGCCCGTACTCCGCTTCGCAGCTTCGGCTTGTTGGTCGCCTTCGGCGACCAGCCTCAGCCGCTCCGCTCCGCACGGCTCCCGAGCTTCCTTGAAAACCATCAATCTTTGAGGGCGAATATCTCGGCCATTTTTGATTTTAGAGAAAAAGTTTTTTCTATAAAACATGCTTATTTTAGCGTTTTGAATAAAATTTTCCTAAGTATTTTATGATTCCTATACAATTTTCACTTTGGATCAAAAAATTTTTAAGTCCTTACTTTGCGCCCCCTTTGCTTTAGGCAGACCACTACTTTCTACTCTCATTTCAATCCATCTTTGGCCATATTTCCGAGCAGTGGCGTGAAAACGTAATTTTCTCAAAAATAGTACGAAATGTTCCCATAACATCTGTGCAGATAGTAACCGAAAGTGATTCATCCTGGAGAATTTTTAGAAGTGTCCAGTAAGTAAGTATGAAATCCCACTACATATCATAATATTGAAATAGTATAGAACAAGAGTGTCCAGTAAGTAAGTATGAAATCCCATTACATATCATAATATTTAAATATAGAACATTTATGATGTGAACACTTTTTTAGCGGCGCTGAGCACTTATTGGGATGGGGAAAAACTGTTAAACTCGCGACAGATTTTTGTGACGTCAGGAGGTCAGATGCGTAGGAGGTCACGTGACCGTAAGATGGTGGGAGATTCGGGACGAGGCTTGGGGGCGGGGGGGAAAATAGTTTAATGTAAGATGACCTTTTTTTTTTTTTTTTTTTTTTTTTTTTTGGAAATTTAGAATTATTCAAGTTCTCTTGCCTTTGTTATGGCATATACTAATGCTGGTGACTTTACCTATATATTTTTATCTTTTGTTCAAACCGTTATCTAACTTTTATTCAAACATGTTGTTTTATTTTTGAAAAAAGCACTATACACGCTTCGACCATAAGTGCCATCCTGGCCTCGTAAATCCTACTCGTCCAGGATGTAATGTACTAATACTGTTCTTCCAGTCCTATTTCAGATGCACAAAATGTAAAAGAAGGGCTTTTATTTTTACATAAGTCATTGTATGATTTGCTACGGTTGTCGTAGCAAGTGCTACACTACGGTGCTTGGCTACGAGTTGGCGTAGCAGACACGTTACAAAACAAACGATTTCGTAACGTTACACGCGTAGTCGATACCCCGATTCTTTCTTCTTTGTAGGGGAAAGTGCGTATGAGCTGTGCGCTTAGCGGGTACTTGGCACCGAAAGTGTAAATATTTTACTGAAATGTTGATCAACTTTTTTTTTTCACCAGATTGTAATATGAAATGGGTTTGATTGAAACCGGTCAATCGGCTTAGCGAGCATTCTGCGGACATTAAATCTTATTCATCGACGGTTGAAACTTTTTATTACAGACCTGTTTACTGCGACTATTCATTTTTATTGTGACAAGAAAATGCACTCCTACCCGTTATGGGACAAAGCTTGATCAAGTGGTATTTCTCCCCACTGATAAAAATATGCTTTCATCATGATCATCATCAGCATTGATAAGTTGTGGGGTCCTTGGAGGAGCGGGTAGAAAAGCGTTAGCGAGAGCGGAATTAATATTTCCTCACTTGTGTCAAAACTAGCGTCAAAAAATCGTATTTTTTTAATATTTTCGCACCGTATTTTTCTACGGGCTTGCCTACAACTTATATAAGAAAGAATGGGTGCGATATCGTGAGGCAAGCAACAGTGGACCACGACACTTACATAGCATCCCAGCTGCTGAAAACACTATCTATTAGAATACTTTAAGTTTTAACACTAATATTATAAAAATCAAAAGATCCTTATTTAGTGCCAATGCTAGACCTAGGCTTCTCACGAACAAAAGAGAACGGGCAGAGTAGTCCCCTGTGCGGGTTGGAGACGTCACATACACCTTTCCAGGTTTATGCAGGTTTCTTCACGGTGTTTACCTTCGTCGAAATGCTAATGGTATCAGCGAAATTTCATGCATTAGTCACTAAAAATGATTGCTACTCGGTACCTTGAAGTTCTTGCCACTTTAATATCACACCTGGTTCCGAAGTGTTCGAAAATAATAGGAATGTGTATGTGTACAACATTTCTCTTTTCAATGTGATAATCTGATAATATAAGCTGCTCATGAAATGCCTGTAATTTTTGCTGTACACGTGTGACACTTATTAAAAGGACTCGTCACAGCCAAAAGCCTTAATTTGTTATCTTAAACAGTTATTTTAGCCAATCAGATCTCCAGTATTTCATGTTAAGGCGGTGCATTGGTAATTATCGCGTGCTTTGAAACGCCGTTCTGACTAGATTAAGAAACAATAAGGTCTGATTTTCAGATATATGACTCTTGGCTATATGATTGTTTATCTGATTATATCGATACATGATTGCTTAAAATTTCCTCGATAGAAAAAAAATCCAGAGTTGGGTCTGTATTTTCCTTATTTTACTCAGCCTATTCATTTTATTTTACGACACAATCAAGTTAATGCTATAGTATTTTATCTAATCCAAAAACTCCTTTTATGAAATAAAACATCACTAAGTTAGATATTTATCGAAATTTGTCCAAAAAAGCCATTCCCGAAGAGTGTAACATCTCTTTTCCTCGTGCGCGGAAGGCATCAGCGTGTCTCTGTCTAGGGGGTGTGTTCGACTCAAATCAAGGCATCCCCTTAAACAAATACTTTTTAATTTACACTATTTTCCAATTCGCATGCTAATCGATATCTACCCGGTCCGTTCGGTCCGGTTCTATATTTTTTTTTATAAACATACCAGCCGGTGTTGTACCATAAAGGCGGGGAAAAGGTTGTCAATGCTTTAAAATATTGATACACGTTAATTGGTAATTTAACTAGTGGATGTGAGCGTTACGACAAACTCGCAGTTTCCCCGACTGAATTGTAAATTGGTCAAGGTATTAAAACCGCAGGTAGATTAGGAAACTTAATAACATTCTAAAAATAAAACCGCTTTTACCAGCCAGGAACTCATCAAGCCCGCCTACAAACAAAAGAGCGGTCGAAAAATTATTTTCCGTCAAAATTGTATCCCACAATCACAAATACTTGGAAGACTCGCGATTGCCCGATGAAATTTGGGGGAAAGTAATTTATTTCTATTTAATTCTACGTGAGCTGTTTTTTAATAACGGACGTGACTGACACACAAGTTAAAAACAATTTGGAGTTTAACTTAAGGTGCTTGGTAGAACAAGGGTGTATCTGAGTAAAGACTTGCAGTAAAATAGGACTTTGTTTAAGTAATAATTGAAAATAATCATCTAAACACTTGTGTTGGAGTTTTTTGATAATTTGGGAGTTGTTTTGGATTTGTTTGTTTCAAGTGGTTTATCTGGTTGTTGAGATACGTCGGTGCACGTATCTCAACAAACACAATGTACTTTTTTGTGCCCTAGAAAGAAAAGTATTAAAAATGAGGTACAGAATCAAACGACTTCACAAGAATGAATAGAAAATTAATCTATACAAGAGGCGATTTTATTTTCTTGTCGATTTGTATCTACACTATCTACACTAATCTACGTCTAAATCTACACTAATAATCTACACTAATATTTTAAAGAGGAAATATTAGATTGTTTGTTTGTTTGTTTGTATTGAAACTACTAGACCGATTTGAAAAATTATTTTACCATTAGAATCTGACATTATCCCTGATGAACATAGGCTACTTACTTACCGCGGATAAATGCTTCATGCCTACGGGAAAACGGGTAATCCGTGCGAAGCTGGGCCGGGCAGCTAGTTCAATTTAAAGTGGGTAGGTTGCAAGCTTGTAATGCTATTATGGCTGATTCTAGCTGGCTACGTCATACATTTCACTACCCATACCAAAAATAGAAAGGCAGGGCACAGCGGAATATTATCACTCATATTTGGAGCAGCACAAATGGGGAAGTGTCTACACTTTACAGAAGACCAAAGCCATAGTAACATACGCTCTGAAGGTGTTGTGTTCCAGGTGGTAAGTAAAATCGCCAGAGCACACGAGAGTGCGCAGTGTTGAGATTGAATAGAATAGAATAGAAAATTCGGATACCACATCATTACATATACATTCACTTAATGCCTTAACCTTAAGAACTAACAAATAGGGATGTGCTTCCGAAAATGTCTCCACTCAGCAATGCAGTTGACACAGCAGTGCCAACGGCGCTGGTTTTCTGTGGATCTAGTGAGGTGTGCGGGACAGCATACTGCGCGACTCGTATTAAGGGCGGTATAAATACATAAAAAATACAAACAAAATAATAATCAATACATATAAGTTTATAAACAAAATTGTGGTTAACTTAATTTGTATCTCTAGAGTTAGTTAGAGTGAGTGTTGGTAAGCGGCAATTATTATTATTATTTTAAAAGATTGCGGGACATTTGTCTCTGGCAGTCGACAAAATCAATGAACGGCAACCAGCGAACGAAAAAACCATAGAATAATAAATAAATAAATAATAAATATTAAGGGACAATCTTACACAAATCGACCTAGTCCCATAGTAAGCTCAGTAAGGCTTGTGTTATGGGTACTAGACAACGATATATATAATAGATATAAATACTTAAATAGATAGAAAAACTTCCATGACTCAGAAACAAATATTCATGCTCATCACACAAATATTTGCCCTTACCGGGATTCGAACCCAGGACCTTCAGCTTCGTAGGCAGCGTCACTACCCACTAGACTAACCGGTCGTCAACGAATGCGAGCTCTTTATAAATTTATACCCAAACACATGCCTTAAACCTGGTATGCGCATGTTCGAACTAAACAGCTGCCTGGCATATTATGGGGTCACAGGGTGGTCATTCCGGCCTCATGTAGGGAAAAGGTATTAAGGGAACTTCATGAAGCACACACGGGTTTCGTGAAGACAAAGAGTCTAGCTCGAGACTACGTATGGTGGCCCGGGCTCGACGAAGCCATCGCCCTCAACCCCGCAA
The DNA here is from genome assembly GCA_947578815.1 of Epinotia ramella. Lineage (NCBI taxonomy): Eukaryota > Metazoa > Arthropoda > Insecta > Lepidoptera > Tortricidae > Epinotia > Epinotia ramella. The sequence goes on from OX388205.1 coordinate 25,742,533, forward strand.
AATGGCAATAAATAATAAATAAATAAATAAATATTAGGGGACAATCTTGCACAAATCGACCTAGTCCCATAGTAAGCTCATTAAGGCTTGTGTTATGGGTGCTAGACGACGATATATATAATAGATATAAATACTTAAATACATATAAAACTTCCATGACTCAGAAACAAATATTTATGCTCATCACACAAATAATTGCCCTTACCGGGATTCGAACCCAGGACCTTCAGCTTCGTAGGCAGCGTCACTACCCACTAGGCTAACCGGTCGTCAAATGGCAATGGTATCCTTTGGGGCCATTTTGCGACGCTACTTAGACTTCTGTGGTTTTTTCATTCGCTGACGGCAACGCGTTGTGCTTTTTCTGGAGTCGTAAGCGTCCATTGCTTACGGTGGCTGCGGTATGCTGTTAGCCACTGTCGTCGTTTTGTCTCACAAAGCAAGGGTTAACAATGAACAATGCCGCCAAATGCCCTCTTAAAAATACCATTGGCGATTCTTTTGTAAGGAATTTGTTATACTGTTTTCCGCATTTCTTGTTGCCGAATAATAAACGAAAAATTGTGTTTTTTGATTGAAAGTCTTTGTGCGGTTTTGGGGTCCGTGGAATTTCTTTTCCGATACTTGAACTTTTCTAGAACTTTTTCTAACGGTGAGTTTTATATTGTTTTTGGTTTTCGTTGCAAATATTAGCGGAAAACAAAATATTTAGCAGTTTAAACTTAAGTTTTGTGTTCCTTGCAGTTACGTAGAATAACTTTATGAATTTAAGCTACCTTTTCTAGCCTTAAATATCAAATCAAATCAAATCGAATCAATTATTTATTCTGCAAATAGGCCACAAGGGTACTTTTACATGTCAAACGGTAATTTACAATAAAATAATAATAATCTTACACAATAATAATTTAAAATTATATATAAAAGGTTAACAATCTAAAAGTCACTAAGTTAATGTAAACAAAACAAAATTGCAAAATTATGACCATTATATTCGATATAAGATCTGTATCAGCATTAACAGAAATTAATGATATTAATTCAGTATTCCAGAGATGTATAAGGTCTCTGAGCATCCAAACACAATTAATAATTATTCTTATATTCTAAGAGATGTATACGGTCTCTAAGCGTCAAAACAAAAAAGGAACATTAATGTTATATTGTCAGAGATGTATAGGGTGAATAACAATAAAATGTGTCAAGATCAGAATGATGTCTTTCGTCAATACGATAATAATAACAATAACACTAGTATTTAAGTAGTGAATTAGGTACTACCTATGCCCTTGCAAGCATGAACAGTCCAGTATAAATAAAATAATAAAACAGATTTGAGGAACCTAGGCCGAAATTAGTTTCATTTCAGTTCATTGTGACATTGAAGGATTTAAAAACCTGCAGGTACTATTTCGTCTTTGGCAGTTAGTGTTAGTCCATTCTTTATTGCAAACGTGCAACAAATATGCTATTAAAATGTAGGTTCTTTATTTATTACAAGCTTTTAATTACGTTAACCTCTTCGTTTATTTCTTAGTGAAGGAGAAATCTTGGAATTGAATTTTAAACCACTTAACCTCAACCGATTGAGTTGAAATATTGGGTATAAGAATAATTTGGATGACAATTCAATATTGAGCATCATCTAGCTGATCTGATGATGGAGCCAGAAGGTGGCCATGGGAATTCAATACTTAACCAATGTAACCCTGTTGAGTTTGGGCTCGTTAGGCGGATCCACACCGGATGCTGCACGCCCGATTAGTGATGTGCCGTTCCCAGGAATATTCCCATACAAGGGAACATACGGGAATATTGAAATTGTGTATGTTAATATATCTTGCTATCAGGGATTCCACGATAACTTGGGCCGTTGATTTTTTTAACAAGACATTAACCAGTGTAATTTACCCGCAAAAGTAAATTCCCAATGTTCCCGGGAATATTACCCGGAACAATGGGAACATTCCCGGGAACAATCCCCAAGCCGAAAAAAACAAATTTTACAAAAGTACTTCTGCAAGTAACAAAAACGATACAAAGTTAATGAAAAAAATCACAATAAAATATTGTAAGAATACAAATTATGAAAATATTCACATATTAAATGGTAATTGACATAAAAAGTCAGAATTAGTACAAAAATGCAGTTTTTGGCGAATGGCACTTTTGTTGTCGGGGCACTATTCATTTTAATTACTTTTATCACAACTTTAATTTTCCTAATTTGTATTTGAATATTCCCCTGATTGGGGACTATTCCCGGGAAATTCCCATATGAGAATATTCCCGTTCTCGGGAATATTCCCCGGCACATCACTACGCCCGAGCCAGTTCAAACGCTCACCCGAAACGGTTCGGGCGAGCTGCCGTCCAGATCCTCGGCCGCGTGCGCTCGGTCGGCGTGGACACACGTCGTTCAAATGCGCACGGCAAGTCCTAGCCAAATCGGCTCGGTCGAATTTACCTCCAAGCCATTAGTTGAGCTCGCGATCGCCATAAAAAATGCTTTCGCATGTCCGACTGTCCAGCTGACTCTTGATATTTATTTATTTATTGGCAAATACATTTACGTGACATTACAGTAATAACCAATGCGTCACGAAACTAAAAACAACAAATAAAACTATTTAGGCGATGAAACGGCGTGGCCCCGTTGCATCGTCATCTCCGGTGTAGGATTCGGCAGATTGAGGATATGTTTGAGGATTCGCCGTGTTGACAGCTGAAGGAACAAATTCCCTCGCTCTCAACACAACGCATCCTCGGGAGCTCTGGCGACCTTGCTCCCCTCCAGGGACACTACACTTTCGTATGTCTGGTTGTCCCCTCTACAGTGCATCTCTCAACAGATTCTCGTAAAATTTTGTATGCGAGTTCGATATTTAACTATAGGGCAAAAATGATTTCGTATTTTTGAAGTGAAAACTTCTTTAGCGGCGCTGAGCACTCTTTGGGATGGGCAAAAATTGTTAAATATGCGACAGAGTTTTGTGATCAGATGTGAAGGAGGTCACAAACTTTTATATTTTGCTGCTAGCCGATTCGACTTCATTCAAAACTGAACGCTATTCTTAAGAGTATAAAGCCATTAAACACTTTTTGCAATAGCATATTCTGCAAATACATTTGTAATTTTATTCACGAGTCCTTCACCGTTTTGCTATTGAGTAAATTCGAATAGTTCGAATTTGGACGTTATTCCTAAAGAGATAAAGCTTTGAAAAATATTTACCAACGGCAAAAACAAATTGATATTATGTTCACCGCCGCCGTCCGCTGTTCTTGCAAATTCGAATAGTTCGAATTTGGACGTTATTCCTAAAGAGATAAAGCTTTGAAAACTATTTAGCAATGGCAAAAACAAATTGGTATTTTGTTCGCCGCCGGCGCGCGGCGACGGGCGAGCCGGCCCGTCGCACCCAACGCGCCCGCGGCCCGTTGTGACGGTACAACCTTTTAAAATGGCTGACTCTTTATGCTAGCCTATTCTGAACTTAAATTAACCCCTAGCTGTAAGCTGAAGCTCCTGAGAAGCCTCTAGTCGTCTGAAAATGGAATCCTACCTGAAGGATAAGCTATTGAATAAAATTAAACGGATAGTAGTGAGGAAATAAATCATTTATTTACCATAAAAATATCGAATTAGTTTGGTTGTTTAGAAGCTAAAGAACCTTTGATTAATTAATCCAGTAAAATCAAGACTCGATTATGCTGGATATCCACTTTGATCCTATAAATACTAACTCGTACCAAAGCGAATAGAAAAACCGAGTTAGTTCCGGCCGATCCTACTAGAAAGGTTGAGTTTTATTCTAGTCTAGATAAATCTATCCTACGGCTACAGAATCTCTGGTTATTTATGTTAAAGTAATCGAGCTTGAGTACCTTAACAGACCAAATCGTCTCCTAGGATATTGTCGGACGGAAAGAGATTCGGTCAAAGAAAAAACCATCCGACTCCAGACCTACAATGCCGTAATCTAACCTAGGAATGATTATCTCTGGAACCTAACCTCGAAGACCTATTTAGACCTAAGCTATACGTGATTCGCGCTGGTGAAGTGGCTTGGCGTGTGATAGCGTCTAGTGGAGGAGGTCCCGCATTGCGTGAGTAGACCCAGGCCCTTTTCGAGAAGAATGGAGGCTGTATTTCTATAAAGGAAAAGTTACACGTTAATTTAAATTGTACAATAAACTCATTTCAGCAGTAGAACCTTTAAACTTAAGTAAGACAAATATACCAGTTCCTTAGAATTAATCTACAAATCCATAGTTTCATTAAGCGATGCACAACTATGGAGGCTAATGTAGGCATGAATTCCTTGTTATACTAAATTGTGGGAAGTGTTAAGTTACGCTATGTCGTAGGCGACGCCCTTTAAAATAGATTCGCAATACAACAGTGGTCAACTTGTGTTGGCCATGTTGAGATCGCTATTGATGATGACGCGATGATCTAATAATAAAAATAATTATGAAGAAAGCGAGATATTGATGATGATACAACAGTAATCTACTGAAATATAATATTAGTGCATATTTTACCTACAGGTACATAAATGACGCAATGTCTAGCGTAGTATCGATTCTCCCTAACGATGAATCTTAAAGTTGTTCGCGAACTGTAGCGCTCGCCTCTCGCTCGCCTGCGACCGCTCGTACTCACAGGTAATCCCCACCTCAACTGTTGGTTCTGCCTACCCTATCGTTATTCCTACCAAATTTAATACAAATTAGTGCGGACATTTACCTAACCAATTTATAATACAATTCATCCCCCAAAATATCTCAATGGATGTAACACAGTGTCTTAGCAACCAATCTCACCCAATCAACTCAAAGGCACTTTATAGTCAAGGTGTTTTAGATGTATGACAATGCACAGTTGAGCTGACGAATGATAATTAACTACCAATCCACTGTGAAACCTTTATTGAGAACCCGATGGTAATAACCCCACCTAAGAAGAGACCTACTTAATTATTGCTGTTATTAAAAGCGAATGTGTTGGATTTCCTTGTAAAACCAACATAGCCAGCTTCACGATAAGAAGCCTCGGTTAAGGCAAAACGACGGCTTGGCCAGCGAAACCCCTCAGTTTGCAAGACTGAAAGGCCTCACCAACCTCACCTTCGCTGACACATCCATGAGAGGGCGCTACAGTGCGGGCACATCTCTGCTGACTAAGAAACCCCTATTCGGGTGAATTCTCGTGTGGCCAGGGTCCTCAATGTGCCCTGTGGATATGGTTGTCGCGACACTGAGCACGCAGACACAGGTGTACATAAGTAAATTACTCGGTTACGTTCATCTAATAAAGAAACCACTCATCCGTACCCATAATTAACCACTAGATAATAATATACACTAGAAGTATTATTCGCTTATCCGCACCAACAGCCTACTCTTATACTATAACGCGTATCACAGACCGAGTTGATTTCTATAGCTAGAATATCGTATAATAATTGTTCACTTTATCCCGTAAAAGCGCACGGAACCCTAGCATTCCGTAGGATCAATGCAGCTAGTAATATGTACAAAACAACCTACATTCCTGTAATGTCGTCAGTTATTTAACTAATGGCATAGACCCGTTCATACGTTATGCGTATTAAATGCTCGTACTTTATCTAGCATGTCTCGCAAACTATACCCCGTATAACTAGACTTCGACACACAAATACAAGTATGATAACGTTGAAATGGTTAGATTATAGTTCCAGAAATCACTTTATCAAGTTTCAGAATCACTTAATATAGAAATTGTAAAGGTCACTCACCAGATTTTATCTTTAAATAAATGCGACACGAACCCAGCGTCTCGTAAGGTGGACTCGGCTGCTCGTCCTCGTCGCTCGAAACAAAGTGCCTCGAAGGAAGATGAAGTCTCGCCCCGCGGCCGCGTCCCGTGTGCAGTGATGTGTTGCTCCGTCCGTGTCCCGTGAAAAAGTCCGCTCCGCCTCGAAGCCGCCCGCTATCCCTTCCTCTAGCGCCCAGCACCACACTAAGTTGAGCTCCACCTGAAAACAGTCTTTAACCCTACCTCAATAAATGTTATATTTCTATCCGCCTGCGTCTCCGAGCCGTACCGATCGATAACATCTTTTTACCATTATGTGGGTATTTTTCCCCTTTGTTGGCGCCGCTCTGTCCGTAAACTCATCTCTCTAACTACCCCGCAATAAGTACACTCAGCCGGAATATTATGGCCGGGAAATGAGTTTTCTACATGATTAGTTGTAGTCTAGATTTTAGTCTATAACCGCAACTTAATGCAGCTTACCTCTAAGCTACATTTAATGTATCTAAATTGAAATCTCTTACTCATGACCTAGAAATCGAAACATTTTACATATCAAACCCCTTCCGTTAACTATCCATATTTTGAAGTTATTTTCGCCCAATACTAACATAATACAATGCTCAGTCATCTTGTGATAACTAAGCCTATATTAACCAATCATCATATTCGTATACTAATAAGTAAAATGTAGCAATTATTTGCTGCCAAGAATATTAGTTAACCTACGTAAATTAAAATATATACCAGATGTTGATGTATTTATGTACATATATTCTTATTTACTAATTTTAAAGCTAATATAGCTTGTAACTATAATGGAAAATGAAGGCTTCAAACCCTTAATATTCGTACCTGAAACTCATCACGCTAACATCTATCAATTTAAATGAGCAATTCCTTCCTTAGATACTATTGAGTCCAAGAGCGAAGCTCTTGGATCGTCTCACCGTCCGCCTAAATAATTGATAATTATTTATAAATTTGCGCCAAATTCATTTTTAGGGTGACACCGTAAGATGTCACGTGACCTGATCGAAAAACTGTTACAATGTTATTGAGTTTTCACTTCTGCCGGCACTCCCGGAGTGCAACCCGGTCTTTTTTTTTTTTCACAACGACGGTGGCAAACAAGCGTACGGCCCGTCTGATGGTAAGCGGACACCGCAGCCTGTAGACGCATGCAATTCTAAAGGAGTAACATGGGCGTTGCCGACCCTTGATATGTTTGAGGATTTGTCGTATTGACAGCTGAAGGAACAAATTCCCTCGCTCTCAACACAACGCATCCTCGGGAGCTCTGGCGACCTTGCTCACCTCCAGGAACACTCCACTTTCGTATGTCCGGCTGTCCCCTCTATAGGTCGCATCTCTCAACAGGTCGTCGTAAAATTTTGTAAGTGAGTTCGATATATAACTATACGGCAAAAATGCTATCGTATGTCCGGCTGTCCGGCTTTCTGGCTGTCCGCTATATTGGTCGCATCTCTCAACAGATTCACGTGAAATGTTGTAAGCGTGTTCGGATGCTTGGCCGAACGGCTCAGGCGCCGCCCGCCGAACCACTTCAACACTGAGCGCGCACGTTAGGCGAGCCGCCTATTGATGACGGTATACAGAAAAGTACAGTTGGCAATAAAAGCTTGTACCGAAATGATTTGTTTGACAAAAACTTAGTCTCTATGATGGTAAAATATCAAATGATTTAACACCAGCCGTCAGTTGCCAACTCCAAGTCATCTTATCTATAATATAATATTATAAAGAGGAAGTGTCTGTGAGATTGTTAATTTGTAAGTTTGTATGTTTTGAATAATGTCCGGAACCGCTCGACCCAATGCAAAAATTCTTTCACCTGCGTGAAGAATGGCCTTTCTGAATAGGAAAGGCTATACAAACTTACAAAGCTATAATCTCACTGACATTTCCTCTTTAAAATATTAGTATAGACTAAAGACGATTGAGGATAATCGGAACAAGCACCCCAACTTTATTATGTAACATCATTTAACAACCCCGTGAACGCAATGTTCACGTAATTTTTATCGATAATCTGTTAACACAGCACGACATATAATAAATAAACACGTGCTAAAGGGGAGGCCGGGGCATTACATCTTTTACTTCCAGCTCGCCGCCTTTTATTCCATAATTCTCTTTTCAAAACGGCCCTGCGTGTCCCCCACTCCCTTATTTAGGCTCGGCTTATATGGCGAATTTATGGTGGTATAGTAATATTATTGTCGTATTGTGGGCTTACGGCCACGTTTTTAAGTGGGGTTTTGGGTTATGTGGTTGATTGGGGCCAATTCTGCATTTGGCGGCGAGGAGTCGGTTCGGTTCGGTGGTTAGTAGAGATTCTTTATAGCGCGCCTACATTGATTGCGTCCTGATTGGCACAATCAACACTGCGCAATCTATCTTCGGTATGATTGCGAACAAACGTGCCAAGAAAAATACAGGCAACGTATTTTTCCCCAAGTGGGCCAGCACATTTTTCCCCTAAGTCGCTCGACTTGGTGACTCCTATCTCACTGTCTCTGTCCAAATTAGAAAGATGAGATGAGGGTAGACTTGTCTCGTCTCTCGTCGCGTCGCGGCATCAATTGCGCTAGCCCCGCAGTAGAATAAATATGAGTAAGAGGATATTCCGCTTTAACCTGCCTATCAATTTTTTTTCTATTAGTGAAGTATTAACGTTAAATTGTTTAACATCGTCTCCACTACTGATTTTCTCAAAAAAACGCATTTTTGCGATAAGGTCCTATGTTGTCTACCATTATTATTGTTTAATTAAAATATTAATGTATTAATTTAAGAAATAAGAATGGTTACAGAAAAATGCAATATCCGCAACGCAGGCTTCGTCAAGTGCGTTCAGAAACACTCCTCGTCCCATCTCTTTAGGCACTTAACTCTCTTATGTTTTTTAATTGTAGTTTTTCTTTTATTGTATTACTTTGGTCAGCAATAAAGAATATGCGTACCACTATATAGTATAAAACAAAGTCGCTTCCCGCTGTCTGTCCCTTTGTATGCTTAGATCTTTAAAACTACGCAACGGATTTTGATGCGGTATTTTTTAATCGATAGAGTGATTCAAGAAGCAGGTTTATATGTATAATATAGTACCCGTGCAAAGCCGGGGCGAGTCGCTAGTTGTATTATATTATCAACGAAAAGAGCATCATTTCAGTGAAATATTTGTCCAAAACTATTTTTGAGTTGAGTTAGAACTGTAAGCGGCGATGTTTCTGTCGCCTTATCCGCTCGCTAAACTTGTCTCAAACTACGTCAGCAAACGACTGTCATCTTGACATTAGTCTGTCCGCCTGACGCGGTCACATACTAAGAGACAGCAGTCGTCGGTCATCGAATGCGACCGACTTAATATAATTTATTTATTTATTTAAACTTTATTGCACAAATATAAAAATAGAAGTACAATTGGGGGACTTAATGCCTTAAGGCATTCTCTACCAGTCTACTATTAATTGCCGCTTTAGAGTACACTTACTCCTTATTATGTCGAAAGCTGTGTCAAAATTTTCTGTATACAAAGTCATTACCTACCTTTTCCGCCAGATCCTACTTTCATATTTACATGGTAACTGGTAACGTAGCTTAGCTGTATGTGGTGTAAGCAGTTTTATATTTTTAATAATTATCCCTTATGCATTCAGACAAAAGCAAAATTCGAATTAACAACCCAAGGCTTCAATAAAAAACCCAGGAGTCCTGGGATTAAATTAGTTTCCCAACTTATTACGGTTCCCTCGAGATGTCACGAACAACAAAAAAAAACCTTTACCAACTAATCATATTTTTTCGCGGCAAGACTTTGTAGAAAAAACAAAACGCGGTTGTTATTCAGAAAAATGGTTTCCGACGTCATTCAGAAAGTTTCTTGCAGTTCCTCAGTACTTGAAAGGAGTTGTTAACGTTTCTCACGAGCACTGTAAATTATTAATTATTGTAATTATTTATTTCATTTCTTCCTAGCGTTTTTGCCGGTTGGATCCAAAAGCAACCCGGGGTCCGCTTTGGCACCAATTCCCAAGATTTGGCAACACGGGAGAAACTGCCATTTGACTTTCCAACCCAGAGGGAAAACTAAACCGGTTGGGAGTTCTTTTCTATTCTTCTTACTTTTTTTTACCATGCAGATATTATGAACCTATGGACTTTTGTCCTAGAGGAGTTTCCAAGGGCGTGGCCGACCCTTTACTGATTTGAGAATCCGTTGTAGAGACAAATGCAGGCAGGCCTTTAAATAGCGCTATTTTCGTATAGCGCTATCATTTATAACGTTATTATTCCTAAAACCGCTATACTCAAAAACGATATTTGACGCGCTGTATAGCGATATCCATTATAACGTTATAAATCTGAACCATTAATATAAAACCGATACTTTTTTAACCGATATAATAATGTTATAACGTTATAGGCTACCCCTTTCTCGCATTCAGTATAGCCTACTCGTGCAATGTAAGCGATGTGATTACGTAACGTAGGTTGTTTGTTAGAGTGCACGGCGTCATAGTAAAATAGAGAATTTTTCGATTTGCTCGGCTTGTCGGCGCAGGTTGTAGTCTGATACGAATATCCTGACTAATAATTTTCAAATCAGATAAGATGCTTAAAATGAGGTGGAGAGAATGAGAAATTTGATTTATCTATATATGTAAGAGAAGACTTCCTGACTAATTCATCAACGCACAGCCGAAACTACTGGGACTAAAAAGAAGGGACAAGATGAAATTTTTGGAAATCCCATCCCTAAGGGGGTTAAATAGGGGTGCAAAGTTTGTATGAGGGAAACTTTTTTTTAAACTAGAGACTTGAAACTTTGTAGGAAGATTACTTATTAAGATGCATAAAAAGTTCTTGCAGCGTTTTAGAAAATTCCAGTCCTAAGGGGGTTAAGTAGGGGACAGGGGTGCAATGTTTGTATGGGGGAAACATTATTTTTTGAACTAGAAACTTCAAACTTTGTAGAAAGATTAATAAATACAATACAAAAAAGGACTGTCAGCGTTTTAGAAAATTCCACCCCTAAGGGGGTTAAATAGGGGTGAAAGGTTTGTATGAGAAACACTTTTTTTGAGCTTGAGATTTGAAACGTAGAAAGATTACTTATTAGAATAGAAAAACAGTTAGTACTTTTAACGTGTTAGAAAATTCCATCCCTAAGGGGGTTAAAAAGATACTAATGCAAGATTAGGATGAGAAACATTTTTTTGAGCTAGAGATATGGGCAACTTTGTGGTACGATTACTTATTAGAAAAAAAAAAAACCCTTTCATCGTCTTGGAAAAATACCACCCCTAAGGGGGTTAAAAGTGTTAAAACGGTATTGAAGGTTTATATGGAGAGCAAGAAAATATAGTAAGATATTTCTAATGTCAGTCTTAGTCTGTATGTTAAAAGACAACAAAACTGATTTCAGAGTTTTTTTTTTTAATTCATCCCGTATAGGCGTTAATGGGGCTTCAAAGTTTATATGGAGGGAAAAGTAATTTTTTAAGTAAGATTTTTTAATTTTGTTATTAAAATAGAGAGAGCAGATTAGTAGATTTTTTTATTCATCACCTAAGAGTGTTTAAAGGGGATTCGAAGGCCTTATAGGGTCAAGACAATTTTAAAGTAAAACATTAGTGTAACTACGATTTTAGACGGTTTGTTTAAAACTAAAAAATACATTTCAATGTTTTTGAAATTCATCCCCCAAGAGGGTTTCTAAAGGGTTCAAAGTTTATACGAAGAGCAAGATATTTTTAAAATAATATATTTATTACTTAGGTTATGGGCCGTTTGTTTAATGATTAGAAAACGATTTCAGCGTTTTTATTCATCCCCTAAGAGAGTTAAAAGGTTTGAAGGTTGTATAGAGAGCAAGACCTTTTTTAAAGTAAGACTTACAGATTTGAACAGTTACCAGAAATGTAGGATAGGTTAGGTTAGAACTGCGATGCTCCCAGAATCGAATAGATTTAATCAACATTGGGTACTTATTATTATAACAGTAATGTAGCTTAGTATACATATAAAAATATATTTTTCTTTAATACTGTGTGAAAACGTCTGTTGATGATTCTTAAGATATTTATGTTTGTAAAAACGAAGTTTTCAATTTAGATTTATCAATTTAAACTAACGAACTCATCGCACTGTTACCTTTTACGTAGGTTTAATCCCTGAACGGATTTAGATGAAATTTCCCGTACAGATAATTTGAGACCCTTGGAGGATAGTTTTTGTATATCTTTAAGATGGTAGAAGTGTGTTTGGGACAGCATAAATAGCTTGCACCGAACATAATTTAATAGCATTATTTTTTCTAAGACCATAACAAGTTCCACGCGAACGAAGTCGTTGGCAACAGCTAGTTATTTGTATAAATATTTAGTGACTAAGGATTAATTAGAAAAGGAGGATGAATCGTAAGAAAAGGAGGATCAATACATATTTATGTGTACCAACCGTCCTTGGTCTCCCCTATCTAGACAGATTATGGCGAAGAACCGAAATCGAAAATTCACACATTCTTTGGTTTTATAATCAGATTTTATTTAACTTGTCGTTTTCGGAATGGCTCTAAATCAAAAAGAAAATAAAATGTCGGAAACTAAAAGTATATTTTAATTTTATTACGATTAATGAACAAAAGCACATACCAACATACCTATGCATAATTTTTTGCTCACGGCAACACCGTCGGTCGTAGGGCTTGTTTGGAATAGGTCCTAATACTGGGAGTCTGCGATTTAGTGCAGAGACAAACAATTAACATAAAAAAATATTGACCCTCTTACATATTGTAATAGTGTATACCTAGGGGCTATTAAGATTGGCACTCTTTCTTTTTATTTATGAGCAAGTCCACGAATTTGTGGACAGCGTTGCGTTTCCTGCGTCCCATTTTTATTCCGCCATTTATCGTCGCAACCAACCAAATATTCACAATTCACAACCAATTTGCAAATGATCGAGGTAAACAAGCATTAATAAGATTTAGAAGCTAGAACAACATAACGGCAACGTCGCACGTCGCGCTACGGCCCACGTGGTGGCATGTTGACATTGGCACAGAGCGGCAACGGCGCAGCCGTAGCGCGCGGCTCGCATTTTAAAACGATATTATAACGTTATTATATATCGTTCTGTTATTCATTCTGTTACGGTATTTATATCGTTATGGAGAATATTGATTTTGTTATAACGTAATTTTCGAACACTAACGGAATATACCGTTATAATTCCGGTTCATTTTATAACGTTTTAAAGGCCTGAATGCAGGACCCCGAGGACGAAGTCCTATAATACATTTTTCATGAACATTCATAATTAGTAGAATTTATTTGAATTAATATTATGATTACGACTTGTGATTTAATAGGATACTGTTTGTATATTGTGTAAAAATGTTTATTTGTATACATAGGTATATATTCATATATTTAGATAGTTATAGTATGTGTATACTGTTTATTTTTATCTGTACTTACATGTAGTATATATATGTATTAAGATTAATTTACTGTAGCGTCAAGGTAAATACGTCTGTACACGTGTTAGTTTGTCTATCTTGTTGTTCCTGATCTCAACTCAATTGCTCAAAGGTTAACTGGAAGAGATCCCTTACAGGGATAAGTTCGCCTTTGTACCGATTTAACTTTTTTTTTGTCTGTATTTTTACCTGTGTCTTGTGTACAATAAAGTATTTACATACATTACTTTGTAATTTTCATAAAATTCATAACTGTATCATTGTATTTGACGATGATAAAAAACATTAATATGACTGCTTTAAAGCAAGGGGCGGAAATGGTTTCTATTTCCGCCCTAGTCCAAGTCGGCTCAGTTCGGGTTGCACAGGGCGGTTCCACAACACATCGGGAGCTCAAATACCGCGAGCCATCCGGTTGCCTCTTGGTCAATGCAACTAAACGTCATTGCTATGAATATGCGTCTTCTTTAAGGTGGAAAGTACTTCCTTAGTCGGGCTGCTCCCATTATTAGCGCGATGACATTCCACTGTGTCTCACCTCTAAACTAACTTCTAGCTATCCTATACATAATTACTATAATCCTCTAGGAAAAATACGGAATTGAAAAACATGAATTTTAAATAGCGTTTATTCTAAGATGCTTTATTCAAGAATCCAACAAACTTTCTACCCGGAAGTAATTATATAGATCATCCATTTTCGTTTCTTGTATAATTATTTATCTTGAATATTATAGAGCAAATGTAAATTAACCAAAATAAAGATAAAAACATCTACTAATATTTGTAACTTGATTTTATTGATAATATCCGTTCCATAGAAAAAATCGGGTATTATAAATTACTTACAAAATTGTATTTTTTTCCATACGAGTTGTCAGTTCATTGACTGGAAATATTATTGAGGCACACCATTATTAATATAAATAACCTTCACTGTTTTAACGAATTTGAAACTCGCACCATCATTAATTGAAATAACTTAAATACGCTGTTTTATTAAATATAATATTCTAAAAGTTCTTCTCAGTGTTCTGAGCTTGTAAATCTTTATTCATAACCTTCCGGGCGAAAACCTGCTCCAAGAAATCAGAACAGAGCCGTATATTTATACTTTCCTTACGAGTAGTTGAGAACTTCCCTTTTGTCCCGTTTTATTGTTTTGGTCCAGAACAATCTGCAAAAATTCTGTTAATTACGAAGTTGAAAATTAACCACATTGTAGGTATAATTTTAAACAATAACCTCAAAAGGTTGGGAGAAAACTTGGGTAGTGTTAAGGCGAAGTTAGTTGAAGTTACGGAGAAAATACGATACAAGGTATGTCTGGCCACTTACAGTGTGCCCTTAGGGTGAATATCCAATAGAGATGTTTTTTTTTCACGTCACATTTTGTATCACATATTTGACAGCTGACAGTTGTCAAATGTATTTAATTATTTAATCGTATGGCGATAGTCTACAATAGCGAAAATATAAAAGATTATTATTATATGATTTATAAGGCAACATCCAGGTTTCGCATCCATTGCACAGCGTCGGGTGTCATCTATAAGGTCATCTGGGTTTCTTGTATGAAAACCACATTAGGGTTGGAATATCTAACAATAACTAGTGTCCGACCGAAGTTTTGGTTTCGGTTTCGGTTAGTTTCGGCCCAAAAATCATGTTTCGGCCAGAGTTTCGGTTTCGACCGCGCCGAAACTTACAACATCGTACTTTCGGGTCGCGTTCGGCTAACGTCGGATGCGCCCGGCACGGCTGGCAATATGACGTCGCTCGCGTACTCCGCAACTCCGAACTCCGGCCACTGAATAAGTGCTATTTGCTCGTGTAGTGATGATTGTGTTTCTTCCCCGAATAATTCCCCGTAAGTAATTTAATTAAGTATTTTATTTTGTTTTTGTTATGAATTCATCATGTCATAGTTAAATCTTAACGCTTATTTGCATAATTTACAAACAGATTGACGGATATATTGGTTATTTAGGTTATAAGTGTGGAAGTTTACTTATGTTATTAAATGACTTTAGAATTCGTCTTAGTTGCGTGTATGTAATATAATGTAGTATTCGTCTTAGTAGCGTGTATGTAATATTATTATACGATTATAATATTTTAATAAGAAACTTGTTTTATTTTACAAGATCTACAATTAAAAAGTCGCTGCCTCAGTATTAGAGTTAATGTAACATTTTCAATTTTTCACATTTTAGGGTAGTTAAATTTTGACCCAGTGTCACTAGATAACAATGTTGAAATTTCCATTCGATAAAAGTTGAACGTAGAAACCTGTAATATTAGGCCGGCGAGATTGTTCATTAATCAATTATCTGGAAAGAACGGCTCACTGACATTTTTATTCAACGTTTAAATCACGTTTATAAAAGGTTCGGTTTCGGTTTCGGCCGAAACTATAATCAAACCGAACCTCCGTTTTCGGTTTCGGCAAAAAAAAAAGGTTTCGGTCGGACACTAACAATAACCAGTTTTCCGATCAAAGTGCAAAATTGATAAAACAATCGCCACGAGTGGGATCTGAACCCACGTCCTCGGCACGGTATGCAGAGGCGTGGCTTCAAATCTAGCTCGTGGCGATTAGTTTTATTTTTTTCACTTTGTTCGGAATTTGCAATTTTGTTAGCGGACGTTTTTCCTTAGTAAACATTAACTGTTAAAATCCAGTATATTGTATATAACCGTCACACCAACCAACCGTGTCTAAAGGGTCCTCAGCACAGTGGACTCAATTCGACTTTCCTCTGTACAAAAGTACAATCATAGTTTGGTTCTCATTTGAAACGTCTTCTTGGAATAACATGATACTTTTTATACATTAACTACAACTTAGAAAAGTTGCGAAACCCCCGACATTTTCATTTCAAAGTCCAATATCTCAAAAACGGCTGAACAGATTTTCATGAAATATGGTTAAAAACGCTCGGGATAAAATGATCTATGTCACAAAAAAAAACTAAACCAAAATGGGTTATTCGTTTGGGACCTACGATACCAAAGACAGATACACAGATACACAAACAGACACATTAAACTTATAACACCCCTCTCTTTGCGTCGGGGGTTAAAAAGGATCAGCCACATCTAGGCCAGAAACAAGTTGCTGTCGCTATAAATGATAATCAAACTTCCTTCACTTAAAAGGTAAAAAATACTCTCATTGAAATACTTCGTTGTCCGTCAGTTAGGTATCGAATCGAAATTAATATCAAAGACTCAGATCCACAGTTCCGTGGAAGGGAAACTTCTAAGTTAACGCAATTAAAAGATGCCGTTTACTGCCGCATATTTTGATTATACAATGAATATTAAGTTTAAAAATTAGAGGTTAACCATTGGTATTTGTATAATGCTTGCTTATGCTCAGGACTAGGCAATTACAGGATGATAATAGTTATAAATGCTGATAATAAGTTTAATTAAAAATGACTGACTGTTGAGTTTATTTCGGCGTTTCTTCTTAACAGTGGTCTTCTTTCTCACAAACGCTGGTAGAGTTTTGACTTGTAAAAGTGCCATTATTATTTTATTTGCAATATAACTCTCGTAAGTATTCATTCCTGAAAAGTTACTAAAAATACTTACCTTACCTAACGTTTTTCTAAATTTCAATATTCTAGGTCAACAGTCATTCTAAAACAGTCAACACAACTCACGACTATTCTATACTCGACAAACAGCGAATTTCGGAAAATCGCTAAATTCACGAACAATTAAATACCAAACACAAAGGCTAACTTCGCAAAAATAAGCGAAAAGCTATGAAACCAAACTGGATTAACAAGCTTAACTCTAAACTCAGTTTCATCGTTTTATTACAGGCCTGATTTAGTATGTAAATCTGTTTAAAGGAATGAAACACCTTGTCCATTTTAAGTTGGACAATAGCTGTAATTTGCGGTGTATTGGGCAAAGTGATTTGGCATAAAATTTGGGGTGAGACCAAAGCGGGTGCCGGGAGCGGTACAATTTATAAAGAATGTTAATATGCATTCTTTGCTACACTTTTAGTCACGGGCAAAGAATAACAATTTTTATACCTATGTCAAATGACCCGGTGATTTAATTTATAATCATTTTAATTAAAATAATAATGATGACACATTATAAAGGCAAGGTTTATTATGTTAAAATTTAAAATATGACTGAATCTGTCAGTGGTGGAGATAATAGAATTTGACACAAAACTTTCACGGCTATCACGAAACCGAAATAGGCTACCCGTCTATTTCTGATAACAACACTTTGAAAGGTCTGGTGCTACATGTGTTGTTTTCTCCCTATAAACTGAAAAGAAGTTTGCATTTCCTTCCTCCTCCTAAAACTACAAGCGTAACTAGCACTATAAAAACATAACTCATGCTACATAAGCGTAAACAGTCAATATGACAAAGCTTAAGGCATTGCTTTGCATCACATAATATTAAGTTTACCCACAAAGCATTACACAATAATGATTATTGATCGTAAACTGTGATTGACACTCACGCTAGCCGGGTGAAGTCTTATAAATTATTACCTACGGGTTGCGTAATACCTTAATAGGGTACCAATGACTTACATAATGCCCAAGGCTTGAAAAGCTTGCACGTCATGGATTCAGCGATGCCGAAATAGGTTTGACATTATCGTTTCGCAATGAAGAAATCGGAAATTTCAAATTGGATACGTAAGTGTGGGTGACGTTTACTGGCAATATTTACGGGTTTGTAAGGGTTCCCACTCGATTTTATGTAAGTTTAATTGAAAAATGTTTTAGAAACATTGAATTTTCAGTACAGACCTTAAATAGACACCTGCCATAGTATGTGACGTTGTTACATGTTTATTGATTTAAATTAAAGGAAAAGTTGAAAAATGTACACCAAGCCATGTTTATTGGTAAAAAGGCCCTCTTAGATGCATTTGGATCCAATTAGATCTTTTAGTGCGTACTCCAAAGCTCCAGCATTTCCATTAACCTGATGATAGAGCTCAGTCCTGTTGGAGTACTTTGAATTCCCGTGATCCTGGGGAATCGTTGCCAAAGTCATTCATTATTTGATTGGCAAGGGACGTTCACACAAGTGTTCCAATGACTCATCGTAGGATGATACTCGAGAGATTATTAGCCATTCGTGATGGTATTGTATCAATTTATTGAACTGTCGTCTATATTATACATACATGTAAAGTTTCATATCAATACGACTTATTAGTGTGGAAATCGAGATTGCAAGATTTGATAACATTACATTTGTACATAATTACTAATTTATATGTGGACTTAATATAAGGCTTGTACAAAAAAGACACGACATTATTTGGAACAATAGAGACTTATAGAATAAAAAGAAAAATACCTAAATAAACTGAAAAGAATAAGATGTTTACACAGTTAACAACTTGCTAAGAAATTATAACAATCAATAAGAAAAGTACCTATTGTTACCCGAGTGGAAAGTTCTATTTATCTCCTTAACGTGAGGTATCGGCGTGTTTATTGTGAAATAACTGTAAAACATAGTCTACAATTTGAAATTAACTTTTTTTCAGCAACTATTGTTTATTAATTTTTAATAGTCTTTCTACAAAAAAGATAGGTAACTGTATCAAGGTAAAGCTATCAACTTTACTAACGGCCCTAATATAATTCAATTATTTTCTGTCCCATGGACTGTTATGTAGGGTATTATAACATCTAGGAATATGTTAATTTTAAACAGACCTATCGTTATCTGTCACTATAATTATGATTTCACATAAGAATAATAATATGACGATGATGAGACATTAAAAAAAAAAATATTATTTGAACTATTTATTCACTATAGTAACTCACGAATTTCCTTTCACGAAAATTGGTTGGGAAATGCAACCCGAAGAGGGCAGCAAGCAGTCGAACATGCGAAATAATTTGGCCCGAGTCACGGCAGCGAACTTCGTTCGCTTCGCTCGCTCCTTCAGTTAGATGACAACACAAACCCTCATCATACAAAAATGGCGACCAATTCAAACCACGCACGGTTATATATTATAAGGCGCAGGCGCGTAGGTTCAGCGAAGTTAAGCGAACAGAGTTTTTGAAACAATATAATGCGTCTGTTTATTAATAATATGGTTTCAAAAAAATACGAATAGTAATCTTGAGGTTTTTCTGCAGCGGGATCAGTGATTCGAAACATGATTAAGCAATTTTCGCTAAATAGAAGAAAAATCACGAATATATGTCTAAAATACACTTAAAATATTCGTAGCAAATTATGCACAAAATCTAAAAATACTAAAATTGCTTCTAAAAATCGGCAATATCATGTTTGACAGAACTCAGTGATTACTTATTTATTTATTTAAACAGCCAAAAATTTTTAATTTAAAAACATGATATCCGCGCTTCCGAGCACGCACTTCCATCTCGCTCACGCTTATACTCAGTGAGAGGGAGAAGACCATGAACCTACGGCGCCTTAATTCTCCCAAGCCTCTCCTATTCCATATTACATCAAAAAAACGTTGTACACCCTAATAGTGATACAATGACTCCACAATAGCCCAACCCGAAGGTAGAAGGAGGCGCATAAACTTTGATTAGCCCGTGCCTCCTCACATTAGAATGCCGGAATCACGGTCGGGCGTAATTGAATTCTCTAGGTCATTGCACATTCCTTATTTTTTAAAATTTATGCATTACCCCAAGATTCCCTTGTCTTCAGCCAGTTTTATATTACCTGCCTGTAATAGAACTTTTACGACGGCGTGTATCACGGTACAAAATTGAGTTCTGTAATTGCAGCTTCCTTTTTCTACAAGTGCTGGATTTTTTATTTCCCGCCCCGGTTTTTTACAGGTGGTTTTACGGCGGCGTTAGGGTTAGTGCGTGGAAAGTTGGCTTGTTGAGAGATGAGATAAAAATGGCTGAAAATTAGGTGAATAAAATACGTAAAGAAATCTGACGAGGCTTGGGGAGAAATTGAAATGTATTATGATGTATTTTCAACGTCCTGCATTCGATCAATCTGTTTTATAGTTTATGTATGGAAATCTATGCCAAGCATGCGCTTATTTTGAAGTGACATTAAAGAGAACAAAACTATTTGAACTAAGTTAAGCCTGTTAAGTTTTACGAGTTAGGTAAATAAAATTAAGGTATGAATGTCGCTAAATACACTTAAGTGGAAAAATAACAGGTACACTATGTAAAGATGTACCAGTTTTTTGCTCTGGAGTGTAATACAGGTAGGTAACTAATGCACAATAAACCCCTGCCATACAGAAATACAATATTATATAATGTTTCATCATTATAAGAACCAATAATCTCCTCCATAAAGGTGTTTTGTGTGAGCAATCTCCTTATTTTTGAAGTGAAAACTTCTTTACCGGCGCTGAGCACTTTTTGGGATGGGGAAAAATTGTTAAATACGCGACAGATTTTTGTGACGCCGGATGTGAAGGAGGTCACAAACTTTTATATTTTGCTGCTAGCCGATTCGAATATATTCAAAACTGAACGCTATTCGTAATAGTATAAAGCCGTTAAACACTTTTTGCAATTCATTCTGCAAATAAATTTGTAATTTTGTCCACGCGTCCTTCACCTTTTTGCTATTTATTTATTTATTTAAGGATCACCAACAGATAATACATCAATATGCTAAAAAACTAACCTAGTACAAAAATCATTGTAAAATGCTTAGCCACTTACAGGTGACCACCAGTTGAACAAATTCGAATAGTTAGAATTAGGACGTTATTCCTAAAGAGATAAAGCTTTGAAAAATATTTACCAACGGCAAAAACATATTGATATTTTGTTCGCCGCCACCGTCTGCTGTTCTTGCAAATTCGAATAGTTCGAATTCGGACGTTATTCCTAAACAGATAAAGCTTTGAAAAATATTTGGCAATGGCAAAAACAAATTGGTATTTTGTTCACCGCCGGCGGCGGGCGTGCCGACCCGACGCACCCAACGCGCCCGCGGCCCGTGCGCCTAAATAATTGATAATTGTTTATAAATTTGCGCAAAAATCATTTTTAGGGTGACACCGTAAGATGTCACGTGACCTGATCGAAAAACTGTTACAATATTATTGAGTTTTCACTTCTGCCGGCACTCCCGGAGTGCAACCCGGTCTTTTTTATCTTGAACTTTTTCTTTGACAGACTGATGCGTCGCGACATTTACCTTACGTTAAATGTGCTATTTATGGTGATTTGGACATGTTATAAATGATATGACACAATTAAAACATAAAAAAAACACAAGTCTTTTAAGAATCTTAAATTTTTCAAATAGATACACCTACGTAATTATACACAACTAGCTTTTGCCCGCGACTCCGTCCGCGTAGAACTCGTTTATATCGCAGCTCCATACAAACTTTCACCCCTTAGGGGATGATTTCCGGGATAAAAACTATCCTATGTCCTTCCCCAGTACTCAAACTATATACCAAAATTCATCTAAATCGGATAAGCGGTTTAAGCTTGAAGAGATAACAGACAGACAGACAGACAGATAGACAGACAGACACACTTTCGCATTTATGATATTATATTATACAATACAATACAATACAAATACTCTTTATTGCACACCTCACACAAACAAAGCAGTTAAAAAGAGAAACAATACAATAACATGTAGGTAGAGGTAGACAACAGGCGGTCTTATCGCTGAAGAGCGTACTCTTCCAGACAACCTTTGGATTATAATATTATATTAGTGTATTAGTATGGATTGTTAGTTCATTATTGGCTTTGTATCACTACTTTGCATAATAAGTACTGTTGGGATTCTTTAAATATAAATAAACTGGTAGCTCTGTGAGTTGCACCACTCGCGAGCTAGTCTTAAAAAAAAATACTCGACAAACAAATTCTGTATAAATAACAATCCTACTTAAAACAAATTACTAAAATCGGTTGAGAAATGCGACCTGTAGAGGAGAACAACGGGAAAGCGGGACATCTGGCCACCTGGACATTCAAACGGTTTTCGGCCCAAGCTGAAGCACAATAGAACTTCATTCACTTCGCTCCCTTGTTCGATTACACGGAATTACATACATCCACTTGCGTTAAAAACCAAAGCATAGAAAAACTTCTCAATGCCCCATAGCGGTATACTAACGTGTAATAGATATTATAATACAGCGACTCGGCATGCGTGTCACGCACACGCCTATATAAATAAGCCGGTCACAGTTATTGCGCTGCAATTCGTTTCACCTGTAATTTGATGTACGGCTCGTGAAATAAAGGAATATGCCGTTCTTGCCAGATATTGTGTGATATTGCGGTCTTATTTTATTTCTTAGTAGTGTGGCGATGATTGTGGGGAATTTGATTCGCGTAAAGTATTATGGTTATAAAATGTTAGTTGAACGAGGTAGCGAAGCGAACGAAGTTCTCTGCTTTAGCTTGGGAAAAAATATTTGGTATGTCCGTTTGTCCAGCTGTTCTCCCCTACTACAGGTAACATTTCTTAGCCGATTCACGTGAAATTTTGTGAGCCGGTTCGATAATTATTAATAGTTTTTTTCCCTATCTCTAATAAAAATCAAATACTACTACTGTATGTCGTATTTAAATATAATGTCAATTATGAAGTTACAATAACGATGTTTTACATTTGATCTTTACTGATTCGTTTCCAAATCTATAATGTACATTCTCGTTTTCATTCGTAATTATTTGCAACCTGAAAATCAATACCACTAATTCAAGCCTGCCAGATATCCATTGCACAATTAGGCAGCGTGGCACACTTGACAGGAACATTCCAGTTTACTATTCGATTTCAATTGTTTAATTTCATTATAACATTGCGAATGTCAGTTCCAATTAGCAATAACAAATGAAACCGCAAGCAATATACAAATCATCTAATTATACCCCGCGTTCTGCTGATATTAGTATTACTAATCCACGATCGAATGGGATTAGAATAGCAGTCAGTTCGTATAAACTTTGACGTATTTATATGGCAAAACGACCTCTAATCGTATTCTAATAGCGATTTGATAATAGATGATTATGCAGTTTATGATTGTTCATCGTGCTGTTCTCACTTTACCCTCCTCAGAAAGTTTTTGTTTCGACCTATGGATGGTGTGGTAGATAATACAAGTATTGTGGTTTTAATTCCGTCATTTGTACTACTTATTTTATTTATGCAATAAAATTTTAATACATTATCCATACTAGTCCATCCATACTAATATTATAAATGCGAAAGTGTGTCTGTCTGTCTGTCTGTCTGTCTGTCTGTTACCTCTTCACGCTTATACCGCTGAACCGATTGCGATGAAATTTGGTATGGAGATAGTTTGAATCCCGGGGAAGGACATAGGATAGTTTTCATCCTGGAAAACACCCCCTAAAGGGATGAAATGGGGGGTTGAAGTTTGTATGGAGCTGCGATATAAACGATTTCCACGCGGACGGAGTCGCGGGCAGAAGCTAGTTTATTATAAGGAGACAATCTTGCACAATTCGGAAAAGCCCTTTATTAAGCTCAATAAGGCTTGTGTTATCGGGTAGTTAAAAAAAATTAATGACTCGGAGACAGCCCTTTATTAAGCTCAATAAGGCTTGTGTTATCGGGTAGTTAAAAAAAATTAATGACTCGGAGACAAATATTCATGCTTATCACCCATATTCAGCTCATCAGAAATTTTTGCTCCTACGGGGATTGGAACCCGGACCTCAACATCATAGGCAGGCCCACGAGGTTACATCAGTCATAAAATACACATAGATACATTATTATTATTAAAGGGTCAGTAGCATAGTGGTATGGTTTTATTTTTAATTTTTATATCTTTGATTTTACCAGAAAGCAGTTTCCGCGAAGGATACGGGTGACTGGATCTGCGATTACTGTATGTTAATGATTTCTAATGAAATAAGTGATTCTGTGTATGAATGATGAGGTTGGTTGTTATGGATGATGGGTGAAATGAAGAATGAACTATGTGCCATTATTTTCATTCAGGTTAGTAACTATGGAATTTCTTTATGAATGATTTCCTGCAGGTTATATGGTTCTATATGGAGATTATGACAGGTAATTTCGGGCAGTGAAGTGCTTCCATCGCACGGGCAAAGGTCATCGGTGTTTATCTTGAAGCAGTACCTAAAGGTAGGATTCTTGGTAGCCGTGTCCTGTGAGAATTTGGGTGGGATGGAATGAGATTAATGGTCTTGTTTCGTAGATCTTGAATATGCTGCAAAGACGGTAGCCAGTTTTTCAGGTGTGATCCAGTGGTAGATGTTTGGTAGAAGTTGCTGCTTGATTCCATGGTGTGAGTTTTATAAAGTCTTTTTATGTAGGATATGGGGTATAGTTTAAAGTCGTGTGCTTTATAATAATAATAATAATCATCGTCATTTATTTCAGATTAAAATCCATAATTACAGTTTTAAACAGAATCGAAAAATATCAATTACAAACTAAATAAAATACATTAAAAATAAATTAAATTAAATTACAGAGTGGCTGCAATTTTGGCTTCTTTGTCCGCCTCCTCATTTCTTGGTTTTCCAGCATGCGCTTTCATCCAGCAGAATTCTATGGTTCCATTTATTTGAATTTTGAATGAAGTGATGAATATTATTAACAGTGTAGTTGGTGCTTCTCCAATTGGCTATTTCTTGCAGTGCTGACATGGAGTCGGAGAAGATTATGGCGTTAGTTGTTTCGAGTTGGATGCACCACTCGCAAGCAGCTTCTATCGCTACGCTTTCTTCGTTTTATTGTTGTTTTTCCATCCGGATGATATACGACAAAGGCTGCTCCCGCCGCACCGTCATGCTTACTTCCGTCGGTATAAATACGGTGCTTGCCTATTTCGTTATATCGCTCGTATTCACATATTTTGTATTTTATTTTAGTGTGATTTTATTATAATGGTAAAGTAGGATGCATAACATTACAGTAACATGAAGGACAGCAGGGCAGTGGGGCACTTAAGGTTAATAATAAAAAATAAAAATACTGTTCAGTCTTCCTAACACATCCATAGTTGTAAGACAGATACATAGACTTGGCAAACTTGGCAGGTTTCGGGATTTTTAAAATTGGTCTCATTAAATAAATAAAATATAAGAGAATTATATGATACAACCAACCCTAAAATTCCATATCTCAGGATACAATCTCAAATGTCAAGACTTTTAGGGTGATGTCAGGATTTTAATCAAGACAATATTTTTTTCCGGGTGCCGTTCAGTCGCCAAACAAAATGCAAAATTTCAAGTCGCATACATACGGGAATCATAACAAACTATTATCATAATAACAAAACGCAGATTTTTATTGGTCATAACATTTAAATAAGATATCGGATATCGTTATTTCACAGCCTCTTTACTCGAATGAAACATAGCTAGTTAGTTAGTTTTACTGGGCGTTTTCGCAAGTCAATTAATTTTACAAACTAACTTTTTCAGTTATAAACATTATCAATTAGTAAAATTATGTTCTAATTAACATTGTCGTTGATACACTCATTGTTTGAATTATATTTTGATTTCACATTTGAGTTTAGGCCTTAATTTTTTTCATTACATGGATAACGATTTCTACCTATTCTACTCTAAGGTAGGTCTATTTATCCGTGTAGGTACGACGCCGAGCGAAGCGAGGCGGAGCGAGGCGGAGTGTTAGGTAGAACCGCGACCTTACAGCGCGCGAGCCGAGCGAGCGAAATGAGCGTGCCGCGGCAGCGCCAGAACTGACGGTTTTTAATAATACTTTAATTACTTACTCCATTTACACATGCACATGATTGAAAACGTTGCTTAAAAAAAGCTATGGTGAGTTAAACAGAATTCATAGTAGGTAAGTAGTTAAAAACATATTTTTGGACTAGACTTTGGTTCCAAAATCCAAATCGGTGCACCCCACTATCCACGTAGCCTTGCCTGCCCTAGCCCTAGAGTGTATATAAAAAACCGGAGGCGCGGGGGGAGAGCAGCCCCCGCCCGCTGTGCAAAGCGCGGAAGCCGTGCAAAGCGGAGCGGCTGAGGCTGGTCGCCTAAGGCGATCAGCAAGCTGAAGCATTAAACCAACTCAATGGCATTTGTTAATTTAGTTTTCTACCTTTTCATGCACAAATATAATTGTATATTTAATCGCTCAATGCCATGTGGCATACTCTGGCAAAGATTTATTCTCAGGCAACACATGAAACTCAAGCCTGTACACGGAGGAAATTCACATTCACAATATTATCATTTCGGTAATTCATTTCATTCAACTTATCTCATCATTGCTTGTGCGGGATGGACTGGCATTTAAGACGCGTAACGATCTCCAGGCCCACTCTGTTCAATATCACTTCGAATGCACAGCCATTGAAATTTCTAGTTGTAAGTTAGTTGTTATATCCATGTATAGAACTGGAAAAGGCGATTTAGATATATATTTGAATAAATTGGAATTATTGTTACGTAAGCTCACTGACGAAAATAAAAGGTTTATTCTGGTTGGTGATCAAAATGTGGACTATTTATCTGACAATAGTCTGAGGCAGCGGGTCGACGACGTGCTAGGTACATTTGGATGCATAAACACCGTTTCTTTCCCTACTCGCGTGACTGCCGACTGTGCGACGTCCATTGATTGCGGTATAGCGAACCACTCTCGCGACTGTCTAACTGTGTCGCCAGTGGACACGGCTATTAGCGACCATAACGCTCAACGATATGAGTTCACGATTGAATGCGGGCGTTCCAATGCGCACGAAATCGAACGCCGACTATTTAATGATGATTCTATTTATTTATTTAATTGTGACATTTGTAATTATGATTTTAATTTTATTTTTGATTATACTATTGACATCGACACTAAATTCAATAAATTATTTAACATTTTGACATACTATATCGACATACATTTTCCAATTAAAACAATTAAATGTAATTATAAAAAGAAAAAATTGCCATGGTTGACCGACGAGATAATGGAGTACATGGGTAAACACAGAGACCTTCATGAAATCCAACGTCAATATCCCGGAAACCCGATTATTTCTGAATGTATCGAGCATTATCTTAATTTAATTAAATCCACAACGCTGCGCGCTAGACAATGCCATATTGAACGTAGGCTAGATGAGAGTAGAAATCCGTCAAAGGAGATTTGGAAAGTGGTCAATGAGGAGATAGGTACCAAGACAAAGTCTCAAGATATCTGCCTCAATGATTCCTCGCAAGCAATGATACCGCCTACCAAAGTTCCGAATGAGTTCAACTCGCATTTTTTAAGTATAGGTTCAAAATATGCTATACATACAGATCCCGTTTTAAGCAGGCGTTATCTTTGCGATTACCTAAATGACCTTGACGTACCAACGATGACCTTGCCGACCGTCACAAGCGACCTGCTGAATAAAGTAATCCGAAATATGTTAAAGACACGCGCAATTGTTGATACCTATGACATTTCACTCAATATTTTATTATGTATATGGCCAATTATTTCTGACATTTTAGTTATACTTATTAATATTATTTTTGAAACAGGTGTGTATCCGGAAGTGTTAAAGAGTACCAGAGTGAGCCCAGTGTATAAGGGAAAGGGTGACAAGTGCGATGTCAACAACTACCGACCAATAACAATAGTCCCCACAATTTCTAAAATTGTGGAGTCTATCCTCTCATCTCATATAATGGCCCATCTAGAGAACAATGACCTACTGACTGACCGCCAATTCGCTTATCGGCAAAACATGTCCACTACAACAGCTGCGCTCAAGATATTTGATTGCCTTGTTTCCGGTCTGGATAACAAATGCAAGATGGCAGGTATATTTTGTGACTTATCCAAGGCTTTTGATGTGATTGATCATGAATTGCTTTTGGACAAGTTACATCATTACGGGATACGGGACTTGAGTCACAAGTTAGTTACATCGTTTTTGTCCGACCGGAGACAGGTAGTTAAATTATCTGTGGGCGGTAAACGACAGAAGTCCAGTGCTGGCAGCGTGAATATAGGAATCCCTCAAGGTTCGGCCTTAGGAAATACCCTTTTCCTAACGTTTATGAACGACCTTCCCGCTGCCATCACAGCTGGTCTTTCTGTCCTATTCGCGGACGATACCACAGTGGTCGTCAGTGCGCGCACTCATGAACAGCTTGGAGAGAAGATACATGGCGGCTGTGATCAACTGCAGAGGTGGTTCTCTACCAATGGCTTACTCTTGAATATATCCAAATCCAACGTCATGGTCTTCTTGGGGCGCAAAATTGCGATTCCTCCATGTATAGCTAACAGCCCGATGCCGATAAGTGATGAATGTAGGTTCCTTGGCTTCACTCTGGACTCTAATCTTAACTGGAAGTGCCATGTAGACAAACTATGCGATAGATTGAGTAGTGCAGTCTTTGCTTTGCGTAAGTTAAAACCTTTAATATCTGACGATGCCATGAAGCAGGTTTATTTTGCTCATTTCCATTCGCTGATGTCCTACGGTTCGCTCATTTGGGGAAACTCAACGGATGCCAACAGAGTGCTACTTATGCAGAAACGTGCCGTACGTGCGATGATTGGGGCAAAATCGAGGACTTCGTGTAGAGGCTACTTCCCAATGCACGGTATTATGACGCACTACTCACTCTATGTATTCGAAATTATAATGTTCGTAAGGAAAAATCTTTCTTCTTTTGATACCGTAAATGCGATTGGCAAAACACTCCGCCGCACTGGGCGTTTGAGAACAGTTCCCCGTCGCATGGCACTTGCAGGCAAGAACCCGCGTGTCATTGGGCCTACCTACTACGAGCGACTGCCCGCTGATCTTAGACAGGAACCATCTGACGAAGCATTTCGACGCCGCCTTAAATACCTTTTATTGGAAAATCCATTATACTCAGTTAAAGAGTATATGAGTCTGGACTTGACATGTTAAATTATTATTATGACCTATTTAAATTTGTATGATTATGATTTGACTTTAAATGTATTGTGTCACGTATTTAAATATTGTATAAAATGACGATACCTAGAGGTTGATATATTTGTGTTCTTTGTTTTTGGTTTGTTTCTTCTATTTCCTTGTTATTGTGTTCTTACATTTGTTGACATTCTCTTAATATTTCTCTGTTTTTGACGATCATGATAATAATTCTTATTTTTTTGACATGTATGCAAATCTGTAATGTAATTTTTTATCATGAAATAAATAATCTAATCTAATCTAATCTAATCATCAAACATTTTGAACTGATTCAACAAGTCACTTTTCATTTCAGCTAAATCCATATAACAGAGAGTATTTTTGTATAAACAATAAATAAATAAATAAAATCGACCTAGTCCCATAGTAAGCTCAGTAAGGCTTGTGTTATGGGTACTAGACGACGATATATATAATAAGATATAAATACTTAAATACATAGAAAAACTTCCCTGACTCAGAAACAAATATTCATGCTCATCACACAAATATTTGCCCTTACCGGGATTCGAACCCAGGACCTTCAGC
Source organism: Epinotia ramella (assembly GCA_947578815.1). Taxonomy (NCBI): domain Eukaryota; kingdom Metazoa; phylum Arthropoda; class Insecta; order Lepidoptera; family Tortricidae; genus Epinotia; species Epinotia ramella. Next base: position 25,772,349 of record OX388205.1, read on the forward strand.
TTCGTAGGCAGCGTCACACCCACTAGGCTAACCGGTCGTCAAACACACACAAACAATGACGACTAACATCATGGAAAATTATTAATTCCACAAAAAGGTCATATCGTATTACCGATATTTCACTTGACAACCTGTACGAGTATGTTAATTCGATTTTAAACCCTAAAACAACACGTAAATAGTTCAAAATGTATTATTTTCTGGACAGATGAGTTTTACGTAAGTATTATATCAAAATAGGATAGTGAAACAAAGGTAAATGCTCGTGTTTTATTAGACAGAGACAGTGTTACCTTAGAACCGCGTCCCAATACCATCCCATCCCGCGCCAATGAGTTAGCCAATTGCGTAACGTTTAGTTCATTCGTTTGGTAGGACTAAATGGCAGTTTTGTATGGAAAAATTGCAATTGATTTGTCCTAAATGCTCGTTCAAAACGTTACTCTTCTGAGAGCACTAATTTAACTAATTGAACTGTCCTCCGTCTCTGGTTAGTCCTACATGTCAAGGGATTGTGATCATGGTGGGATGCATGTTTGGAACGGACGAACTGTCTCTATTGGCTCATATCAGTTGCAATGTAAGTGAAAGTGTAAAGTTTCGTTGTATCTGGATTCATTAGTATTGAAATGTAGGCACAGATAGTTGACAGCTTACTAAATATCACACCGACTCTGCATCGTCAAACGTAAAATGGCCCTTAAGCAATGTTACTCACTTAATACGCTGGCTCAATGACCCAAAGAGAGCCATGGCCTCTGACACAAGAGAACGCCACTCTTCCATATTCTGCGCCACCGCACGCCAGTTGGATGCCCCAAGGGTGGTCAGATCTTTGAGGGCTTCGTCACTCCAGTGGTACCTGTGCCGGCCCACTGGGCATTTTCCACGCAATGTCAGCAGTCCTTAAAACATTTCCGTAATACTGGCCCATTTAATTCGCTGGCGTTCCCCTAGGATTATGATAAAACTTTAATCCCTTTTGGTCCAATGGTTTGCAAAGTTTGTAATAGGAAAGTTGTGTCTCAAACGATTGTCTTACACTCACAATGAACTGCCGTGTATCACGTGTGAGGTGTTCCATTTATGATAAGGGAACCGACTTCATTTCAATTCCGGCTGGTGATTAGTCCATAAGGGTACAAGTTGGAAGCCGACCACAGACAGCAGTAGCAGACGACGTGTCGCGGCGACACAGCTAACTAATAATTCTACTGTTTGATAAGTATGCTATTAAAAAAAATAAAAAAATAAACAGTGAATAGTATTCATGAGAAATAAGTTTCGTTCAAGTAAATGGAACTTGAAACAATAATATTCGAACTGTAAATACAAGAACCAAATATTATATGAAACATTTTCTGCGACACAAAATTCTATGAAATTTCTGTAAAACAAGGGATCACCAGACACCCTGCCTAAAGTTCAAAGTTTTGATACGTTTTTCTTATTGTATATTCCTTTTTTCCATTTACGTAGCTTTATATATGTGATGTGGATGTACTTTTTATATAAATAAATATACAATACTTAAATACATAGAAAACCTCAATGACTCAGGAACAAATATTCGTGCTCATCACACAAATAAATGCCCTTACCGGGATTCGAACCCAGGACCTCTTGCTTCGTAGGCAGGGTCACTACCAACTAGGAACTAAAGTGGTTCTAATCATTAAAGAGTGTTTGTTCCTCACATGCATATAACTGACATACATATCTATTGATAGATGCAGTTCATTTTAGAGTTAAGGGTCGCCAAGACGCTCGGCTCTCTATACAAATGTAGTTTTGTTCTCATTTTAAAACGACATGTTAGAATAACATGCAACTTTGTATAAAGAACGGGATCCGCTAAATGTATGTCGAATAAAATTTTATATGGCAACAGATTAAAAATATATATATATTAAGCGAGTAGAACGTTTTTCATACAAAATCTCCAATTGTTCCCTTATCACGAAACAAATTATTTAATTAAATATTTTTGTTTTCCTGTTATTTTTAACGAGGAAGTTACCCCGATCATTTTATAAACGATATAAATAACTAAATATTAGGGGACAATCTTACACAAATCGACCTAGTCCCATAGTAAGCTCAGTAAGGCTTGTGTTATGGGTACTAGACGACGATATATGTAATAGATATGAATGCTTAAATACATAGAAAAACTTCCATGACTCAGAAACAAATATTCATGCTCATCACAGAAATATTTGCCCTTACCGGGATTCGAACCCAGGACCTTCAGCTTCATAGCGTCACTACCCATTATGATCCATACTAACAATAATGATCCATGTTGGTCTCTGAATAAATAAATTGAATTGAAATTTAATTTAATTAGGCTAACCCGTCGTCATATGATACAGAGAAAGAATATAATGGAAAAATAAACCATCTTCGTCTGTAGCCCCCGACAGGATTCGAACCTGCGACCTTTCTATTAACGCTAGACTGCTCTACCAACTGAGCTACGAGGACAGTGACGGAAGCTGTATATTTTTCAATTATATTCCCGCTAAGACTAGCGCCCTCTCTGTATCGTGTTATAGACTTGTTTCACAGTCTTGGCACCACTCTAATGGGCGAGCTATGCGCCCGCTCCATTCTAATCGAACCACATCAGGTAGTTTCAGACTAGCGAGAGAGATGGCGCTGGTGTACATTATATTACCCTTATCACGAAACAAAAGAAGATGGTTTATTTTTCCATTATATTCTTTCTCTGTATCATATCGTTTGTAAAAATAAACGCCGTCAATAAAACATTTTGTTAGTCTATTGCGACACGTACAACGCAAATCACCGTTTACATTACTAATTCTATTGTTAAATTTAAGTACTAACTACTGGAACTGTCTAAAACTATATTTAACTATTCCAAAAACCAGTCGTTCCAGAGTGAGCGAAATAAGAGAAAAACTGGGACCATTTGTATTGTCCATGGCTTAGGTTGTTAAGCAAAATGGGTATAAATAAATATACTGGAAGTACCTGTAACTGAAACGTATACTTTTACTTCTCTGATTTTATTTAAGGCGCCGTAGGTTCAGCGAAGTTAAGCGAACAGAGTTTTTGAAACAATATAATGCGCCTGTTTATAATAATAAGGTTTCAAAAAAATACGAATAGTAATCTTGAGGCTTTTCTGCAGGGAAATCAGTGCTTCGAAACATGATTAAGTAAATTTCGCTCGATAGAAAAAAATCACGAACATAGGTCTAAAACACACAAAAATACACTTAAAATATTCGTAACAAATTATGCACAAAAGCTATAAATATTAAAACCGCTTCTAAAAATCGGCAATATCAGGTTTGAAGGAAATCAGTGTTTACATTTTTATTTATTTAAACGGCCAAAAAATTAAAATTAAAAAACATGATATCAGCGCTTCCGAGCACGCACTTCCATCTCGCTCACGCTTATGCTCAGTGAGAGGGAGAGAAGACCATGAACCTACGGCGCCTTAAGCACTGATTTGAGTTTGCTGACAAGAATACCTTGGTGCGAAATAAATTTAGGTATTTCATGTCACTCCAAGCGTGGAACCCCCACGCCGATTTTGTGTGTGAGTGTCTGGGATATTACAGTGCTCACCGAATTGATATTTGTTACTTGATAATTACGATTTATCAAGCATTCATGGTTCAATAAATTAATAACATAGCGGCCATCTTACTTGTAAACACAGGAATGTATGACAAATTGCCAGTGACAAAACGAAAATTATCGTGTTTATACACTTATTCATTTGTAGTTCATTTTTGCACTTGTTTTATTAAGCCTATACTTATCTAAGAAATTATTTGTTTTAGCGTTCGTTCCACCTCAGAAAGGAGTTTTTTCACTTGAATCACTCTATTAAAAAAACCCACATCAAAATCCGTTGCGTAGTTTTGAAGATCTAAGCATACATAGGGAAGCGACTTTGTTTTATACTATGTAGTGACTAGGACAGCGAAATACTGACGTAACGGAGAATCAAAAGTCCAATTTGAAGGTTTGTTGGGTTATGGAGCGCAGCATTTTAGGTGTCAAGAGGATATATAGCATCAGGAACACAACGCTGCGCTCCAATACACGCAGAACTATAGGTAGTGTAGGTGGGAAAACTGTCTGGCTCAAGTGTGACTGGACCGGCCACGTCAATCGTATGCATCCGGATAGGTGGGCTAGCATAGCCACCAAGTGGATGCCGCAAGGACGATGCAGATGGGGCAGGCCTACACGGAAATGGCGGGATGATCTAGATGCCTTACTTGGCAATAGACCGGAAGAAATGCAAGTACGGGAGTCATAGCAACAAAGGGGAGAGGCCTTTGCCAGCTTAGGAAAAAAAGAGCAGGAAATCTTGGCGATATCACTAAGCCAAACAACCTTAAAGTATTTCCGCCCCTTAAAATGCATTAGTGGCCCTGATGACATCCGACAGGCATCCAAATCTGACAAGGATAAAATATCACTATTTTTGTCGCTTCCAGTGCATTTGCCGCTGCAAATTCAACAGTAACGTATATGCCCGAAACAATAACGGTTTGAGTGCGTCCGCGAATCGCTAATGAACCGCCGTGAGTTGCAGTTTCGTGCCAAAGCTTGCCTTTACCTAAATTATACTTCGCAGAACACTGTTTATGCAAACTGGAACAACTATTTATGACGAAAAACATCACATGGAGTATTGTAATGCTTTGTGGAAGGAAATTTGAAGGATAAAGAGGTAGCGGAAGATTGAAGGTAGTTACAGAACTAGCTTTATGCCCGCGACTTCAACTTAACACATTCACTGCCAGGAATCACTCCGCGCTACGCTCGTAGTCGATCCCGTGGTTTCCTCGCTATGTAGCGGAAAGCTACGGCGTAGGCGCCTTGTAGGCGGGTTCCTGGCAGTGAAAGTGTTAAGAGACTACACCTGTGTCCATCATCACAAATATTTGATTAGGTATAGCAAATCTAAAAAAAGTTTTTTAATGTCATGTATATAAATAGTGTTATATACTTATGAATATTATATCAAACTGATTCAACCTTTAAATAATCCCTAATACTGTAAGCTACGGTAGCCTAGCGGTTCAGGCATGCTGCTGTCAAACGGCGGTCGTGAGTTCGAATCCCGGCTTGTACAAACAATGAGTTTTTCGGAACTTATGTACGCAATATCGTTTGATATTTACCGTTAGCTTTTCGGTGAAGGAAAAACATCGTGAGGAAACCTGCAATACATCCACGAAGAAATTCAAAAGTGTATGTGAAGTCCCCAACCCGCACTGGGCCAGCGTGAGGAATACTAATAATAGGCTGATTTATTATACTTAAAAACCTTTCTCCATCAACAATTTTGTCAAACTACATGTAAACTTATATTTCCAGCATAAGAACTATCCTATGTCCTATTAATCTTAATCGGTATTGGTTGTTTAAAAACGAGAAATGTAACAGACAGACTTACTTTGGCATTTATTGTATTAGTACGGATGTGAACTGTGGACGCAAAATATCAGATGATGTTGGTTAGTGAAATATGTTGATATTCATCAAAGGGACGACAGTATTATTCAAGGATGGGAATAACCTTTATCGTTATTAAAAATCCATCTTTTCCAATGAAACAAGTAGAAGCAACTACGTAAAAGCTATCATACAACTATACAATGAAAATATTTTTTTTTCTGTGGCTTTCAAACTATATTAAATAAGTACGTACAATAATGAGACTAACAGAACCCATCAAAATGACGCTACCTAATAGGAGTGCAGAGTATGGATACTTCAAAGACCGCGACCTTAGCGTCGTATAAATGTATTTTTCTTTGTAACGGAAAATTATATTAGGTTTTTTAAAACTCTTTTGCCGAAACACACGTTTCTTGTCTAATAAGTATAAGTTTATTCTTTATGCAGCCAAGAAAATGTAACGTCGAAGCCGATCTCATTTTTCTGAAAACTCCCAATTACACGTAACAAGAAAACGGCGACAAAGTGCAAAATAAAATATACGTACACGATTATCGACATCCCCGAAACAGAGATTTCCACGTGCTTATTTTTTTCTTATTTCGCCTAATCTCCCCGTAGGCAAAGCGGCTTACGTACCGTGCGTTTGAAAAGTAATCCCTTTGTAAAAGCGTTAGAACTTGGCAGTCTTTTTTTTATATAACTTTTTATGGAGATTAAATGGCTCGAATAAAGTGCTTGTTAGTACGAAATATGAAATAAAGTTTCACCTTTATCAAGTTTTGTGGACTTTAAAGGGTGGTCGAGCATAATAAAGCGAGAGTGAGTGAAGGTTTGGTTTAATCCGTTTTATTATGAGACTACCTGCTCCGCCCACGCGTATTACAGCAAACCATGGTATAACAACACAGGTACTCTCTTCCGAGACTCGCGAACCACGTGACTGGCACAAGCCTACGTCATCAATCGGCATTTAACAGCACGGTGACGTAGGCTTGTGTCAGTCACGTGGTTCGCGAGTCTCGGAAGAGAGTACTGTGTTGTTATACCATGCAGCAAACCCAGGCGGTGCCACAGGCTCAAATATACCCTTTGTCCATTGCGACGGTCATTTTATAAACTGGTGTAAGATTTTTGAAATCGGATGGCTTATATACAAACTTAATACCCCACAGACTGTCCTCTTTATAAAAGGGTTATGTGGCGTGTCAAATTACTTTATGAAAATAACTGTTTGGGGTCTCATTACTAGGATCTTTTAGTTGGTTGAGAGCTAACGAACAAAAGAGCGTTTTCTACTTTACGTTACGGTTAGTTTCGTGAAGAAAAGTTGGCAGAACATACCAGAATTCATGCGGGTTCCCAGTTCAACAGTTTCTAATATGAGCAATTTCATTCCGCTTTGCTTTGATGTCAGTTAGATATTCTCTATGTATTTGCGTTATTATTTATATGTATAAGCATGTATATTGTCATCATTTTAATATAAGCCACAGTACACGCTTTGCTGAATTTGTGATTAGGTTTCAGTCAACATATACTCCCAAATACTAATTTAAGTATTTATTTTATTAGTAAGACTGAGGGTCGTTGGTAGCTTATTCTTTCACTTCCGAAAAATCACTATCATCATCATTAACAGCCCGTAATCGCCCACTGCTGAGCGTAGGCTTCTCATTGAGTACGCCACCCATCCCTAGCTAGCTCTTAAATATATCTAGGATAACATAAAATTGCGACATTTCCCCCCACATGCGCAAATCTCGTAACAATATCGTCACAAACGCAAGATCCCTTACAATATGAAGGTATTTTCCGCAAAAGCAATTCACTCAATTGATAATCCTATATGCGCAGTCACTACTCGCTTCCGCTCCATACATCATGTACTCAGACAGCGTTCAAAGCGTAGTAATGCTGTCATGGGGAAGCAATAGGACGTACGTCCTTCATACTTAGCGAATACTTTCGTTGTATCAGCTTTGAGGTAGGGAATTGAAATGGTAAAAAAATCGGGTTCGATGACCTGAAAAAATCCAATTACACGGCTGTCCTGGGCCGTATTCTAATGGACAGGCAGAAACAGGGTTCGCAACAAATCTAATCAAAGTTTAGTATCAGTGGTTTCCACCTTACCCGGTTCCAATTGAATCATGCCGACCCTGGTGGAATTAATAAAAGAAATGTATTGCCTTCGTTATGCTGGTTGGTATTTTATTTTGGTTAAGATTAGAGGTTGGGTGCGTTCTTATGTAACGTTAGGAATGGCTTGAGGATGGATGTAATCCATACTAATCCATACTTCCATACTATATACTTATACTATTATACTATATAATATTATATATTTATATTATAATATTATATTATCCATACTAATATTATAAATGCGAAAGTGTGTCTGTCTGTCTGTCTCTCTGTTACCTCTTCACGCTTAAACCGCTGAACCGATTGCGATGAAATTTGGTATGGAGATAGTTTGAATCCCGAGGAAGGACATGGAATAGTTTTAATCCGGGAAATCACCCCCTAAGGGGATGAAATGGGGGGTTAAAGTTGTATGGAGCTACGATATAAACGAGTTCCACGCGGACGGAGTCGCGGGCAGGAGCTAGTGATTAAAACACCACTTGAAAAAAAAGATTTCCTAGTTTTGCCTATATTACGAGGGCGACACTGAAAGTCTTTAGAACTGGCCACTTGTAATAAATATAATAAAAAAATAAGTTCAAAATTTGAAAATGGAACTCTTTCTTAATATTTTTGTGTACGAATTCCACTCGATTGTCATTTGTTTTACGATTTGGCGGCAAATTGAAAATTGTGTGTACTATGTGAGCATGAATTTAACGCGAGAAAATTTTCGAGCAATGATTTTTTACGATTTTCGATGTAATTTAAGTCAACAAGAAAGTTATGATAGACTTCGATTGGCCTTTCACGATGAAGCCCCATCTCGTGCTACTATTTACAATTGGTTTAATGACTTTAAACGTGGCCGCACTAATCTCACTGATGATCTGCGTGAGGGCCGGCCTTCTACGGCGACTACTGAAGATAACATCAGTGTTGTGCGGCGTATGATAGAGACTGACAAAAGAGTAACCTATCAGCAGATTCGTACAAGCTTAGCCATTGGTATTAGTCAAGTCCACAAAATCCTCCATGAACATTTAGCGGTGAGGAAGCTTTGTGCCCGGTGGATACCTCATAATTTGACAGAAGCCCAAAAAGTCCGTCGTGTTGATTGGTGCCTTGAAATGGGTCAAAGATTCAACGGAGGTGACTCAAATTCTGTGTTCGACGTAGTTACGGGTGACGAAAGCTGGATTTACTGTTATGATCCTGAAACTAAAAGACAGTCTGCTGAGTGGGTGTTTCCTTCCGAGGAGTTGCCTACTAAAGTGAAGAGAGGTCGAAGTGTGGGAAAAAAGATGGTGGCCTCGTTCTTCGGAAGGACTGGTCATTACGCAACAATTATTTTAGAGGATCAAAAAACAGTTACTGCGAAGTGGTACACTAACAATTGTTTACCACTTGTCTTGGAAAAAGTTCGAGAAAAACGGCCTCGCAGTAGGATCCTGCTTCACCACGACAACGCCTCATCGCACACCGCCAAGCAAACGATCGACTATTTGGCGACGGCAAACGTGGAATTACTGGGTCACCCACCTTATAGCCCCGACCTTGCACCTTGTGATTTTTATTTATTCCCAAAAATTAAAGAAAAACTTCGAGGAAAACGTTTTATGGACGCCGACGAAGCAGTGGCTGCGTTTCAAAAGGCCGTCGAAGAGACCCCTAAGGACGAGTGGGCAAAGTGCTTTTCTCAGTGGTTCTATCGAATGCAGCGATGTATTGATGTGAAGGGAGGCTATTTTGAAAAGATATAATAAAAGTAATAAGTTGCTTGATTGCTCAGTTTTTGATTTTCTAAGAACTTTCAGTTTGACCCTCGTACAAGTAGAAAACGGATGCAAATGATATGATAGGCGAATTAGACAGATTAATTGGACATTATTGACAGTAAAATAAGCTTTAAGGTCGCCTTTTGTGCAATAAATTCTCCTTTTGTAGGTACTTCTCTTCTGCTTATTTAAGAGCTAAGCTCTTGTCGGTGTCGCTCAAAGTAGGCCCTCCATCTACTCCGATCCCAGGCAACCTCTTTGACATCTCGATACGACCTAACATCAACTCTTTTTTTGAGCTTTTTAGGTACAATGAAGGTTATTTTTTTTTATAAACCAATATTAAAGTATGACTAACTTGTTTTCATATATTATATTTTTGAATAGGTAATCACGAATTTCATAGGTTATTACTTTTCCTGCCAATAACCCGTCCAGCGGGCGCCTATGCCGTAGGAACCATGGGTATACGTCTACGAACGTGGCGCGTAGCGATTCTTTGTAGTAAACATGTAGTGGGATACTCCAATACTTTATTATAATCAGAGATCGGACTTTGCGTCATTGCTTGCAATAACGTGGACATGTTTGGCATCGTGCGACACGAGATTTCATAGCTCTACATGTCGCGCGATATGTTAAGGGGCTCCCATACGCCAATGACCTTCGATCTGGATCCCTTAGTTTTCTAATGTTTTTTGTAGCTTATTATGTTAACAACAACGGCTTTAAGCAATATTTACCCATATTTACTTCAAAGATCATTGTTTTCGAGATATTTGTCATCAAAGTTGAACAATTTTAGGCCAAAAAACTGGTTTTCTGGCCATAAATTTTGTGTTAATTGGTTTAAAATGAAAACCCTGGACCAGTTTTTAGAGACGTCACAGACCAACCCAAATATGTAGATTTCGTATATGTTAGATCTTTCACGTCAATAGAGCTAGGAAATAAGTGTTTTTTTAGACGATGTTTAGAAAAATCATACAAAATTAAGTATTCATTTGTTTCGAAATCCGGTGGACCAAAATGGAGATAAAAGATTGAAGAACCGATATTCGTTTGATTTATAATTCTATCTGTAGTGCAAAAGTAGGAGATATGATTCAAAACTTGTCTAAAATCGATGAAAACCTCGGGTAGCCCCTTAAACGACGTCCGTCAACGTAGCGCTATACTAAACCCTATTCTAAATAAGACTGGAGGCTATGTGAGCTGAACTCGCAAGGCTGCCTTTTTTTATTGTTACTAAAATCTCAGTCTACAGATAAAATCGATGTAATTATTGAACCTGCCCTCAGAATTTCACGAGAATCCGTTGGGAAATGCAACCTGTAGATTGAGAACAGCCGGACAGACTCCAGACAAACCAAAGAATTTTTGCCTAAAATGAAACGGCTTCGCATCGCTCGCTCGTTAAATTAGAACCATCGTGCGTTAACTATCATGTGACTTCAAAGAAATCCATTTTGAAGAGCAAAAACATTAGGTACCTATTGAAAAGCACGTAAAGATTGAAATAAGTAAAACTGGTACACTATAATCCTTTGATATCCTCGATAAACGAAGAAACGGAGACTTTGTTCGTTAAAATTCTAATGTTATATGGAATGCGGTCACAGTGAGACAACACGTGAGTGTATCCCTAGCTTAAAATTCACACAGGTAGATATTACAAGACCTAAGCCGATGAACACACCCACACCACAGCGTTGGCGTTGTTCTTTAGACAGTCCCAGTCTGTGGCATCACTCAAAAAAAAGTTGAAAAAGTTGTAGCTCTTTAATGACTTGCGATTTAATAGGATACTGTTTGTACCTATAATGTGTCATCAATTCATCATCATCATCATCATATCAGCCGAAAGACGTCCGCTGCTGGACATAGGCCTCCCCCAAAGAGTGCCAAAGTGGCCAGTCCTGCGCCCGCATCCAGCGGACTCCCGCGACCTTTACCAGGTCATCAGTCCACCTTGTGGGGGGCCTACCCACGCCGCGCCTTCCGGTACGTGGTCGCCATTCGAGAACCTTTCCGCCCCTACGGCCATCGGATCTACGTGCTAGGATATGCGCGTGTATATTGTGTAAGGATGTTTATATAAATTTACAGTGTGTGTTTAGTATTTATTTTATTTTATTTGTACCTGCATGTAGTAAGTATTCAGATTAATTTAATGTAGCGTAAGGTAAATACGTCTGTGTACACGTGTTAGTTTGTCTATCTTTTTGATCCTGATCTCCACTCAATTGCTCAAAGGTTAACTGGAAGAGATCCCTTACAGGAATAAGTTCGCATATGTAACGATTTAACCTATTTTACGTGTGTTTAGTGTACAATATATATAGTATGTACATATTTAACACACAACCACATTATACCCGACCTACAATAACAACCCTCGTATTTAACACATTCGGACACTTCGAGTTTATTCCACGAGGTATTCCAGTTATTCTCCAAATATTGTACACGGGTTTGAGGGTTGGTTAGGTCTTAAGTATTTATAGCTAAGCTCAGCGTTCTGTGGTTCGTCGCAGACCAAATAATGTGCAACGTTTTCATTAAATATAATTTTCTATGGTGATATTTTAGTGGCAATACATTTCGTAAAAATTACGGCGAAAGAGAGTTAGGTTAGTACTTACACGGCTAGGTTGGTAGCATTCCCTGCTACCTAGGAAAAATACTTACTCAACTTTCTTCCTTTCTTTTTCATCGTTTCGGCAGAGTGGTCGTGAGTCACATTCAGGGGTGGCGACGAGCTTCTCAATCCGTCGTCACATATCTCGTTCAACTCTTTTTGTACATTTACTTACTTTTAGTCTTATATAGACTCACGCAGTTACAGGGAGGAAGACAAAAATATGCATAGCTGTTCCAGCCAACGCAGACCGGCACTGCCCACAAGATTACAGAAGATCATCTCTCGAACAACCAGCTTTCAACCAGTTCCCTCTTACAATGCCTTAGTCGGCGTGTAGCGACATCTACCTCGAAAACTCAGGCTTCTTTTAATCGCATTACCGTCTCAAACTACATTGAAATTTTTTCGGTAACGATAAGCTGAACGTCTGTTACTGCTGAATACAACAATTACCTGTAAATCTTTAAATACCTACAACATCATACCAGAAAAACCAACGCCGCCGCCGTAACAAACTGTGGAGGAATCAAGTGCACACGCAACTACCGCGTCCATCACCCTAGCCAATTACTTACTGCGCAGTTCAAACGAATTACCGCAGTAATTAGGATGTCTTGATTAAAACTTTGTTTCTACCTTGTACCTACCTTGTACCTCATGCCATATAACATAATTTTAAGTCTGTCTACATTTCTTCGCTTATCTATAGGATATCGAAGGAATATATTGTACTTACTAGCTTTACTTATATTAATGTCTTTGCGTTTTTAAATGATTTTCCTAGAAATTGCATTGCATTTACGTACGAGTTTTCTAAACCTATTTGGAATAGGCTTATAGATCGACTAGCTATTTTATCATTGGTTATTTTCGTAGTTTTTTTCCGGATACTGCCGTCGCTAACGATTTGTTGACTACTGTCTCACTCATGGCAACACAGAAAAAATCCGAAGTGTTATTCGTCCCAAACCATAATTATTCCATAATATCAAAATTCCGAACGTCATTTTCCGCTAAACGAAAATTTGGACCCAGATGATTTAGTGGAAAAATAAACAGGTTAGTATTATAATCTGAAAAATCTAAAATTCCTTCAACGAAACATGTTTTTCGGAATTATGAAAATAGGAAAAAATATGCTGTCAGAGAACTGACTCTTCTTAACGTATTGTAGCCCTCAATCAGACTTAGCTGACTAGAAAGAAGGGGGTACATTTTTTCTACTCACGTTGCGGGGCGCCAGCAGGTAAGCTAGTCTCGCAAGTGTGATACACCGCGGTCACCTCACGGCTCCATTGGATGATCAGTGCTTAGTCATTACGTCAGCACCTCGTTGAGATGGAACGTTTTTGTGGTAACTTAATTTTGTAAATATGCTTATGTTAATGTCATGAATAAATCCATATTCAATTCATATCTGAAATATTTGTTGAATCAGGGCCTGCATATTGTGTAATTTTTTCAACATTCATCGCGTCATCGAGGCTTAACCTCTTTCATTATTTGACCCATTTCAGGCCAATAAACGGTATCCTATCGCAATCACTACATTTCATTTTCCTACTGTACCCATCGTGTGTCCGAATTTTCATTCCGGTAAAAAGTCAATTTTCTGGAAGACCTAAAGTCTAAAGGTTTTGGATTTTTCAATACTTATATTGTAGAACCCATTAGGTTAGGTTAGGTTAGGTTAGGTGTCGACGACGGACGAGCAAGACCGCACCTAGTGTTAAAAACCAAACAAATGTCTAGTACATAAGCACCTAGATATAATAATAGTATGTACACATACTAACAGTAGATAAAGTAAAGAATGAGTGTGCTTAACCCATTCGTTAACAAACTGCTCCGCAGTTTGGCGAAATTATTGCAGTAGGATTACATTTTTATTTTATGTGAGCAATAAATAAAAAAAAGATTGTATAATTTAATAAAGAGAGCACCCAGGTAGAACCTCATTTACATGGGTCTGATAACATAACATATTGTAACTCGTAATACGTGGTAGGAAAACATAACAGATTAGAAAAACGCATGTCAATGTTAGCTGTATTGGTAAATAATTAAAGGTCACAGTTAGCATCTCTATTATTGAAAATAGGTAAATATCTAAGGCATATAGGCCAAATATATTATGTTTAAAATCTTTGAATTCAAGTAAATCTCAGAGGCTTGAGCATAACGTAAGCCACCTTGTATCGAGTATATCTCGCCGGCTTGACCATAACGTACCTAGGTGCCAAGCGCGACCCGCCGCGCGCTGAGTGGCTAATTATTTCCTATACTAAATTATAAATGAGAATTTTCGTTTCAGGGTTAAAAGGAAGGTCTCCCTTAAGTAGCTCTTTTAAAGACCAATAGCTTCTTCAGGCGTTTTGGATCCGTCTTTCGACTTCCTTATCCTGCCTATGGCTGAAGGAAACTACTTTTCCTAAATATGTGTACTCGTCGACATAGTGCATTAACTGCCCGTCTACCTCAACCCTACGTTTCGTGCCATTGGTCATTAACTGGGTTTTGGATCTATTCATTACAAAACCAGCTTGAAGGCTTGCCGAGCTTAGATCTTGCAACATTGCTTGGAATTCCTGGGCTGTTCAGGAGAACAGTTTTTAAATTAATAAAGTTAATAAAACCGAGTGAAAACGAGCTCCAAAATAAAGGAAACCAACTTTCCCTGTATCACAATTAATGTTAAATTCATATTGTCGGACGCACAATTGTCTTAAGACGTCCTCCCGAGTCACGCGATCAAATGTAAACAAGAATTGGATCCAAGAAGAATAATTTTAGTAGGTAAACATAATTAGAGCTGACGGAAAATTGTAATTAAAGTAGGCGTGAAATTACGTCACAGCCAATCAATTATGTAACATTTTGTTCAACCACAAACCCAGAAATCCCGATTACACTGGGCTACCGAACTCACTATTTTGTGGAGTAATATTGGAATATTAATGGGCCAAAAACCACGGCAATTTGTGTCAGCTGAGTCCTTTTGAAAAGGAAGCAACTAATGCGAATAAGGCCATAAGAAAGTAATAGGGAAAGTGTTAGGAACATTATTTAGGGCAGTGTTAGGAAGTATAAATAAGTTGTTGTAAAGAAAGTCGTCATTAGAGTTCAAATATATATTTTATTGTAATTTTTTATCTCAGCCCTGGTAACAGGTTTATAAAGATACCGCGGGTATCAAAAGGACTCCGAGCTTACAACTCGGGAGTCGTACCCGTGAGCTATCGTGGACTGCCGCAGGGATCGGGTGGCCCGCCACGATTCTGTTCCGGGTCGTTCCTGCGTGTAGTTTTGTTAGGTGACTATAGAGTGGCATATGCCGCTGCTTTAGGCGTATGACGGAGCACTCAGTCGGCGCAACGAAGTCGCCCCAGCGCGGGACAACGCTGCGCGTCGAGCGAGGATACTCACGCGCAGACGCTACGCGCTATTAAGGCGGTGCGTCGTGCACAGTATGGTTTGTTTTATAATAATCCATAAAATGGAATGGCTTCAGAGATAAATGGCGTTTAGGACAAAAAGAAAATTCGGACAACTGATAACATTAAAAGTGCCCTTGTGGCCTATTTGCAGAATAAATAATTGATTTGATTTGATTTGATTAGGGAAACAGTTTTTAGTGAATCAGATAGGTAACCCAATAAAACGCTACGTATGCTACGGCGTAGCGCTTCAGTCGTAGCAGCATGACTCACATGCGAGGCTTTGAATAATTTAGTAAGTAAGTAACTATTAAAATTTATTGGTAAATAAAGGCAGTTAAAGTGGTTGTCGTTTTTTTACAGTTTCACTGTGTTTTGCATATCGGCGTACAAAAATTTTGAGCTTAATACAAAATTATGAAACCTGCAACTTTTTAAATTTAATGTGTGAAAGCAGGGCTGCTTTGAGCGACGCGTGATTTGATATAAAAAACTTGTAACAAATCACCAGCATTTAGATCACTAACAAAAAGTTAAACATTTAAGCGAGCGAAATAAACATTATTGACTATCGATTCAATATTGAAGCTAAAATAACAAATGTATTTTGAGATTGAGATTGAGATCTTATTATAAAATTATAATAAATAATTTTACATGTAATTTCACAGGGGATATTAAACTATAGGTTAGTTCTATTTTATATTATTTTTAGTGATACTTAGTGAGTTTTTTACATTATTCTAAGTTAGTATTTTAAGTTAATAAAATCACAACTCTTGGTAGGTACCTACATTATTTCATGACTTAACATTTTAAACATTCCAATTACATATTTGTAGTCATCACGTTTTCTCAACAGAGTCTTTGTAATATTCAAGTTATGTACATGCTTGCAGTTCTGTGTTTGTAATTTACATTATGCAATAATTAAACATAATTTCACTTCATTGTATAATTAAATAGCAGGGTTATAAAACGAAGCGTGAGTGTTGTGAGCAAGGGGAAAATTATCGCGTCAGACGTCTCAACAAGTATTCGGAGTACGCGAATAGTTGCACGCTGCTTAAAGCAAAACTTACCAGGGTTCGGGCGAAGTCTACCCGGAGAATATTTTAGTGAAATTTCTCATTCTTATGAAAAACAACTGAAAAATCTGTTGCTCCGAGCAGGATTCAACCGCAAATATGTTCGCAGGTTCGAATGCTGTTAAGAAAACTATTTTTTTCCCCCAAACGAGACGAGCTGCAGACACTAGCCTATTAGTATGGGCGCTTGCGACTCTTAACTTAAGTTGTCAAAAGCGCGTCGGTGAATCTTTATTTACTCTAAGATTCTTTGTGTTGACAATTTAGCATAATAGTGCCCAATTGGATGACCCTCATCTAATTGGCGCTTCTTGTCTAAAAATTGTATTGACGCCATTTAAGAAAACTAAATTTTATAGCAGAAATGCATTCTGTAGGGACATTACCATCTAAAATAAATTACCAGAAGAGTATAAAAAAATGCCCCTGAATATGTTTAAAAGGCAACTCAAAAGATGGCTAGTGCAAAAATGAATATGTGATACTCTTGTTTTCATTGTAATACCTTTTTGTACACCATGTTTTTATATAAAATAAATGATTGATTGATTGTTATTGCCATATGCTGTTATACAGCAACAACAGTACTTCTAAATTTATTTTAGACCTGTAGATTACCTTTTTAATATTTATACTGAAAGTAAAAATTGTAATGATGTTCCATTACCGTTCACATAGCAACCAAAGCTGCCAACTTCGCACAACCCCAAATCGATAGTGGCAACTGTATTTACAAAGCGGAGTATACGAGGTTTTGATTGTTTTTAAAGCAATTTAGCCTGGTTTTTATTCCACCTCATCATCCCACAAGGTAGACTGATGACCTAATAAAGGTCGCGGGAGCCTGCTGGTTGCGGGCGGCGCAGGACTGGTCATTGTGGCACTCTTTGGGGCTGACATGATGATGTATTGAGGCTGCTAATATAACATCCGAAATCAAGTAAGCGTAACATGTTTTTAGCACGTCAAATTAAGTTATCGGTAAAAATCCTTGTCATGTTTTTGTTGAAATATTTAATCCCGTTCCATTACCCGGTGTGTTTCGGGTTAAAAATGAGCGGAAAAGTGCTAATCTGGATTAACGTTTTTTTTATATTTTGCGCTCATTTTTATCGACCTTTGTCATCGTTAATCTTATGCAGTAAATTTGAGTTTCCGGCAAAATTGGCATTTTTATCAGGATTTTTGTTTGAATCGTGAAAAGCATCTACACAGTAGAACACGTTGTTTATTTTTATATAAAAAAATACAAAACGTAGGGTATTTCCATTTAGATAGCTGTTATGGTTTTAGTACAGGAAATAAAGTTTTTTTTTTTTTTTTCTAGCTTATAGTGTGTCCCACTGCTGGGCAAAGGCCTCCCCTCTCGATTTCCACTCGTCCCGATTCCGAGAAATCTCCGGCCAATCGTTGCGAAATACGTCTAGGTCGTCCCGCCATCTCCGTCTCGGCCTGCCACGCCGTCGTCTCCCATCGTGCGGCACCCACTGCATGGCTAGTTTAGCCCACCTCTGGGGATGCATTCGGCAGACGTGGCCAGCCCATTCCCATTTCAGCTTGGCGGTCTTAGCCCCAACGTCAGCAATGCGAGTTTTTGAGCGCAGCGTAGAGTATAAAGTTTATAATGTTAAAAAAAAACATGATACAATATGCTCATCTAAAATAGAAATTAAGTTTATTTCCTTCTTCAGCTATTATTACCAGTAATAGTTAAAACTACGGTAGCCTAAAGTGGTTCGGGCATGTGGCTGTCAAGCGGCGGTCGCGGTTTCGAATCTCGGCTCGTACCAATGAGTTTTTCAGAACTTATGTACGGAATATTTGCCGTTAGCTTTTCGGTGAAAGAAAACATCGTGAGGAAACCTAATAAGGTCTAGTTTTCCCTCTGGGTTGGAAGGTCAGATGGCAGTCGCTTTCGTTAAACTAGTGCTTATGCCAAATCTTGGGATTAGATGTCAAAGCGGTCCGCAGGCTCTTTTAGGGCTTGTTGTGTTGCACATTCATCAATTAGTCTCATTCTACGACCTCAGTGCACGCTCCGCTATGGGCTCGGCCAGAAATCCACGGCACGGCGTCGTCACCGTAAAACCATGCGGTGCGGCGCCGAAAAACTCGCCTTGCAGCGCCGTAAAAATTCACGGCACGGCGTCGAGTATTTTTTACTCTTAACTATGTGTTACTGTAACGCCCGATGAGTGTAAGGAGCTTTTCTGTTGCGTTTGTTTCTAGGCCGCGCGCTGCGTAGTGAAATAACACGTCGCCGTGCTGCGCTAGCTAACAGTGACGACGCCTAGCCGTGAACAAGTGGCAGAACCCTATGAGCGGAGCGTGTAGGTAGCGTGCATATAAAACAAATGCAATAGTGGAGCTTGCACTCAGGCCTTACACTTATAACTTATAACGTCTCTACAAAATCGAATTCTATTTACGTCTAAATGATGTCATATTTGCCAGTACACTTTCTATTGACTTTGCTCTCGAGTGTTTAAGAGTTGAATCCAGAAATACCCAGTTCAACTGGTATCTCCATAAACCTTTTAGTGCAGCATTGAAAGAGAGTTCGTCCTCCATCCTTATCCCGAAAGGGTATTTGAGAAACAAATACCTGTATACAGTGCCTGTGAATAAGCAACTTTGCCGTGTTTTGCAGGATTAAGTCCATGTCTGTAGGATGGAGGTAGATTTAGTTTGAAAATTTGCACTTTTTGAACGAGCGAGCTAAGCTAGAGAAGTTCTTCGTTTCAGCTTGGGCAAAAAATATTTCTTTGGTTTGGCGTCATCCGGCTGTTGTCTTCTAACAAGTTTGGTGAGGTAGGGCACAGCAAAATGTCATCCCGCTCGAATTTGGAGCAGCCCAACTGGGGAAGTACCTCCGCCTTGCAGAAGACCACAGCCATAATAACACTCCTACATGCTCTATATAGTAGTGTTGTGTTCCTGGAGGTGAGCAAGGTCGCCAGAGCTCCCGAGGATGCGTTGTGTTGAGAGCGAGGGAATTTGTTCCTTCAGCTGTCAACACGGCGATGCCTCAGACATATCAAGGGTCGGCAACGCCCATGTTACTCCTTTGGAGTTGCATGCGTCTATAGGCTGCGGTGTCCGATTATCATCAGGCGCTACGCTTGTTTGCCAACGTCGTTGTATAAAAAAAAAACTACAGGTCGCATTTCTCAATTGATTCTCGTAAAATTTGTGCAAATGCGTCGATTGGGTAAATGCGTCTCTTGATGATATCTCCGAAACTGAAGATTATATAACTATTAAAATCGTTTAGATTTAAAGTTTGCTAACCATTCTTTGAACGTCGAGGGTTATAATAGTTCTAAAATGATGCGTTTCGAAGATATGTTATAAAAACTCAGTTACCCCGTTAACGCATTAATCCTGTTAGAAGACCTAATATAATATAATTTTATAGTCGACTCAGTTTTTTTTTAACTGGCTCCTGAGTTCTACAGAGCCACTAGAGTAACTGTGGCTTTGCGTACGTCCGGAATGACGGTGAGCAGATACCGTAGTCTACGGACGCTTACGACTTCAGACAACTCACAAGCCCGCTGCCGACTCTTTCTTGATTAGAGGATTCGACGTGTTGTCATTTTGGAGAAGTTCAACAAGGGAAATACCCCACCCCTACAGAAGACCGCTGCCATAAACACACCACTACTTGCTCTGTAGCTGTGTGGTGTTGTGTTCCCAGACAACCTAAGGGTAAGGGGTCACTAACAGTAGTGACCCCTTACCCTTAGGTTGTCTGGGAGAGATCGTTCTCCAGCGATAAGGCCGCCTGTTGTTAGCCACTACTTGTATTGATTATGTTCGGTACAGTGTTCTTTTATTGAAGTGTGCAATAAAGAGTAATTGTATTGCAGTGATTTAGGGTCGGGAATAACCGATATAGCCCTCCGAATCGGTAATTTTAAGGTGCAGTGGGCGGGGCACATAGCATGTAGAACAGATGGCCGTTGGGGCGGAAAGGTTCTCGAGTGACGACCACGTAGGTACCGGAAGGCGTCGCGTGGGTAGATCCCCCACTAGACGGACTGATGACCTGGTAAAGGTCGCGGGAGTCCGCTGTATGCGGGTAGCGCAGGACCGGTCATTGTGGCACTCTTTGGGGGAGGCCTATGTCCAGCACTGGACTTTTTTCGGCTGATATATTGATGATAAAAGCAGGATGTTTAAAATTCTTGCCGCTCCCGAAAATATAGATCCTGTCATCAATATTTATAAATGGGCTGAATTGCCGTATTAATTACGAACTCGGGTATTACAAAAGTTTTTCGTTAAATTCACAAGGTCCCCATTAAAAAGTTTCAATTGATTATTTCATAATTAAAACGTTCAAAAAGTGAGGAAAATACAGCGACGATGAAAATATAACGGTTTCTGCTCAACAGGTTTACTTTTTAATTATTTCGGTTAATTTTTTTTTATATATCTGGAACTTTGTACATACGCCGTGCCGGGGGAGAATTGGGATTTGTAAGTTAAAAAAAATTAAGCAGAACAGCTTTATATACGATTTTTTACTTCTTAGGGCCTCAGAGACACGCGTTTAAGATTTATTTGGAATTCTCTCGGGGCACTCTGTATCTATATACTAGAATTATATAATAAGGACTATACGCGACGTACATAATTAAAAAAGATATTTACTTTAATAAACTAATAAATAATCGTGTTTTACTATTTTTGCCTTGCTTTAGGGTTTCGGAATCAAACTGTGATCCTATAAAGTGATGTTATGTTTTTATAATTAATGGGATGGCTAAGAGGAACAACCCAAGGATTTCATTGATTGTTTAAGAGAAAAAATAAGTAGGTAATTAATGACTATAGCTAAACCATTGTCTGTGATAGACCTGTTCATAATTAATTAAATAGTGGCTCTCCAGTCTCCAGTCCTGATTTTATTCAATGTCACAAAGAAAGCTTATATGCAATTCGTGTCGTTGAATTAAATAATTTACTTAAAAAAAAAAAGGTTTAACTGAAACGAATTCAGTACCAAGTGTGCTTTTAAAATTTTAAGAGTTCACTTGAGGTCTCCAAGATTATATCATTATCCTGACCTGAGGGGTAATCACGTAACGATCCGAACGCGCGTTAGGACAATTTAACTGTCATTTTTCCGTATAAAAAGTGACATTTAGATCTACAATGCGTTACGTGATCGACCTGCTGAGAGCCATGTCTTCCTGAGAAATTTCAAGAAAAGCAAGAATTTTCCATATAGGTATAGGCATTTTGGAGTAATCGTGGGAATACACATATAAAAATTAAGATTTCGACGAATTGAGAACCTCATCCTTTTCTGAAGTCGATTAAAAACATAGTGCTCTCAGTGATATGAAAATGATATCACTAGCCTTCTTAAAAACGTGCTGAATGGAGCCAAACTACCGATCGAGTTAGCCCTCAGAATTTTATTCGCAAAATTATTTCCAAATAAATCACCTCCTATTTTCCCACGGGCCAAACTTCGGGGTTGATTACATTTTAAGCTCCGTTTTGATCCAGGGATTAAATAAATCGCCCCCTGAACATTTATAGCGTCACGGCAAAGAAGGGGTTAAGAGCGCTAATAAACCAAAAGGACTCGAGTCGTTTTTCAACAAGATTTAGGATATAGCATAAACGTATCAAATATTAGTACGTGTACCTATTTTGACCCTTTCCTCGGCTGGTGATCACGTTTTTAATTGCTTTTTGAATGCTTATGAGATATTATGACTAAGAACCGGTTAATTCATAAACAGATACAGCAGGGTAATCAGACATGTTTTGCGTTAAAATTTGGTTATATAAAAGGAAATCCTCGACTCTCGCAAACTACGCTCGAGTCTAAAAGACTGTCTTCCGCGCCCAATAGAAAAATATTTCGGTATACTTGAGATTATTTCACTTGGCCAAATTGCATCAAATTAGTCCATTCAAGAACCAACTTTACCTTCCAAACTACAAGATTCCTATTCCGATGACAGTTTTATTGAATAATGTCAAACATTCACACTCACCACACACACGCACTTTCACACTTCACACTCATCGCATTATTTTGCACATCCTCTTAACGTGTATCATGCCGTGCGTATCATAAAATGTCAGAACGATATCAATCGAATTGGACTCTCAATCTCCACTTTTTTCTTAACTTTTATACCAATACTACGAACACTCTGTAAGCTAAGATACATCCTTCGGCAGAGCGAGGTCCCTTACTAGTATTTTGTATACTTAAGACGCTGTCAACACCAAAATGTCCTTGAGGATTTTGGATAGCGCGCACACTGTCTATTTGTATAGGAGTAAACGAGAGCGAGTGTTACTGGGCGGCCCGGTTTTTGAAGATAGTACATAAATATTGAAATAAAAAAGGGTGGATTATTTGTGAAATATGACTCGCTAGCGGTTTAGGTATGAATATGTTGACTTCATGTTTTTAATTGCAGACCCATACCATACGTCAAAAAAATAAAGACATAGAACCGTTTAATGTGATTTTAAGACCAATCTTTGCAATTATTTTCTATCGAGCCGATTTCTTCAAATTATGTATCGAGCCCGTCTACGGTCTTTGAAATATGCTCAATAATAACATATATTTTATTTGATGTGCTAGAACAAATAGGTTTTCTTAAAAAACTGCTTAAATAACATCAATTTAACCAAATAGGTCTTGTCAGCCTCTTAAAAAGAGATGCCAACCTGTATAGAGATAAGTTCACATTTTATTTATTTATTTACTCTTTGTTTTGTATCGTGAATGCGTAACTGCATTGGATATAACACTTTCATGTATAATGTCAAACATCAGTAATTAGGCTTTATAAAGCCGTTAAGAAAAATATGGCTGAGAGTGCGGCTGACAATAGGGCTGGCTATTTCGTCGGTCAACGCAGAGGCGTTGCTATCCAAAGAGGAAATGTGGCCAGCCTTCTTATGGGCAGTGTATAAAATTATCAGTTAAGTAGTTTATAAATGTATAGTTTTATGTTTTATTTAGTTCAGTTGTATCATACATCTTTGTTTTGATCCTTAAATGTAAAAATTGCATGGAAGAAACTTTTTGAATAGCAAACTGAATTAAACGAGGCTTATTAAATTACCGGTGAAACCTGATGGAAAAGTGAAAATATTGGAAAACATTTCAAACAAATAAAATGAATAAAGTAGAATCAGATTCCAATTAATTTGATTACTAACATGACATGTAGGTACTCGTAGCTGAAAAGGTAAATATTTCGATTCGTATAAATTATTCATCTACCTATTAACTGTTATGTAGGTAATGGAGTACGTAACGGGTTCTATTCGACTAGTTATGATGGTAGCTCGTGATATCGCTGATATCACCGGAATTCAATAATGTTTGACACTTAATGGCATACAGAAAGTCACACTTATTATTTTAAATACTATAATACAATACGATATGATCCTACTAATATAATAAACGCGAAAGTTTGGATGTTTGGATATTTGGATGTTTAGATATTTGGATGTTTAGATGTTTGTTACTGAATCACGCCTAAACAGCTCAACCGATTTGGATGAAATTTTGCACAAGGATAGTTTATAGCCTGGATTTAAATAAAGGATAGTTTTTATCCCGGGTCCACGCAGACGAAGTTGCGGGCGGAAGCTAGCATAGTATAATACTAAGAACTAAAATGACTTAAAACTAACTTAACCTATGAGAAAGCCTTTTTTTCATGATGATCATAACATTCGTCCTGCCTGATACATAGTAAGCAGAAACCTATGGACACTTCTTACTACAGAGCATTCGCTGTGTTACAGGAAAAAAATCCCTGCACAGAGCACCGAGCAGAGCAGTAATTGCAAGTGAGGGCCCTAGCAAGAACAAAGACAGCAAGAATCTCGTTTACATACGTGATACGTTGTACGTGAGTGACCCGTTTTTATTTTAATATGTCCGATTGTCACGGGAGTTTTCTATATAGGCTGAAATTAAATTCGTGATACAAGCAAAATTTGAATCTATCTTATGTAATTATGGCTGCGGTCTCTTGAGGAAGTACTCCACCAGACGGACTGTTCCGAATATGAGCGAGGCTATTTTATAGTCCGATGAACAGGTTTAGTGAACAAAACTTTTCTATGGTTGAAATTATTTAATGCGGCTGACTTTTTATAAAACGGTCACGTTAGAGTTGCTTTTTGATTGGACTGCTTTGATGCAATTCGGCCAACTCAAATAATGTCAAGTGTGAAGTACATGCCGAGTGAGATTTAATCTTATGTCAATGCGAGTAAAACGAATCAGAATCAATATAGGTTTTGAACCGTTTTATTTGTGTTGTTTTATCATCAATATTTCATAATAATAACAACGGTCATCAATCAATAAAGAGCATCAAATTAATAAAGATTCGGCAACGCGCACATGTCTTTACTAGTTTCTCTGGGCCGTGAGCTTGTTTGCTACAAATCTTTGTATATTACAAATCTTTGCAAAACTCCCGAGTCAACCCGATCTGGGACGAGTACGCCTGCCAGTGCCGGTGCGGCCACAAAACATGCGAATGAAGCCCCAGAAGTTTTGAACACACCTATCCAGGACTATTGTGACACGGGTTCATTAATAGATGACGACCTTAACTCCAAACAACCCGATGAACCTTGGAGGAAACCTACCGGTAGGCAGAACAGACGCCGCCAGACACGGGAGGTAATCGTCGGAGCCGGAGAGGAGGACGAGGAGATAAAGACTGTTGAACGAATTAAATACATTCAGGCATGGTCATTCCAGCCAGATACAACTGAAGAAAATATAAAAAAGTTCTTAAATAAAATCAAGAATTGTGATGAATATTATGTCGAGAAACGCAATATTAGCACAACTAGGCATGCCTCATTCATAATAGGCATCCCTGAAAATTTGTTCGAGTGTTTTAAATCGCCAGCGGTATGGCCCCCGCGCGTTCGTGTCGCAGAGTGGTTTCTTGTGCGCCCCCGCAGGCAGCGGGGTGACCCGAACATCAACGGCAGAGCAGCGTAGTTCCGTCCCGCTCGCTCCCCCGCTACCGCGTATGCAAACGGACTGCGCTAATGCGATAAGGAGCGGGGACGAGATATTGTCAAATGGGCCGATAGTAACTGCAACAGGTTCACCTGAATGTCGCATACTTACACAAAACGCTGACCGCGCTGTTAACACGCGCGCGCCGTTAACTGTTTCTATTCAACGCCGGCTGGATGAATGTAAACAACTTCGCATCATTCAACAAAATGTACAATGCCTGCGCAACAAAACTTACAGCATCGAGTGTCTGCTTCAATCGGACTTTAAATGTGATCTATTTCTTATGACTGAGCATTGGTTGCAGTTGAACGAAATTGAAGTACTTAACATTGAAAACTATAGCCTTATATCCCACTTTTGTCGCCAGTCGCGTAAACACGGTGGAGTATGTATCTACGCACACAATACTTTAACAATATTAAATAGGGACGACTTATGTAAGTTTTCGGTAGAAATGCACATAGAAATAGCAGCCGTTCAGATAATTCAAATAAATCTAATTGTTTTATGTGTCTATCGTTCGAACACTGAAGGTGATTTTACTGTATTTATAAGGCAATTAGAGCTACTACTAAGCATAACAATTAATGAAGATTCTCACGTTTTGATAATGGGTGATGTGAACGTTGACTTACTACAAAGATCGAAACAGAAACGTGAATTGCTAGGACTTCTGGAATTATTTAATCTAAAATCGTTTGTTAATTTCCCAACCAGAGTCCAAGGGACATCCAGGTCGTGTTTAGACCACGGTTACACTGACTTACTGACTGGTCAATTCAAAGCTCATCCTATGGTACAAGCAATAAGTGATCATTTCGCGGTATGTGTTGATATCAATGTACCTGCCCCAAATAAGGACTGCACTACGCGCTATTGTGTGAAACGACCTATTTCTCAGCCAAAATTAACTAATTTCATAAACTATACGAATCAAGTAGATTGGCTAACGCTCATAAATAATAATATCTCAGGGTTCGACAGGTTACTGAATATTTTTATAAATAAATTTCACACTTTTTTCCCGCTGAGAAATGTACCAGTATTGAGTAAAGAAAAATCTTGGTGCAACACTAAAACAAGTGATAGCAAAAACTTTTTACAACTCCTGGCAATGTTATTAAATTTTTACCCTGAAAATAACAGTTTACGGGATTTATACTTGTCCTACAGGTGCAAACATGATGGCCTTCTTAAAAGAGTGAAAAAAGCTTACCTCAACCAGACTATAATTGATGGTGCTAACACCTCTAAGTCCTTGTGGCGTATGATTAAAACCCAAACCAACAAAGGGTCGCGGGGCGGGGATGCGCTCGCGGTGCTGCGGCATGCGGTGTGCGGCCCGACCGGCTCGGACGCTCAGCTAGCTGGCTCGCTCAATACCTACTATCTTTCTATTGTGCGCGACACCCCACAGAGGCCGAATATAGCAATGGCCATGCTTAATTTACGCAGGAACGTACCTCATGTATCAAAAACAATGTTTTTCGCACCTTTTACTGTCGCAGAATTACATAAAATTGTTAAAAAAATCAAACCTAAAGGCACTAGGGATATTTATGGGTTACCTACATATATATTACGTCAACTCCCTTGCAACCTATTGCATGCACTGTGCCATCAGTTTAATAAATCCGCGTGTAAGGGAGAATATCCCATTTCGCTCAAGACGATAAAGGTAACGCCGGTGTATAAGGGAAAAGGCTCTAAGAAAGAACTGCAATCTTATAGGCCCATATCAATAGTCCCGGCTATATCGAAAATGTTCGAGATGGGATTGTGCGACCGACTAATCAAGTTCCTAACAGCTAACGGCGCACTCTGTAAGCAGCAGCACGCCTACCAAGTTGGTAGGTCCACAACCGGCGCCGCTCGCCTTCTGAAGCGAACTGTATTGGAACACCTTGAGAGCAGGAAACGTGTAGCTGCTGTTTTCTTTGATCTGTCACGTGCCTTTGATTTGGTCGATCATGATCTCATCGCAAACAAACTCGAACACTATGGCGTCCGTGGTATTGTACTCAAGTTACTCAGAGCCTTCTTAGGTGACAGACGGCAATCAACTGACGCCAATAATAAGAAGTCGAGTCTTGTCCCCGTGGGAAACAGGTCCGTACCGCAAGGGTCGAATGTTGGAAATAACATTTTCCTAATTCTAATGAATGACCTTCCGTTTGACTCGCCAATGGTAGACTTCATAATGTATGCGGATGATATCTGCGCCATTATTAATGCTGACAGCAGAGACCAACTGCTTGCAAATGTACGCTACGTTATAGGTAACCTCTCTGAGTGGTTTGCGGTGAATGGAATGCTCCTAAATCTTGAAAAAACCAACCTAGTCGAGTTTAACTTAAGGCAAACTTTAGAACCTGCCGACACTAATTCACTAATTGTGAAAAATATTACAATCCCGACTGTTAACCATGTCCAATTTTTAGGTTTCACTTTTGACTGTGGTCTAAAATGGCAACAGCATATCGACAGGGTATGTACGAAACTCAATTCTGCCTACTTTATAATAACCCGTCTCATGCCTATCCTATCGAACGATAACCTTTTGATAGCTTATAATGCGTATTGCCACTCCGTGCTAACATATGGCATAGACCTGTGGGGCTTGGCTGCTGACAGGGATCGTCCATTTCTTATTCAAAAGAAAATCATTCGAAAAATAGCACGCGTCGCTCCGGACACGCCGGCTCAGCAGCTATTCATCTCAAAATCCTGACATTACCATGTATTTTTATTCTGGAAGTTGGCAAGTTCGTCCGGCAGAATCTGGAATCATTCGCGAGGAAAAAATGGAAAAGCGGTCGATATCACGACAGCAGGCAACACGACCTGGATGTGCCGAGGCACCGTCTTGCGAAAGCGGCTAATAGTCTGCACGTTTTGGGCCCGCAAATATATAATAAAATCCCTGCTACCATTAAATGTAGCAAGACGCGCTTAGGTTTTACCCTAAAACTAAAATCACTCCTATTACAAAAGGCCTACTATTCCGTTTCTGAATTCCTATCTGAATGAAATTAAAAAATATCGTTAATATGTATAATTGTGTGTTGGTGTCCATTAGTGCCGAATTTTTTATCTTTATTTTATTTTTTAAATTATGTTTTTAATTTTTAATTGTAGATATTAATTTTTATTGACGTAAATTAATTTATATGAATTCTTATGGTTTATTGTAAGACTTATATGACTATCTGTAATTCTGTACCTACTACCGTTCTCTATATTGACAATGTATGACCAATACTGAATAAATAATATGAATATGAATATATGAATATGAATATGAATATATTATTCAGTAGCTGAATTTCTTGACGAACCATTTTAATAATAATTTTGATTGTCCTGTATTCTATGTGCTTGTTGACATTGTTTTTAATTCCTAGTGATTATTATGACATTTCTAATGTAATGAATGACAATGTATGATTAATACGAAATAAATGAATATGAATATGAATATGAATATTAATAATAATAATAAATCCTTAATTTCGGAATATTAAAACTCCATAGTTATATTAGTAACATACTTAAAGCTAGGTTAGAATTTAAATATAAAATAAAAATTAAAAAACGAATCTAAAAAGTACGCTATGTATAAAACTAGTTTCCGTGTCACGATTTGTATTTAAAACGTTCAGAATGTAGACTCTGTTTCCGATGCGCATTTTAGTCAAAGGTAAAATGCTAATTTTGATTTTCATATGCAAGCAAATATTGGAAGCAATTAAGATACTTCAGATGATTTGGGATTCGGTAGTGCTCCATATTGGGTTTTTTTGGGAACACAGAAAACATCATCATTCCGAAATTTCTACATTTCGAACACCAATATCCGCTGAACGGACATTTGAACGCAGACTTACTGGAATATATAAAAAGGTTAGGTTAGTTTACATACCTTTCAAAATTATGCTTTCGGACAAATGACTCCTCGGAATTATGTAGCGTACCCGTTTTTTAACCTTTCGCATATTTTTCAAAAAGGTAGTTGCCCTAGGTTGCCTAGAAGAGATCGCTGTTTACAGATAAGACCTTGTTTACAATTAATTCCGCTTTTAAGTTTTCCATTATGTATTGGTTTCATTTACGTAGCTTTTATGGTATCCAGACGTTTAGTTAGAATAGATCGCAAACCTCTCTTCCCGTGATTGTAGTTACAGTCGACTGTGGGCATAGCGTTGAGTGTTGTGAGTGATGGCCTGATGGGCTAACAACCTATCAGTGTAATCACATTTTCTCCACTGTTAAATATTCAGTTGGTAAAAACGGTACTGAAAATAACATTTCATGTGCTCTGCCTACTCTTTTGAACGAGCGAGCGAAGCGAAGCTTGGGCAATAATATTTCGTATGTCCGGCGTCTCTCTGGCTGTTCTCCACTACAGGTTTCATTTCTCAACCGATTTTTGTGAAATTTTGTGAGTTGGTTCGGTTTTGGAAAAACTTTCGAAATTTAAAAACAAAGTTTGAATAAAAGACAGGCTTGCTAATTTATACAGTGTGTGGCCTGTAACAGGGGCTTCCTTCGAGCATCTGTAGTATCCCCTTATGTCTAATTTTTTTTTTAATTCGTAGTAAGTAATGTTGATCTAAAGTTATGACCTTCAAGTAATGTATCTTGGAACCACGAGATCATAGCACAGCAGTCAATGCAGATTTTAAGGTAACATCATGTAATGAGTCATAATAGTTTTTGCATTTTTGTTTTTAAAAGATATTTATGTGATTTTTTAACGTTTTTGTTATCTTTTTAGTGTTTTAAAATTAAAAACTACTTGTGTCACCCCAGAAGGGTAAAAAATACAAGTGAACTTACTTTAAAGAAAAAAAAAAGACAAAAATCTTTTTTTTTTTTTCAATTAAAACCACCTGAAAATATTTGCTCACAAGCTCAAAAGTCTACCGTTTAATGTATTGCTCCTGTTTCAGGCCACACTTTGTATAGCTTACAGAGCCACTAGTATTATTCTTCCCACTGATATATATATATATATAATACATATATCGACCTAGTCCCAAACTAAGCAATGCTTGTACTATGGGCACTAGACGACGATAAACGTAATTATATAGATCAATAAATAATTAAATACATAGAAAACATCCACAAATATTCGTGCTCATCACACAAATAAATGCCCTTTTTACCTTCGAACCCAGGACCTCTTGCTTCGTAGGCAGGGTCAGTACCAACTAGGCTAAAGCGGTCGTCATATGCGTATGTAAGTGCTCTCTTGTACGAGTCTCTACGAAAGATCAACGTCAAAGTACCCACGTGGTATCTTGTCATAAGCTGAGTCGATTACTTTTCGCTAACGTTTTTGTAACGTTAATACTTCGTGAAAGGTTTAAATAAATATTTTAGTTTTACTTCTTAAGTTGGGCATTCATGATCGAGCGAATGTTGAAACAACAAAAGCACGATAAAGTGACAGCTGACTGGACGTGCCCGTAAATGTCTAATTTAAGACTAAATAGCGTCTTGAATAGGCATGCGGCCTCATGTTCAAATTTATAACGTAGTGATGCTAAATGGATAGTAAACCATCAAACCATCGTAATAAAGTATAAATTATAAAATGTAATTAAAATCATAAAAAGATATAAACCTTGAAAGTTTAGAAAAATGATGCATTTTTATTTATTGTCCAAGAGTAAGTTTAAAGCTGCCAATAGAATCCTTACGCTTTTATAGAAACAAAATTGTATGACAGCTATGTACTTAAACGCAGTATTTCGCGACCGAAACAACAATTTACCGGATTTTCAATACAACGATACAACTACTTTGTACAAGTGACGTCATACGGGGGTACGTCATCAGTATGAAGCGTTTTCCGCTGCCGCCAGCGACGTTAACGTTTGTCTCAATTTTTTGGGTATTTATGTTCTTTTCTTTAATTGTAGTTGCTCCCATACAAACATTTGTTCCTCTCCAAAAACTGGCGAATGACATCGTAAAAAAATCTTAGTGCGCATCCCTATTTTAATACTATTTACTTCTTATTATTTACTTTCTTCCGCTGGATGTGGGTGGCGCAGGACCGGGCATTGTAGCACTTTTTGAGGTCTACGTTTAACAGTGGACGTCTTTCGGCTGATATGATGATGATAACATCTTCTTTATTGCTTTTGTGAACAATGGCGTGATTTTTTTAATGTTGTGTCACCGTATCCAATGTGCGACAAGCCTAACCCTTCACCACGCATAAAACTCCATTCCGTGACGCACCAAACGTGTGTATTTACAGCGTTCTCTTTTGTCCAGCTCTGAATCATTAAACAGCGCCCAATCACAGCGAACGAGTGAACCCATTAAGTTTTCATGGCAGCCATAGCAGGCTTTGAGGGATTATTGTTGCGTTTTCTAGCTTTGTTAACCTGACGGCTGTGTTTATTTTGGGTACAATGAAATTTTGTACTTTGTGTACAAAAATATACTGTCGGCCTTTAACGATTTTGTATGAAGGTAAACCTGAACTTATGTTAAGACTGAAGTGGCAGTGGCTGCCATTGCACGTAGAACCGATGGCTATTGAAGCCGAAAGGATCTCGATCGGCGATAAAGTCCCGGCTGGCGCAGCGTCGGATGACCACTGCAAGGTGGACTGATGACCCGGTAAAGTGTGGCACTCTTGGGGAGGCCTTTTGTCCAGCAGTTGACGTCTTTCGGCTATAATGACGGCGATGAACGTAACTAAAACGCATCTCAACAACTTTCAATTTAAACCGCATTCAAATCGCTTAATCCGTTTGCGAGTAACGATGCCACAAATACACAAATACATAAATAATGCTGCAATCACAAACACTAGTCTTGGTTCTTTAAAAAAAAAATGGTTTGGCTTTTCAGCCTGTGCCTAGACAAGGTTACAATTGACCAGCGCTAACGCCAATAGAAACTAATAAAATGTACGGGAATGACCGATGTTAACGAAAGGTGTTTCGTCGGCATCTTTCATTCTCCTACATTTTATTAGTTTCTATTGGCGTTAGCGCTGGTCGATTGTAACCTTGCCTACGGCCCCTAGTTTGGCTTAAGGCTAAAATGCACTCGAGCTACTCGCCAGCACTTCTATTTATATTTTGAAAATTATTCCACAAAATGTGCTAAGTATATCAGATATTCTATAATTACTAAAATATAGAATCTGCGATATCACATTTTATCAATCTTTTATAATACTTACATTTATGCTAAAAGTGGCACTGGTACATAAGTTTTATGTGCTCTACCTACCCATTTTGGGAATTAAGGCGTGTATGTATGAATGAATGTATGTATAAAGAATGGGAGAATGTACAAATGGGTTACTGAATGGTGGCCAAAGTCATCGACACGGTCAGCGGGCAGACCAACAGCCTGATGGACCGATGATATCTGCCGAACGAAGATTAGCACAGGACCGAGAAGAGTGGCGTAATAAAGAAGAGACCTATACTCAATAGTAAATATGGGCTGAATCGATAGATATATATATATATAAAATGGATAACGGCTATAAGAACGCAACCTATAAACAGAAACTCGCAAAATTTTAATTAATCAAGAAGCGCCTATCAAAGATAATGAAAATTAACATCCACAAGCAAATACTTTTAAATGGATCGCTATAAATTCAAAGTTAATCAAGCAAGAATTATGACGCCATTATCATACTCCGGAGTAAACTGACGCGGAAATTATAATTTATTTTGACCGAATGCGCCATGGGGCAGGAAATCTGATATCTAATGAACATCGATGACGATTAATTTCCAACACCAAGACACGGCGCCAGGCGATAAAATCTTCCCTCCTATTTCTAATTGGCTCAATGTGAGCAAGACAAGTTTCCTTGATTGTCTTTTATTTTTTTAACGTTACGTAATTAAGGGGATACCCGAGGTTTTCATCGATTTTTGACATGTTTTAAATAATATCTCCTACTTTTGCACTACAGATAGAATTATAATTCAAACGGCTTTCGGTTCTCCAATATTTTATCTCCATTTTTGTCCACCGGATTTTGAAAAAAATGAATACTTAATTTTGTATGATTTTTTTAAACATTGTCTAAAAAAACACTTATTTTGTATCTCTATTGACGTGAAAGATCTAAAATTATACGAAATCTACATATTTAGGTTCGTCTATGACGTCTCTAAACACGTGTCTAGTGGTAGGGTTTTCCTTTTAAACTAATTAACACAAAAGTTACGGCCAGAAAACCAGTTTTTTGTCCTAAAATTGTTCAACTTTGATGCCAAATATCTCGAAACCAATGAACTTTGAACTAAATATGGGGTACTATATTGCTTAAAACTGTTGTTGTTAATATAATAAGCTATAAAAAACATGATAATACTAAGGGATCGAAGGTCATTGGCGTATAGGAGCCACTGAAATGCAAACTTTTACGCGGTGGTGGCGCAAATAACGAGATTTATCATCCTTCTAGCGTTATTCCCGGTTGTGCCCTAAAGGAGTCCGAGGTCCGCTATGACACCTAATCCCAAAATGTTGGCCCAAACGTTAATATCGACACTCACAATCAAATCAAAAGACACGTTTAAAATGCGATCCAGAATTAATTATTTAACTAGATAGATACTCGATACCTTGCCTCAAATAATCGGTAGCTACGTTGTTAAAAACGCGTTAAAAACAATGGAAATAAATTGCTCATTGGCTGATAATGTGACAAAAAGCAATACCATTTTTTTCATAAAGTTTTTTTAAGTAGCAGCTACTATTTTTATATAGCATGTGTATGCACAAGTAACATTTTTTACAATTCCAGTCGAAAGTATCATTAATAATGAAACAGCGCAAATTATTTTTTGTATTTGTGCATTGTCCAATTAAGGTAAAGTGCATTGCCGTTTTTAAGCTAAACTGTTAGTTCACATCTTAACGTGTACCCTGCGTGTTGCAGCGCGTGAAACGAGCATAAAAACGCCCATACAGTACCATATATAACTCCGGGCCATGTTTGTTCACTGACAAAGCCTGAAGATCTATATAGGTCTATACAGAATCGCTAATTGTTTTAAAATAAGATAAAATATACAACTACGAGTATTAAATCTTAGTCCCTGGGCGACCGAACTCTGCTCGGGCGAAAACAGAAAATACGAAGAAAATGTATTTTCCCAGACTTCAGACTTAGCTAGATCGATTTTTCGCCCCCTTATATAAAAACCCTAAACCCTTATATTCCAAATTTCATCGATATCGTTAGAGCCGTTTTCAAGAAAGTGATTACAAATATATATAAAAATATTGCTCGTTTAATAATATATTAAATCTTATTATAAAGTCAAAGTTCAATCAATAAATTTTTATTCAAAAAACGGTTTGCTAGATACAATGTAAAGATTTTACAGTCCCTGAAACCTGCAGGTCGATTTCGTAACGTTTCATACGTATGTTAGTAAGATCTAGATGTATTTCTTTGTATAGGACAATGCCAGTAGTGTTGTCCCTACGTTAGTTTGAAAGCTACGTAAACCCAAAATTAATTGTAGTTGAGTTTACTAGGTATTATGGGTATTATTACATCATGAAATTGTCTTTTATTTATGTAGAACAACATTAAACGAAGACCAAAATAGGCTTTAAAAAACGTGAAATAAAACAGAAATTGTAGTCGAGTGAGCCGTAAAAATACTTGCTCATTTCACGTGGTGGTTAAAATAACATTGTCCTATAAAAACCTGACGCGTGGCCACGTCGGCGTCGTGCGTGTGACGTAAACACGGAATTGGTGGGACCGTCCCATTGTGGCGCAACGTGTGGCCATTCATTCGAATAACTTAAGGGTTAATTATTATTTTGGAGTTATTTTGGTTAAAAACTAACAGTTAATTATTATCTTGGTGTTTATTTTTGTTTACACTTGTGGAATGGTTACTTAACGCTTTTTTTTAATATGGCGAGTTCTAGTATCTTCGTATCAATTGTTAGATATTAAGACAAGGTATCTGTTTTCTCAATTTTCCCAGTTTTTTTTTTTATTTAAGGATTTTTTTTATTGAAAAAAAATCATGATAATTGTCTATATCTATCGATACTATCCATACTAATACTATAAATGCGAAAATGTTTGTTTGTCCGTCTTTCACGGCAAAACGGAGCGACGAATTGACGTGATTTTTTAAGTGGAGATAGTTGAAGGGATGGAGAGTAATATAGGAAAGCTTTTATCCCCGTTATCCTCTCCTAAAGGGGTGAAATGGGGGGGTAAAAGTTCGTATGGAGCTGCGATATAAACGAGTTCCACGCGGACGGAGTCGTGGGCAGAAGCTAGTTTCTAATATTATAAAGAGGAAAAATCGATGAGATTCTAGTTTTGTAGGTTTATAAGTTTGTATGTATCGGGAAATCTCCGGAGCCGCTTATTTGACTTCAATTTTTTTTTCACCTGCGTGTAGAATGGACTGTCTGAATGGTTACAAGTTATATTTTATACCGCAGGTTTTTCTGCGTTATTTGCTGCACGCGGGAAAAGCTGCGCGGGCAGCTAGTTGTATAATCCATGTACTAATATTATAAATGCGAAAGTGTGTGTGTTTGTTTGTTTGTTTGTCCGTCTTTCAGGGCAACACGGAGCGACGAATTTACGTGATCTTTTAAGTGGAGATAGTTAAAGGGATGGAGAGTGACATAGGCTACTTTTTGTGTCTTTCTAACTTCCCAATTCCCTAAAATGGGGGGTGAACGTTTGTATGGAGCTACGATATAAACGAGTTCCACGCGGACGGAGTCGCGGGCAGAAGCTAGTATTTTTATAAGCGCATCCCAGTTTTATGAATCAGGTCTTCTTTTTGTCTTCTAATTTGACATGCTCTATACAACTATATATGCGTTATGTATAGAGCATGTCGATACTACTACCTGATAGCAGTAATAGTAGTGAGCGTTATTGTAGTTTGTCACGAGATCTCTCGCCATACTCTCTGTTGCGTGTCAGTCTGATGCCCACTATGCCCACATTAGTTATTCCTGTTAATCTGCTACCTTCCGCTGTGCCATGACAAATCGCTCATGTGCGGGCTCCGGCATTTTTGAGCTGTCTTAGTGAATATCGATATTCACATTGTAGTGTATTGCTATCCTTATCTCGTGCGCATACGTCACGATGACCGGAGTGACAGTAGTCGTCCAACCGTTGCCGGGAGTGGTGGTGTGCTGTCGAGCCAAGGAACGTGTAGCAACACAGATATACCTATAGAACGTGCCAATTAATTGAACACTACACACATAATAACAATCTTTTTTTTCATGTGTAAGTGATTCCTCTTTTCTATATCTATCGATACTATCCATACTAATATTATAAATGCGAAAATGTTTGTTTGTCCGTCATTCACGGCAAAACGGAGCGACGAATTGACGTGATTTTTTAAGTGGAGATAGTTGAAGGGATGGAGAGTAACATAGGAAAGTTTTAATCCCCGTTATCCTCTCCTAAAGGGGTGAAATGGGGGGGTAAAAGTTCGTATGGAGCTGCGATATAAACGAGTTCCACGCGGACGGAGTCGTGGGCAGAAGCTAGTTTCTAATATTATAAAGAGGAAAAATCGATGAGATTCTAGTTTTGTA
The DNA here is from genome assembly GCA_947578815.1 of Epinotia ramella. Taxonomy (NCBI): domain Eukaryota; kingdom Metazoa; phylum Arthropoda; class Insecta; order Lepidoptera; family Tortricidae; genus Epinotia; species Epinotia ramella. Next base: position 25,809,548 of record OX388205.1, read on the forward strand.
GGTTTATAAGTTTGTATGTATCGGGAAATCTCCGGAGCCGCTTATTTGACTTCAATTTTTTTTTTCACCTGCGTGTAGAATGGACTGTCTGAATGGTTACAAGTTATATTTTATACCGCAGGTTTTTCTGCGTTATTTGCTACACGCGGGCAAAGCTGCGCGGGCAGCTAGTTGTATAATCCATGTACTAATATTATAAATGCGAAAGTGTGTGTGTTTGTTTGTTTGTTTGTCCGTCTTTCAGCTCAAAACGGAGCGACGGATTTACGTGATTTTTTAAGTGGAGATAGTTAAAGGGATGGAGAGTGACATAGGCTACTTTTTGTGTCTTTCTAACTCCCCAATTCCCTAAAATGGGGGGTGAACGTTTGTATGGAGCTACGATATAAACGAGTTCCACGCGGACGGAGTCGCGGGCAGAAGCTAGTATTTTTATAAGCGCATCCCAGTTTTCTGAATCAGGTCTTCTTTTTGTCTTCTAATTCGACATGCTCTATACAGCTCTATATATGCGTTATGTATAGAGCATGTCGATACTACTACCTGATAGCAGTAATAGTAGTGAGCGTTATTGTAGTTTGTCTCGAGATCTCTCGCCATACTCTCTGTTGCGTGTCAGTCTGATGCCCACTATGCCCACAATAGTTGAGATTTCTCAGTCCATCGCATAAGTGGTGTTCCTGTTAATCTGCTACCTTCCGCTGTGCCATGACAAATCGCTCATGTGCGAGCTCCGGCATTTTTGAGCTGTCTTAGTGAATATCGATATTGCCATGTAGTGTATTGCTATCCTTATCTCGTGCGCATACGTCACGATGACCGGAGTGACAGTAGTCGTCCAACCGTTGCCGGGAGTGGTGGTGTGCTGTCGAGCCAAGGAACGTGTAGCAACACAGATATACCTTTAGAACGTGCCAATTAATTGAACACTACACACATAATAACATCTTAACATTTTTACGAATCTTTTTTTCATGTGTAAGTGATTCCTCTTTTCTTTTATTTGATTCATGTAACTTATCCTCGCTTGCCTACTACCTTGCTTTCTATGATGTTGTTAATAAAAGCATCATGTCGTATAAGGTGACCAATCATTTCCCCTCTCCTAATCTTTATCGTTATTATCAGTTTCCTTTTCTCTCCTACAGCAATCACGTCATATAAAGAGGTCAAGGAGGCGGCCCCAGAGAGAGGTGAGGTAAAGCACAGCGAAATGTCATCCCGCTCGAATTTGGAGCAGCCCAACTGGGGAAGTACCTCCGCCTTGCAGAAGACCATAGCCACAATAACACTACTACTTGCTATGTAGTAGTGTTGTGCTTCTGGAGGTGAGCAAGGTCACCAGAGCTCCCGAGGATGCGTTGTGTTGAGAGCGAGGGAATTTGTTCCTTCAGCTCTCAACACAGCGAATCCTTAAACATATGAAAGGTCGTTAACGCCCATGTTACTCCTTGGGAGTTGCATACGTCTATAGGCTGCGGTGTCCGTTACCATCAGGCGAGCCGTACGCTTTATTGCCACCGTCGTTGCATAAAAAAAAAAAAAACAAAAAACAAAACACACACCGAGAAGAGTCTAACTCTCTTCTTTTCTTAAGTTTTTGACATTGCCAGGTGCCAAAGCGGACCCCGGGCTCCGTTAGGATGCAATCGTGAAAAACTCTAGAAAGATGATGAATAACTCCTCATTTATTTGTAATGGAAGGTTAGTACAATTTATTGCCTGCTATTACGTAGCACAATAAGTTGTTCACTACTATATATCTCGAAATTACGTACGTATATCGCAATTGATGATCGATGAAATATCGATAAATGAGAAAACAGCTAAAGCTTAAAATGCCACAAAAATTCCGGTCTCTGCTGATGTGTGTACACCGTAGGGGTAATCACGTAACGTTTTGAACGCGCGTTTGTGTCCTAACGTACATCCAACTGTCATTTTTCCATATAAAATTGACATTAAGATCTACCTAACGTACGTATAATGCGTTACGTGATCAACCTGCGTAAAATATAAATCAAATTCAAATAGTATGCATTTCTGTAATACAACCCAAAATATCCGAGCAAATCCCAAGCCACGTGGAAAATCTACCGACGAAAAGTATGGAACTTTTCCAGTTAAATTCAAATTTATACTGAAAATATCTTCTACGAGGTATTATGCCTAGTTCTGACATGTGTCAGACCGAAGCACCCAATATTTTCCTTGGCCCCAAACTTCTGACAGGTAATTACCAACTGCCCAACACTTTCCTTGGCATTGCAATTTTAACTCTATTAACTAACGCGCAAGGTCTATATGTTGTTGTGTTTCGGATTATGCACGCCTATCGCGTGACTTAGATTTTAATAACAGTATAGAAAATATTTCTGGCTAGGTTTTAATCGGTTTTGAAATTGTTAGGTGTTCAAATTAACTAAGGGTTAATTGTTGTGTTGAGTAAAAGACTCGGAAACACTTTGTGTTTGGTATGGTTGACACTTTGATTAAAGAAACTTCAAATAAAAATGTACTAATTCCCCTTTGAGGTTACTGGGCGTTTCGGATGTGTTGTAACATGCTTGGTCGTATGCAGGCTCAAGTTTAGTAGTAGTGCGTATGATGCTCGTGACAAAGTATGTTGCAACTAATATAGTCTTCTATTCCACATCAAACATGCTGCATCATGCAACATGCTGTTCTCCAGTTTAGCGGAAGTTGATACAAGTTGTAAAAGAGTACTGTTTCTTTCGTAAAAAAAAAAGCGAAAGCGCGCGTGTGTTGGCACCAGTGTTATGAAACCGACTCCCATCTGACCTTCCGACCCTGAGGGAAAACTAGACCTTTTTGGAATTAATGCGGTTTCCTCACCATGTTTTCCTTCACCAAAAAGCTACTGTTAAAAAAGAAATCGTAATTCGTGCTTAAGATCTTTTTGAAAAATCCAGTGGTACGTGCTGCGATTCTTACCAATGACCTCCAGATAGGCACGTGTCTTGCCGTTCGGCTACAGCGGCTCTCGGCGGGTCCTGTCACATGACTACTACTACTAGCTTTTGCCCTAATACTTCACTAGTCCTAATACATTTTTCGTGGAAACAGAAAACTTTTCGATAAGTCTTTAAACATCATCAACTAGAAGTTATTAGGTTATATTACGCTTGTTTTGCAGTTATCCTATAAAGTTCACTATTGAAGAACAAAATGCAAATCTAATGAATCATTAGGCCAAAAGAAGGTCTTACAAAGGAGATCCTGGCACAACATATACTGTAATATGGCTCGTTGAATACTAAACACTCATTAACCATCCCAACCATCGTTAACAAACTCTCTAATACTTCGGAAGTAATAATGTTATGCTTATTATTATGAATAGCTTTATTCTCGTCTTGCAATCATTAATTCCAAGTTGAATTCACAAATTTCTCAATTATTTCGTAAAGTTGGCGGCACATTTTGCTAATTCGACGACTTTGCTCAACAAGGGTGTATTCTCGCTGCCGATATTAGAACGATTTAACAGATGGTGATATAAGCCGAAAAATCGTGTAAAAATGTTACCAGAGTTAATTTTGGCTACAACAATTCTCATAACTTTGTTGATAAAATCAGCTGTTCTATTAGGGTTTTGGCCTAAACGAACTTAAGATCAGCTAGCCTACATCATTTCATCAAGATCTTGAATAGGAATAGTAAATTATGATTAAACATAAATAATACTTACATACTCGAAAATGTCAAGGTTCAACTTATTTCTCAATAGCTTTCGCCCGCGACTTCGTCTGCGTATACTTGGTATAAAAACTATCCTATATTTTAATCCAGGCTAAAAACTATCTTCGTACAAAATTTTATCGAAATCGATTTAGCATTTCAGTTCAAATTTTCGCATTAAGTAGGATACCTCCCTCAACCTTTCTACTAGTTTCCGAGGACGGTGACATTCTAACGATATCGCAAAGATAGCAACTGTTTGAATACTACCGCTTAGGCGTAACGGTAGTACGAGTAAACACTTCGTTGGGGAGCAGCCACTGTTAAGGTGATCCCAAAACTAAAGTTTAACTAGCTACAAATCTTGCGAGTACTGTATATGCAGAATGCTCGTGTGCGAGTCTAACTCGCATTTGACGTTATTTAGTAGGTATGACGTGCATAAAATCAAATCGCAGGCCACGAGTTTCAGAACCGTGGCAAACGGTTACCAAGTGATAATCACTTTTAATCTTTTGACCCATTGCTCTACTTGATTTGTCTTTTAGTGGTGAAAAGAACTTCAACTTACATAAACTACGCTAGCTTGCCGTCTAAAAACAAAAGATAATTATTACAGATATGGAACAAAGTTTTTAGGAATTCTGCAGTAGTTCTTGGCTCTGTTTTTACCGTCGTAATGTCGGCATTTCTAATTTAAGTCAGGCACAGATGTGAATGAGGGAGCCAGCACAGGGAGACTGCCTACTGCCTAGTAAAGCTCGGAGAAAACAGTAAGGCAATTATCGTTTTTAATTATGTGGAGGGAATATTGAACTAAAAGTTTTTTTTTTATCTGAATTTACTTGTTTGTGACTTATAAATGTTACTTTGTTTGATATAAGGTATATATACAACTCTTATATCCTTCCTCAAGGACCATTATCTATACTGGTTGGAATAATTTTCTGCGATCAGATGAATAGTTCAGATGATTACCCCAACATACAAACTTTCAAACCTCGCAGACTTTTCCTCTCTGAATAGCGTTACTTATCTAAGTTTACGAAAGAAGCGAAATCTGACGGTTTGTCGGTTCAATGCTTGTTGGGTTTTTAAGACTTTTTGGTTTGAGATGCTAAAATGTAAATTATGCCATAGGGATAATCACTTTCATTTGTCTTTTAAATAGTGAACATCCCTTTCTGTCAATTAAGACGAATGCAAACGCGGTCTAAGCTCTGCCACGAGCTGACAAAACAGTCGTGTGTATTCAAGAATTACGCAAAAAATAAATACAATATACGTGTTAATAAAATAACGCAAAACCTGAAAACAGTTTGTTCGGAATCGAGCATAGAATGCGAAAAAAATAAAAAATAAAATTTTTGACGCGATTTATTTTTTACATTTGTATGGAGCAGGTCGCCCCAGTCGGCCAACACTCCATACAAATGTAAAAAATAAATCTTGTCAAAAAAAATTTTTTTTATTTTTTTCGCATTCTATGCTCGATTCCGAACAAACTGCTTTCAGGTTTTGCGTTATTTTATTAACACGTTGTATAGGTACTTATTCCAAAAAAAACAAACATACAAACTAGTGTGGATAAAGCTACATCCATTTGTTATTTTTCATACAATATGCTGCACATATGCTTTGCGGAAGTTTTAGCACAAACTCCAGCTTAAAACACATTTTTTGGAGTACGGAGATTTTTCTCACATTTTTCCCAGACAAATCAGCGGCCACGGCAATCCGATTGCTCTACTACATGAGCGCTCATGTCCAAAAATAAAGTTGCCCTACTGTTTTAATATTGCCTGTGCCACACCGTTGCAGACGCAAAACTGAATTATCTAAAACTTTTAATTGTGCCGCTCGCCTTACCTTCATTAAAATTCGCGACTCCGTAAGGTGTTTTGTTTGCTCACAAAAACTTAGTCTACTGCCGTGTAACGACGTATGAGTATGTGAGCAAAAAAGACAAAGGCTGTTATAGTTTTGAAATGCTTGGTTCTACTTAATTATTTGTGCTTCTGACTAAATTAATAACAGCAAGCTGTACATGGCAGCTTTTCTTAAGTGCTGTACAACGAACGATCGTAAGACAAAGTCTTTTAACATTTTCGCTGCCAAGAATCGCTACGCGCTACGCTCGTAGCCGATCCCGTGGTTTTCCTTGTGTGTAGCGGAAAGCGACTACGGCGTAGGTAGCCGCTAATAGGCGGGTTCCTGGCAGCGAAAGTGTTAACTAGTCAGTACGAGCAGTGGCTTTTAAGAGGGAAAAGTACTACATATGTACTCGTCCATACAAAAAGAGAAAATGTTTTTCCACTTCTAAATATTTTCCAATCCCAATGATTTCGCTGCCAAGAATCGCTGCGCGCTACGCTCGTAGCCGATCCCGTGGTTTTCCTTGTGCGTAGCGGAAAGCGACTACGGCGTAGGCACCCGCTAACAGGCGGGTTCCTGGCAGCGAAAGTGTTAACTAGTCAGTACGAGCAGAGCTTTTAAGAGGGAAGAGTGCTATGTACTCGTCCATACAAAAAGAAAAAATGATTTTCCATTTCTAAATATTTTCCAATCCCAATTATTTTTAAGTACGTTATTCACACAATGAAAGACTAGGTTTATAGGTTAACCTTTTTTCGAAATTTGCAATAAATTCAGACTTATAAGCACCTCAAAAAAATATTTTTAAGTCAAACCTATAAACCTAGAATATTTCATGCTGAAGCGAACGACATCAAAATCAAAGTGATTTGTTAAGATTGAATTAGTGGAAACCGTTTACTCCCGAAATGGACATCAAAAAAGTACCTATTTTCAGTTGGGAGCTGCTAGCTGCTGCAAAGCTAGATTTCCCTCTTAAATGAAAAGTTGATTGACGCGGGATGTGTGTAAGGGCGGGGCGGGCTTGTGCTGCAAACGTAAAAAACTATAGTACAGTAGCCATCAGATATATCGGAGCGGCCAAAGTGATCACAAATATCTGAACACATCTGTATTGTCGAGGCATTAGAGACGTATTCAGATGTTTGTGAGCACTTTTGGCCGCTCCGATATATCTGATGCCGACTGTACTACTGGGCATAATGGAATTCTAACAGTAATACCGACCAATAAGGAAATCTGGGCAACATCAGTAATCTATTGGGAATGTACGAATACCGCGTACTAACAGGACAGTTTCCTTATGTTATAATTGATAATGATAACTTAGGTATAATATATGGCCGTTCAATAAACCATCAAATTATTGCAATAAAGTGTGAATAACTAAATACCTATACAAAATGATATAAAAGAAATGGAACTTGAGTTTAGTAAAAATAAGCATTAATTATCACCTAAGAGGTACCATTTACCTAAATCCATACGCTTTAATAAGAAAATAATTGTATGTAAAATACTGCGTCCGTAGTTATTATGCACGCAGTGTTTCACGAACAACGCAGCAATTACTCCAGGCAAAATACGGTTTTGAAAAACATTAATTTATAATAGCGTTTTTTTGTTGATTTCATTTGAAAATGTTATTCTAAGATGATTTAGTCAAGAATCCGACAAACTTTCCACCCGGAAGTAATTATGTAGATTTAAATGAAGCATGCATTATCTTTTTTTGTACGATTTATCTTGAATATTATAGAGCAAATGTAAATGAACAAAATAAAGACAAAAATATTTTATTAATATTTTTACTGACTTTTTAGAAGCCAGTTAACTTATCATTTTTTCGATGTCTGAAATTTTGTCCGATTTTGTCGCTGGGTAACTATTTAATTGATAATATATCCGTTATACATAACTCTCTCGCAGGCCATCTGACTATGTAGGGAACAAATGCCTTGACCTAGTCCTCGACGGCCCTCGACCCCGCGGCAGACCTAAGAAGCGATGGCTGGATGTCGTGAAGGCCGACATGAGCGAAAACGGGCTCACAAAAGAAGACGCCCTGGATCGTGCAAAGTGGAGGAAAGCGAGTAGGAAAGCGGACCCTGGCAAAGGCCGGGATAACGCTAGGTAGAAGAAGATATCCGTTATACATAAAAAATAAGCTATTATAAATTATTTCCAAAATTGTCATTTTTTCCATACAAGTTTTCAGTTCATTGCCTGGACTAAATTTACTTGATTTTCCAACCAACGATTAGTAGGCACAAACAGAAAACAGTGCCTTCATACTTCTATGTCAATAAGTATACCTAGGGGATCCACTGCCCCAACGACCTTCGATCTGAATCCCTTAGTTTTCTCATGTTTTTTGTAGCTTATTATATTAACAACAACGGCTTTAAGCAATATACTCGTAGTATCCCATATTTACTTCAAAGTTTATTGTTGTCGAGAGTAAAATCAAAGTTGAACAATTATAGGCCAAAAAACTGGTTTGTGTTTAAAATGAAAACCCTAGCTAGACACGGTTTTAGCGACGTCAAAGACGAACCCAAATATGTAGATTTCGTATATGTTTGATCTTTCACGTCAATAGAGATGCGAGGTAAGTGTTTTTTAGACAATGTTTAAAAAAATTATACAAGTTTAAGTATTAATTTCTTTCAAACTCCGGTAGACGAAAATGGAGATAAAAGATTGAAGAACCGACAACCGTTTGCCTTATAATTCTATCTGTAGTGCAAAAGTAGGAGATACGATTCAAAACTTGTCAAAAATTGATGAAAACCTCGGGTAGCCCCTTAATCTGTTTCGGCTTTTCGCAGAGGCTGGCTTTGACTCTAGTTTTGACTAAATAATGTTATTTAATTGTAGTTGCTCCGATACAAATATTTCTTCCTTTCTAATAACTGGTTCAAATGGCATCGTACAAAACTTAGGAATCTAGCTTATTCCGCCACGCCATATGCGAAAGTAGCCTAAGTTTTCGACTCTTCATCATTTTAAATTGAAAAGTAACTGAATTCGGTCATCCTACCTTTTTATCCATTAAATCACAAACATGTCGAATATTGTCGACGTCCATACCCCGTCCACATGTAAAACCTGTCGCCGCTCACAGCCCGTAATGTCAATACGATAATTCATTTGTTACCTGCTGAATTATTGAATAAATCTCCGGTAATGGACCTGTTTTGTCAAATGGATTTGTTTTCGGCGGCGCTTCCTGCCATTACGGGGCGGGCCAGGAAAAATAACATTTCGCAAGTTAATATAAACGGTTTTTTATTTAATATTAAATGTGACGGAACCATAACGGTACACAAAATATTTTTGTTTGGGTCTGTTCTGCTGGACATCAGTTTCATTTTACTTGGCTCTAGTATTTTTTTTATTTAGCCGTACGCACTACGCAGCAGTTAAATAGTCGTATTCTGGTGTTAAAAGAAGTCTCCAAGGTAGGCCGCCTACACTCATAAAAATATCCAAAGAGTCATTTGTTCGAAAAAAATATTATTGCTTTTCAAAATTACGAACGCAAAAATTAAAATTTAGACACAGATGATCTAATGAAATATACAGTGTGTGACTTAAATAAGTACATTATATTTTAAGGGCTAAAAGTATGAGCCGAAAAACATTTTTTTTTATTCAAATTAATTCGGCATGCAATGTATCGATCGGTAACAAAGCTAACAAGTGACAGTAACATTTGAAACTAGCTCTGCCTCTCTGAAACGTCAAACTAATCTTAGCAGTACATTTCTGCTCGAGAAAATTCAGAAAATTAATAACTCCCCATTAGATACGGTAAATTTTTATATTTTTTATATAAAATGGCACAACACTTAAAGCTATCGTTACTTAAAATGTATGTTCTAATGGATTTCACACGCCGTATACCTAAATAGGTTAGGTTAGTATTAATTAATTATATCCAGAAAAATTAAACATTTCTTCACCGGAACAAGGTTTTCGGAATTATGAAATTCGGAAATAATATGCTTTCGAGGAAATTACTCTTCGGAATCAAGTAGCCCGTATGAAATATGTAGCTAGAAAAAATGTTACTGTACAAAATACAACGTCTACAATAGACTAAAGTAACTGCGAAAATTGCTGCTCCTTGCCAGGATTCGAATTTAAGACCTATCGCACCAATTGGTCGGTCAACGAATCTTTCAATCAGTTCCCTTTAATAACGGCCGTGTGGCGACACTTGTATGGTAATTGGCAGATTTAGAGTTTAACAGTAACTTTATAGTTTACTGCAACATAGAGGCATATTGATTGTATCAGCGAAACCTATCGTGTATAAATAGGTATCTATTTACCTAAATAGGTATGACGTTGAATGAAGGATTCTATTAGACAAGACTAACTAACAGCCAATATTACTTATTGGCTACGTACCACTTTTCCCGTCCTTTTTCTGTACATTTGTTACATGTTTAATAGTAGATTACTGCAGAGGCCGTGAAGTAAGGGATTGCTGGACGAGATTGGGGTAGACGGCCGAGTCGTAGACGAGGCCGAATACAACGAGTCCAGCAATCCCTGTTCCGGCCGAGGATTGTATAGTACTTTTCTCAAATGATGTGAGGAAATATTAAAATTAAAATAAATACTTGATAATCAATTAAATAATAGGTAATTTGCGCCTTTTTATTTTTTAAACAAGCCGTTCGAGCTCCATGTTTAACCGCACATAAGTATAGTACCGTAGATTTTTTTTTAATATAGTAAGTATGCTTACAGAGTCTAGTGGCGGTTGGCAGTATGTAATTTTTCCTTTGTCAGTTTAATATTAGTAAGCAAATTTAAAAAGTTAGAGTAGCGGACAATAATGGTTTTACTTAGGGTTTTCATACATTACTTCTTGGCGTAAGGCCAAGAAGTAATGTAGGGAGCCATAAACAAGAAACTTCACGTCTTCATTTCGTGATATTAACGCGTACATTTCCGAGCATGTTTGAGAAAATACATTTACTATAGTAAGTAGTACCGGAAGGCGCAGCGTGGGTAGGCCACAAGGTGGACTGATGACCTGGTCGCGGGAGTCCGCTGGATGCGGATGGCGCAGGACCGGTCATTGTGGCACTCTTTGGGGGAGGCCTATGTCCAGCAGTGGACATCTTTCGGCTGATATGATGATAATGATGACTTTAGTAAGGCTTCATTTGATGAGCCCATGCCACGCCCAGTGAGCAAACGACGATCCTTCGTAAACGATTAGATACAAATTGTATAATATCGTAATAATAACGACCCGTATCATGGCCCAACTTCTCAGTGAGAATTTTATTATTATTCTGATTTCCTTTCTCTTTTTAGCTCTTAATAAGGTTTAAGGATAATGACACCACTGAGATTGACATTTCTTCTGGAAGTTTCGGTATCTTTGTGGACTAAATTACCCACAATAGAGTTTTTGTAAAAGGTGAATTGAATGGGTTTTAGGGACAATTTTTTAACACTGTCCTTGGATGAAGGGTAATATTTTGCTAACTGGGTTCACTTGTAGATAAGAGAGCATTGGCTAGGTATTCTTGTGTAGGTAAATATATGTGATACTGAAACTAGTATTTTTTAATCGTCTATGTATATCTTTTCGGTGAAGGAAAACATCGTGAGGAGACCGGTCTAATCACAATAAGGTCTAGTTTTCCCTCTGGGTTTTTTCAGATGGCAGTCACTTTCGTAAAACTAGTGCCTATGCCAAATCTTGGGATTAGGTGTCAAAGAGGACCCCGAGCTCTTTTATGACATAACCGGGAATAACGCTAGGAGGATGATGCTTTTATAATAAGTTCAATAGTTTTTGTGTATTCTTTTGGACTTGTAATTGGTCCATATCGAATAATTGGGATTATACTTGTTTGGCCTAACAACGGTTTGCCTAATTTTATTTAGACTAATCTTGTTTCGCATAATAGCTTGTTTTGCGTAATTTTCATTTGTGCGAAAATCATTTTGCCGAATATTCACTTTACCTTATTTTATTTTGCCAAATTTCATTTTGCCTACGTTTTAGTTTGTATAATCTTATTTTGTATACTGTTTGACTGACATAATTACATTTTGTCTAACATACATTTCGCATAAATTCATTTTGTCTATCACTCCCCTGTCGCCAGAAACTAATTATGAAGGTTTTGAATAAAAGTGTTCGCTAAGTAAATTCTGTAAAAAAAAAAACATTTCTGGCGCTGAGGGTCGCAGTTCTACCTAACACTCCTCCTCGCTTCGCTCGTCGTCGTACCTACACCGACCTGCCTTAAGAAAAGTTTAAGAAATAGGTACAGTCGAGTTCTCCAATATCTATACAGACAACCTTTCAAAAATATCTACACGTGTCTTATGTCAGTAACAATAAAGTTTCTGTATACATATATATGAAAGGTACACGAGTGTCGACGACTCATGGAAACGAGGCCTTATCAACAAATACATATTATAATGATTCAGTATTAGACAAAAAAACTAAGTAAAAACGTTATTGGGCAATGTGATGATTAATTAAAATAAGAATCGACCAATTGATTTTTAGATAAAATAATATTCGGCAAAACAATAGTGATGAAAATCGTCACTCAGGGTAAACGTATTTCGAACAAACAATTATTATGAAAAATGAAATTATACAAATTGAATCTAGACAAACAATGCATTATACTAAAAGTTATTAGACAAACTGAAATTAGACAAAACGTTATTAGGCCAAACAAGGGAATCCCGAATAATTGTAATTGGTCTTCACATTACAATAAAGTGCCAAAAATTGGCACCTTAAGATTAAAATTTCAAAATACCTCCGATACAACTAACAGCCTACAACCATCTCGACATACAATATTTCTATTAAAGAACTCAAATCGGTAACATCCATTTGGTAGCTACGATAACACAGACCGACACACGGATACATAAATACACAGATACACTAGACACGTTAAACTCATAACGCTTCTCGTTTTCGTCAGGGGTTATAAAACTCGATAAGGGAGCGACCACACCTCTGCTCAAAATACGCTAACGCACCGTAAACGCAGCAAAATGTATGAAGAAAACGTGACGCATACGACACGTCAACGCGTATACGCAGCGTTAAGCACCGGTGTGCTCGCTCCTTAAGCATGTCTTTTAGGCCATCCCATTCCATTAGGGACGCAGTTGAGCTAGAACATTTACTAAACCTTCTGCTAATAAGCAATCGAGAAAACAATCTCCCGGCGATAGCGATCTCTTTATGAGCTCTCAGGACATAAATTAAGAAGGGAATAATGGCAAGATGCTACAGCTTATTCTGGAAAATTCGCTGTTGAGATTTTAGAATATTTGAATAAATTATAGCACGGGAACTTGACATTCGTACACTTCTTACTCTGTACGGTTAAAGAAAACTGATAGTTAAAAGGATATGAACAAGCTATTTATCTGGTTTTAATTGATAAGTGTAGTTTGGTGATGAAATAATGAGACATAGCAGAGCTATATTGGTTTTCCTAAAATATGGAATCAAATCAAATCAATTATTTATTCTTCAAATAGGCCACAAGGGCACTTTTACATGTCAAACGGTAATTTACAATAAAATAATAATAATCTTACACAATAATAATTTAAAATTATATATAAAAGGTTAACAAACGAAATGTCACTAAGTTAATGTAAACAAAACAAAATTGCAAAATATTACCAGTACATTCGATAAAAGATCTGTATCAGCATTAACAGAAGTTAATGATATTCATTCAGTATTCCAGAGATGTGTAAGGTCTCTCAGCGTCCAAATACAATTAATAATTATTCTAATATTCTAAGAGGTGTATACGGTCTCTAAGCGTCAAAACAAAAAAGGAACATGTTACATTGTCAGAGATGTACAGGGTCAATAACAATGAAACAGTACGAAAGCACCACTCATACCCGTAGCTTCGCTCACCACTGCTATAATAATAATAATTATACATTTATTCGTCAACCAACTTGGATCATGTTTGTTAGTTATCATGACATAAGTCATGTGTGTTAAAAAAAGGGTTAGTGGTTACATTAATTAAGTATAATAACTTAAGATATATATTCAACATGAATGAAACGCTATGGTATAAATGTACATATTTGCATGCTGTTTGTAACAGCTGGAAAAGGTGAAAAAATAATGTTTTACACTAAGACATGTAAAATTACCCTTTTTCTGCAACTAAATGTTGTTTGTTTGTTTGCTTATTTATGTCCACCATAAAGCAGCAAATCAAAGCGTTCAGCGACCATTCTCAGGATGCTGTTAGGACTGGCCCAGATCCTGAGAACCAGAGAAGAACACCGTTTTTGCAACGTCGTGTGGAAACAGACCACGCTCACCTCTGCGAATATCCCCGATGCACTGCAGTCACACAGAACATTGACCTACACCCCCCCTTCTTTCTAGTCTCCTTTTGTACATCCAGTGAAATATGGAAACAATAACAGTGTTTATAGATGTTCCAGCATGTATGGTATTGGAGATATGACCGGTGTACGATGACGACCAGTGTTGATACACACTTTCCCCTACTTAATTACCTACAGTATAACAAAATCGTCCTATTTTTCTAGCAAAAACGATGTTTAACTGCTTAATTCAAATCGCGGCTAGTCTCACATGTAGTACTTTTTTTTTTTTTTTTTTAAAGTTCCAAATAATTTTATCGCAGAGTTTCATGTTTTATGTTGTGCTAAAGCCATTAATGGCTTATTTAAAGCTAGAGTTCGGACTAACTATTTGCCATGTAAGTACTTACATTACCTTCACACTATTATTTTACTAAACGAGATTCTAGCACATAATATATAATCAACTTATTTATTTACCTCTCTGAGGTTTAGTAAAAATATAGTGTGAGAATCGTGTAAGTTTAAACCAATAAATTATTCTTTCACTTTACTGTACCTAACGCTTACACGCTTACTAAAGACAGTAAAACAAAGAATGGATTTTCCAGGTCCTTTACTAGCGACCTTTACCAGGTCATCAGTCCACCTTATGGGGGGCTCACCCACACTGCGCCTTCCGGTACATGGTCCCCACTAGAAAACCTTTCCGCCCCAACGGCCATTAGTTCTACGTGCAATGTTCCCCGTCCACTGCCACTTAAGTTTAGCGATTCAGAGGGCTATATCGGTTCCCTTGGTTTTGCTGCGGATAGCCTCATTTCTGATGCGATCGCGCAGAGAAACTCCCAGCATAGCCCTCTCCGTTGCCCTTTGGGTGACTTTGAGCCTTCTTATGAGGCCCATAGTAAGCGACCACGTTTCAGTGCCATACGTCATCACTGGCAACACACACCGGTCAAAGACTCTAGAATCCTCATTACAAGTGAATGCTCAAGTCTATCAAAACTTTAAAATTAATTAACACCAATTAATACCCTGGGATTAGTAGTTTATTAGTAAATGCCACTTTATGGCAAAGTGTGACGATAAAGGCCGTTATATCACGAGCTGTTGTTAAGAGGAATACTTAGAGCGGGTCGCACCATCTGACGATTACAAACCGATCAACGTTAAAATATGGCGCTGGCAGCTTTCATTATATAGAAACTTTTGTCAAACTTTCCATACATTCAAATTTTAACGAACGACGCTTATTATTGATTTATTTATTAGGCTTACATAACAAATTACAGTCATTCATTCAGTAACGTAAGAAGCTTCTAGATCTGGCCTATAATTCTAAACAGAGTGTGCACAGAAAGATTCATAACTTCAAGACAAACTATTCACTAGAATTTGGAATGGATTACAGACGGTTCGATGCAACCCACCCCTACAGCTCAGCTCACTCGAGTAGCTAATCTGCTCGTCACTAAGATGGTGCCGTATTAATACTATCTCGTAGTGTCGGTATAAATTAATCCAAGCGCCGGCGCCGACAATAACTGGATGGAGTTAAACTTGACTGTTTTGTGCTGTAATCGGGGACAGGTCACTGTGGATACTTCCTCCAATATTCTTATTTTGTATACTTTCAAGCTCCTGGCAGTTGAGTAATACAAATTCCAACTTATTCTTCACTAGCTACTTCGCACGGATTACCCATAGGAATGAAGCATTTTCCCGCAATAAAAATTAGCCTATGTCCATCAGGGATAATGTCGGCTTCTAATGGTAAAATATTTTTTCAAATCGGTCTAGTAGTTTCGGAGCCTATTCAATACAAACAAACAAATTATTATGGCAGACGAACAAATAAGTTCATGGTCCCGACCATTTATAACGAATTTAACTGGTTAAGGGAAGATAAAAAATATAGTTTAAATGTAGTGAAAAGCAAGCTAAAACAGACTTTATTAGAAAAATTACCTTATTTTTTTATTGTTACAGTTTCTAGTATGTTTAGTCAGATTTATATTTGTGTTTAAATAGTAAGTAACTTAGGTGACTTAGGTGGCTTACTATAATGATAGTACCTGTAAAAATGAGCGCGGTCTCGCCAACAAACTGTTCCGTCAGTTTGGCGAGTAAAAATTGAATATGTGTTATGTACCTTCTTGAAAAAAAAAAACAAACAATCAAATCTTTCTTCTTTATAATATTAGTGTAGAGTAGACTAGTTCCCCTAGACCAGATCAAGCGAAAGCCATAAAGAAGACCAAGAGTGAAATGAAGCCTGAAGACCGATCGGGTTGTCGAAGCATTGTGGACAGTCTGCCCCATCCAGGGGACTTAAGAACTTAAGTCAAAATAAGTCAAGACCCCTAGATAAAATATAGGCTACATTCATTCAGAAAGTATACTCTATTACACACTGACACATGTGAAAGCATTTTTCAAATCAGATGTGTGGTTTCGTAGATTACCGCCTAGTATAAAAACTTAGATGTTACAATTGTACAATCTCACTTTACTATTAATTTCGTGTAATTATTAGCATTATTTCAACATGTCTCACGAAAGTTTTTAAATTTGATCTCACAGACTATTTTTAAGCGGTGATCAGGAGCCGAAAAATATTAATAAACTGCCAAAACAAATTTCAATGAACGAGGTCTCATGCAATTACACCACTGTTTAGTTTATTTACTTTAATGATAATGTTAACACTTATATCCATGGAATGTATGGTCACCCTAATAAAAAATATATGGGCATTACGTCAATAAACTCTAACATCTACTTGTCATGCATTTGTCAATTGACAATTTATTACTCTTAATTTAAACTCAAACTCAAAATATTTATTGCACACATAACATAATATTACAAGTAAATAATTTGACACAAGGGTTTTGAGGTTGGTTTTTTTTTAAGGAGGTTTTAGTTTCAAAGATTTGAACTACAGTTAGGGTGACAATGTTTTTTTTTTATTAAAAAGTAATTCCTAATTCAGATTTATTCAGGAAAAACTAACGTTTGTTTTTGGTAAATACGAGTTAATCGTGCTTGGCATCAATAACTGAATAAGAAAAAATGGTTCCTGACCACGAATTAAAAATCGACGTGTATACTAGAGCATAAGTGTAGATGATGAAACTTAACTCGTATAATATCCACACAAGTCTTTCGTACGTAACCCAAGGTATCCTGTTAATTTGTTGACCGTGTCTGTAATGCCTGGCATAAACATCAAATATCTAAGGGCCCATGGGCCGTGAAATGAAGCCGTAACTCGTTATAACTGCGTATAAGCCCCGTTAGGTTTAAACTGTTTTAGTAGTTCGATTTTAGGGAGCACCTTGAAATATTAATTCGCTTAGTTTTTGTGACTAAATTGAGAAATAAATTTCTGATTTAGGATAAAGAATGACAAGAAACTTCACAAAATATGCCTCCGTCTCTGGCATTTTAAGGGTGGTAATCAGACCCCACAATTTATTAATCAAACGTTTTTCGAACTTGCGAGCGAAGCGAACTTTGTTCTTCCGTTTCAGGTGTCTGTCGGGGTGTTATCCTCTACAGGTAGCATTTTTCAACCAATTCTCGTGTTTTGTGAGCAGGTTCAATTTAGTATAGTTTCTTTTTTATTTATTAATTATTTCAAAATTGACAATGGAGGCTTGCGAGTTTTACAGCTCACAGAGCTAGTTTTATTATTGTTATTTATTCCTTCATATACGGGGATTTTTTTCACCGTATTTCAAAAATCAATATTTATTTTCAAATATAATAATTTTGAAAGCGTCGCAGAAGAGCGGTAATATAACGTTTTCACGTTAGCATGTAAAAGAAATGTTCAACTTTTTCACTTTCAATAAAACGTTCTCGTCCGATATAGAAATGAAAAGCAATCAAATCATTGAAGTAACTTTCCCTGTTCGAACTTAGTTTGAAACCTTTCGGCATTTTTGAATATTTGTATTCATATTCAAATTCACGCCTTCGATTTCTGAAGTTTGTATCGTGGATTCTTGAAAAAAAAACAAGTCAGTAATGAGGTGATTATTTTATTTCAAATGGAAATTGCGTATTTCATATGAAACTCATCAGTAAATACTTTTTGCGTGGCAGTTTTTTGCAATACATGTTTGGCTCCGCACGGATTTCAGTTTTTATCAATATAAAAAAAAACATTGTATAAGTTTACTATAATTGAGTAGCTAAGGCATGAAAAGGAAGCAGACGGACAGAGTTACCAATGTATTTATAATGTGAGTATAATATATTTTGGCTTCATAAAAATTGTCTTTGAAATAGTATTGACGAAACGAAACCTCTGACGAAATTTATATGTCCTGGTTCCAAAAGGTGGATGTTTGAATCACTGAATGGTGGGATTGTTAGATAAGATTAAATTAGATTAAATTATTTAATGACATAAATTACAGTACAAAGTTGGCTTAGTCAAAATTATAAGAATTTACAGCTCAATCGTCTCAAAATAACAATATACAAAAATTATAAATAGGTACAATAATCACCAATAAAATTATTTCGTATCACCTAATCAGGATCGTCAAAGTACAGTTTATTGTAAAATATAAATAATAATATACAAAAATGTCAATCAATCCTTATAAAAAAAAATATATATTTAAAAAAAAAATATTAGGGGACAATCTTAGACAAATCGACCTAGTCCCATAGTAAGCTCAATAAAGGCTTGTGTTATGGGTACTAGACGACGATATATTTAATAGATAGAAATACTTAAATAAGTACATAGAAAACATCCATGACTCAGAAACAAATATTCATGCTCTTCACACAAATATTTGCCCTACCAAAATACATCAATAAAACAAAAACAAAGGATATGTCATTAGCAGAAATAAAGTAATCACTACATAGTATAAAACAAAGTCGCTTCCCGCTGTCTGTCCCTATGTATGCTTAGATTTTTAAAACTACGCAACGGATTTTGATGCGGTATTTTTTAATAGATAGAGTGATTCAAGAGGAAGGTTTATATTATGTATAATAAAATAGTACCCACGCGAAGCCGGGCGGATCGCATACATTGAGTGATCCAATATGCAATAATTGTTAGGTACTAAGAAAAAGTACCTTATTATTGTTTTACATTAACTTGTAATTCTAATTAATATTTCTAACAATAGCAAGCTAATAGGGCTTGTCCATATATTACGTCATCGTTTTTGTCGATTTTTGACCCCCTAGAAGCCCCCCTAGACCATCATACTGTTAATTCCTTGTATGGACCCTCCCCGCCTAATAAAATGACTACCGTCATCCAATGGTCAGACCCCTCCCCTTATTTTGAAATGACGTAATATATGGAAAGCCCCCTACTAGGAATTATGTTATTAATAGTAAAAAAAAAACCAAACCGTATGGTTACATTTTAATGATACCACTTGGATAATTTCATGAGTTACCAACGAAGTTCTTACTTTAATACTACGCAATAACTTTCAAGCAGATTTTTTACAAGCACGCTTTAAAAATTCCTGCAAAAACGAGCCCTAGTTTTGGACTAAAAACTTTTCCAACTCCAAACATTTTCATAGTCGAATTCTCGAATTTCTCGAGTTGTTACTGGACTTCTGGAATTAAATTAAAATGTTACAATTTATGGGTGGGCGGGTGTCATAAATTTCCTTCTCTAATTGGCCGGAGTTCGCGCGCCGTAAACTCTTTTACAGCTCAATAGCACTTTAATAAATACTGGCCTGTATACGTGGGCTGAAAAGAAAATTTGATGAGTGCAAGATTTTGTCGTTGAGAATTAGCTTCCTTATTGTAGAACAGTTGAGTGTAACAATATGGGTGCATACAAACTCCTCATATATATATATATATATATATATATATATATATATATATATATGTCCACACAATAAACACATAGACATAGATGTGTCATATGTTTGCGTGTTTATATTGCTCTCATGTCAGCGGATTAAGGTTTCGGTACATATAGGAGAGTATTAAACTTAGACTGTACAGCAAATCAGACATAAATACATAATTGGGTCTTTCATACGAAATTGTACTTTAAGGGCAGACAAGCGTGTAGGTACAGTCAAGGAATTTAAATTCCTACCCACCTAAGGTTCAATATTGTATAGCAAACAGTCATCATAAGAGCTATCTAAGCACAACGTTACTTGACATATCAGACGCATTTGTTTGTGTTACTAGGCAACTGATATGATTAATTAAATTACGTTGACATGGTGAACTGTAAAACGTCAAGGCACTGCTAAAAATGGATGACAGTTATCGAAAATCTAACAAAATATGACATATATTTCGCTTTCACTCTTGCAATATTCGAATGAAAGGAACGCAGATAAGGAACAATCGGAATCAACGTTTGAATTGTTGATTGTCGACGAATCCAGACACTGGTGCCGATACATAGGCTGAAAGCAAAATGTTTCTGTCAAAAAACTAACAGAATCAATTAAAGTGATAATTCAATAAAATAATAATGGACGTTCTTTATTTATATTATTCATAACAAAAACAACAAAACAAAAACACTATTTTTAATCATAATCACTTGAGCAGGGTGTTTAAAAATTATCTTTTCAACGCAACGAATAGACAAATTATTCACAAAAAAATACAATTAAAAACGCGTGTATCCACCAAAGTTGCGAATGACATCCAGAAGGCGTTCTGGCATCGATGCAATCAATTGTTCACATAATATTAGTGCCTCGAAAATCTTCCCACACTCTATGACAGTGTCGGACAAGTGCTTCGCGTGTTCTTTCATTCTGATTATCCCATCTTTGGACCATTATGGCCCAAAGATTTTCTATAGGGTTCAAATCAGCACTTTTAGTAGGCCAGGGAATAGGTTTTATTTGTGCTTGGTTGTGACGGAACCAGTCACGCACTATTCTCGCAGTGTGAATGGTGGCGTTGTCTTGCACAAAGTCAATTCGCGGTATTTCCTGTTGCGGATAATAAATTCGTAATGTTGGAAGCACACTTTGGTCTAAAAGGTCTACATAGTCCTGAGCGGTTGCTCTAGGTGGCAAATTGACGAGTTCTCCCACACCCGCCGAGTAAATCCAACCCGAGATGTTGGCAGTAATTCGCCCAGAAGTATGATTAGCCACGACGTGGTCTTCTGTGTACCGGGTTCGTGAGAACTGGAAAATGTCTTTTCGTCAATGAATGCTGTAGACGTCCAGTCAAAATTTAAGTACTGACGGGCGAAGTGACGTCGGGCTGCTTTATGAGCCTCGGTCAATGCAATTTTTTTCGCAGGCCGCCTGTGATGTAAATCCATAACATGTAGGCAATTCCTTATTGTTCTAGGGTGAACGTCAAACATTTTTGCAAATCTTCCTGTTGCCGTAAAGCCATCAAAAATATATTGACGTTGCATTAATCGGCGTTGGTCTTCGGTTAATGCTAGCGAGCGATGGTTATTTTGCCTTCGATCAATAAGGTTTCCTTCAGCATTGTATCGCCGTACCCAACGGCGAGCAGTGTCCCTACTCACATTTAACCGACGTGTTATTTCATGAATCCCTACTCCTTCCTGGTGTAATTCCACTATTTGAGCTCGCAATACTTCACGGTTTGCGGCAAGCATTTTATTATTTTTCAAATTAATTTCGTATTTGAAAATTATTTCACAATTTTCTCGATTGACATTGACATCAACTGACATGTGTTTAATTATTTATTAGATAAGTCGCAAAGATGTTATCTGTATTGTGCAGTGACAAATAATAGGTATTGAATTGACATATCAATACTAAAATGAAAATTTCGACCTTAATGCATCGTAAATGCCAAACAACATTTCAACAAAATGGGTAGGAAATTAAATTCCTTGACTGTACCTAACATAAATTGGTATAGGAAAATTACAAGAAAACTGACTATTTATTTCACCACGCAAAGTTAAGTTAACATCTCACGTCACTGACATTTCACCGTCTCCGAGAAGGTGTCAAATAAATTTCACTACAAACAATACTATCTTATTATCAAGGCTACTTATTATATTATTTTGATAAATCTGCTAACAACACTTCGTATGGAAGACACACGCTGTATACTTAAACCCGTATTATTGGGGTACGCAGAGAACAAAAAACGCCAAATACTACGTTGCAGGTACTTGTGACCATGCATTTTTTCAGTACCGCAAAAATTTGGTGAAGATACCCTCGCCTTGGTCGCCCTTTCGACCGTTCCATCCAACTCTTGGACGAAAATCCCCTTATTCAGTCTACTAATAGTTTAAGACCAGATATAACTAAAGTAGAATACGGGATTAGTTTATCTGATATCAGAACTGCATAAACTAGTCTCGGATTAAACTATAATATCAAACAACTGATTAATTTAGGCATTATACAAAAGTATTCCTTACTTTTCGCAATTCCTATCCCCTTTCAATGAGTTTTATTTCTACTAAGTATTCAATGGCATTCTAACTCAAATGTGTACTTTTTTTTCTCAGAATTAGGAAAGTTTTATCTTAATCCGATGAGCACTCTTTATTCTCCTAAAGAAAAAAAAATCGGCCAAGTGCGAGTCGGAACTCAGCAAATAGTGTTCCGTACATTCAGTTATTTTAAACGATTCATACTTTATCTCCTGATTTTGAAGCTAACTACTACTAACTAAACTGCTGCTCATCTGATTTTTAGATGTCGGGTTCAAAGTTTTCGCAGCAAGCTCTCAAACTTGAATGGTATAAGGCAACATACGATTCACCACTACAGCTCAGTATTCCAATTTTAAATCAAATAAAGAACCTCGTACCGTATTTTGTTTCTAGATTTTGACCAAATATGTAGACTCAACAATATGTAGAACTGTTAAAATATAGAACACCAAAAGCTGCTTGTAGTGTTGAAATCTGAAGCCATTATTAAGCATAGTATTAGTAAGTGTGTTTTAGTAACCCAAACAAAACCGCATAGGTATAAGAAGATTCAATAGGAGTTTTTTTTTTAGTTCTCAACTGAATCGTTCAATTATAAAATCCAAAATATTCATCGATATTGATGCGTCATCATTATATCAGGCGAAAGACTTCCACTGCAGGACATAGGCCTCCCCCAAAGAGTGCCACAATGACCAGTTCTGCGCCACCCGCATCCAGCGGACTCCCGCGACCTTTACCAGGCCCCGTATCATGGTCTGCCTTATCACGCGATAAGTGAGAAGATCGTCCGTCACTGGCTGACACCATTCGATAGAACGAGACGACGCTCTGATCTTGTCACTTATTGCGTGATAAGGGGGTCCTTGTAGGGGGTCTACCCACGCTGCGCCTTCCGGTGCGTGGTCACCACTCGAGAACGTTTCCGCCCCAATGGCCATCATCTGTTCTACGTGCAATGTGCCCCGCCCACTGCAACTTATTGTTGTGTGTTGTGTAAGGGCTAGTTACTTACTTCACTTTACTGTGTTGTGTTAATAACTTTAAATTTGTCGAATCCGCGAGCGATAACCTCAAACCAAGAAAAAAGATAGACAGAGCATTACGAAAAACCTAGTGAAGCCGGTTTTCAACCAAGTCAAATAAGTTTAGCACACGCTCACGCGCACTTATACAAACAAAAAAAAATTGCACAAAACTGAATATGGGAACACTAAATAATATGATAACTATGACGCCTCTATTTGGTTTATTAACCTTTGGTCTATGAATCAGCTTTAAATATGGAACACTAAAAACAAACATTCATAAAGTACGGAGTTCTTTATTTGAATTGGTATAGATTATGAAAACAATAAATCTTATTTTTACTACGAGTAAATGCAAATTATTCGTCGGATTCATTCGGAAATACGGAAATATAAACTATTCACAATCTATCTCTAAACTACCACACACCTCTAGTATATATTGACTCCCAGATCCGCAACAAGTACACCGAATCGGAAGGTTAGACTTTAACTGGATCGTGGGTAATTATTGAAAAAACCGGACCTGCGTTGTCTAATTACTTGACATCGGGTATTTTTCAGTTTCGGTCGAAACAAATCGGAAACAGGAAACAACACGAAATACAATACTGTGTTTTCAATATATCAATATTCATTTATCAGACTGCGAAGTGCAATGTACATCACCATGCACGGCTATACTGAAGAACCAGCGTAAAATGAGACGCTATACCAATTTTATTTACTTTAATTTGTAAATATAATTTGAACTATCAAAGCTAGCGTCATGTTGATAATTTTCCCACCATCTACACACAATTTCCGTTATGCATGTAGATTTTTAAGTCTTAGTTGGCTATAGTTGTTAAAATAGAGCTGGGGACAGCACTGTATGACAAAAAGTTACTTTGGTCATATTTTACACTAGTAAGAGCTATCGTAAAAAAACTCAAAATGTTTATACCGTCTCAAAGTTTTACGAGCTTTCGAATGATACCCCACACGTTCCTTACAATCCAAAAAAAAATTGCGAGACCTCTTATTACCCCTCAAACTGCCCCCTTTATTGGGGTTTACACCTTTTTGACTATATTTATGTAATATGCCATACATTTCTATATCTATACCAAATTTCAGCTTCCTATGTCAAACGGTCTTCGAGAAAACTGGCTGTGACAGGCGGACAGCCTCCGAGTGATCGCATAAGTGTTCCGTTGGACCAATTTTGGTACGGAACACTAAAAAGTTAAGTACGTTATTTTTTTTAATTAGCTTTGTGACATTTTCCCATACATTTTTGTATGAGCCATTATATGGTGGTAACATATGGAAAAATAATTTCCATATGAGAATCAGGTAGGTAAGTACACATGATTCTTAGCAGGAAAAAGAACGAAATCTAGTTTCTGTATTAAATTATTAAAAGCTGTAATAAACTTTTGAGCGACATCACCCAAACAAACAACATTGTCTTAATTATTAATTGGAGACAATTTAAGAACAACGAAACATTAGGAACTGTTATCAAATTAAACAAAACATGGCCAGCGAAAGAAAATGAAAATAAAATTTACGACGTTTATTCACACTTAACTATCAGTCTATTTACATTCTAACACTTTATGCCAATAATAAAATTTAAATTGTAAATTCTGTACAACTTTATGAAGATCTTGAAACTAGAGTCAGCCAATAAAATGGGTTATTTGATAGTAACTGGCACTAGTGTAGTCGTATTTTGGGGTAACGGGCGCCTTTACGACGTATTACGACTGATTATACCCTGTATATCTCTATTTATTACACTACAAAGGCCGAGAAAGGCAAAATGTTGCGACCAATAATTGGTTACGACTGGACTTTAAATAAACAATTACATAAAGTTATATATTTCTACAAAAGCAACGCTTATAACAACATCAATTCAAAATCTTTTTTTACTATGGTGGAATAGTTAGTTTTTTCTTTACATTTTCGTTGTAACGACAAATTCCATAAAATAAAGAACGTCGTTTTGAAGACAAAACATTTAAGTTTAATTAGTTAAGTTATCCATTTATCTAATCTTTACAAAACGCGGAGTTGATGCCGTAAGCATTTACTACACTGA